>OX463839.1:49898472-50351947 GCA_949825065.1 Odontocerum albicorne
CGTTTCCCAAAACATTTTTTTTCTAATTTAATAATATTCCAAGAATCGCAGAATGATTAAATTATTGACTACAGATCTGAGTTTTTTGATAGAGAGGTCCACATCGTTCCATTACTCTGGATCACTTTTATGGATGACCTATTGAAAACGTTTTTGCTCGTAGGTTGCGTAATCTAGGCTAACGCTGATGATAATAGCGTGTTTTTTTTACTAGGGCCCCGATCGAAGACATTTCAGCGATATGCTTGGCTCGAATCAGTGAATGAGAATCGAGGAACAGGCTTAACTTCATCTCGTAAAAAACCTGTGGCGTACTGATTAAAGGGTATCTTTCAGCTCGCCAACAATCTTCTTTTCAGGAACAAATATATGCGTCATGCGGGAAAAAACTAGACATAATATACCACGTATGATCGTTTCCGCTGAGTGCAAGAAAGTTATTTAAAAGTATTACGCACTTCTCGAAGTCTAAATGGGGTCTACCATTCCGTACGAGTAAAACGTATTTTAATGCAATATTTTTTGCGCACTGTGTGCTTTACAATCAGGTGAAGGCCTATAGAAATTGGCTCTAAATTGCCAAAAGAGTAACAATCGGCGGTCAGTAGTGGTCACTATGTCTCGGTCGGTAGATCTTGACGGGGTTCGCTCCGTTAGATCTGAAGGTCTAGCGTCCCACCATGATTACACTTTTCGTTAAGAGTCAGTCCGTAGGAACAGGTGCCTTCCATCTTCGCTCTTTACTAGGTTGACTCCTTACTGGATTTTTAAAGACTGCCCAGATGCTCAGCGGTCAACATTACAATAGTGATCATCGTCCCCAATGGGAAGACAGTTATTTTTTTCCTTCAGGGTGCATCTTGGTTTGGTTTATTCAAACTGTTGGACTACCCAATTTCTCTCTGGGCATGGTAACTTCTACGGCCAACTTGACAGTTTTATCAATTTACCTCTGTTGTAATTTTTGTAACCATCTGGATCAACCGCAGATCATATCTTGTAATTATGTATGATCAGATCTTTATTCAGTCGTATGTTATATATCTGTACGTCTTCGGACCAATTGGTTTATACGATCTGGTGACGTTGAAATATAGTTTTTCTGTATTTAAAGTTTTCTATGAAAGTTCTTGCAGCTTCTTAAGTCGTTTGAACTTCAGGTGTTAAGCCGCTTTATCTCCCGTGACGTTGGACCTTTACCCCATCGTCACTACCATTTTTAGCACATAAGGTGTGTGACCGACGAAGGAGGAGTCCCTTTGCCATTTTTTTATTCATCATACAGTGACGTCGCACTCATGAAAATAAAGAAGATTTCAATCTTCCTGTGTAGATTGCGATAAATGGGCTATTATTTTGTTCTCCATAACAACATGTGTGGTGGTTGATCAAGCTGAGCTGAGCTCCACCTGATACATTTGTTTCATACTTTGTCCCTACCTTCCATCTACCTTAATATCCTCATTATTGCTGCTTGTATTAAAAGTTTCCTTGTATAAATTGATGTATTCTTATAACTCTAAAACTGACCTGTTCCTCAGATGTATATTAGCCGACAACCTGTATAAAATCTGTTCAAAATATTTTATTTACTACTTTATGGCAGACACTTCGTCATCCACTGGTTGACGATCACTTTTATAAATTTGTTGCATAAATATAGTTTAAATAGAGAAATGCTAGATATTCAAGGTATTTAGCAAACATGTTCACTTTTAAACACACAGTTTACCATTGAGCATTTGTACGCCAGAAATGTTATAACTTAAATCCAACGTTAGATAGATAACTTGGTTCCGTGCTCATTTCCGGAGCAAATATTGGCTCTAGCATAGCTGCTGGAGTAAATAATAGTGCTTGGTTAAAATGGCTAATACCTGCTGAATCTAAATCTAAAATACCTGGAAGCCTTAGAGAAAGATATGGAATACTGGAATTCACTTTGGTAAGTGGGGTAAAGTATTTTCTCTAAAGGTAAATAAGAAAATACGAATGCACATATATAAATAAAATGTAGGATTAAAATTATAAACTACTGACAGATACTCGAATGAAAACAATAAAATCCATGAAGAATTAAAAACGTTATTAACTGATAAATTTTTTTTTAAATCGATCAAGAGGCATATTGTGTTAGAAGGAAAGTCATTATGTATATACTTTTATAAATCTCTATATTTTCACAACAAAAACGTCGGCAAACAACGCCACACGGCGATTCCCCAACGCTCCCCAGAGTGCATCGAAACCAGTCACTTCCAACGCGTCATACGCGAACGTCGCAACTCATCGCCCCCTATTATCAACATCTACACCCCAAAACTACATATTGCCCGCCGCCCCCCCCCAAATCGCGATCTCATTTTGAATAACTTAAAATCAGCCATCACCGAAGCCATGAACCTCCTCAACTACATCCAAGAACATGGCTCGCACCTATAAACCATCCCATATATCCGCCGCGTTCTGGAATGCAAACGGTTCCCTCAGAACACATAAACAAGAGGTCGAGGATTTCCTTCTCGAGCACAACCTGGACGTGTTGCTGATAACGGAAACGCATCTCAAACCGAGCTACCGTTACAGCATCCGTAACTACTACTGCTACAGAGACGACCGCCTCATCGGCAGAAAAGGCGGCACCGCAACTCTCATCAAAAGCACAATAGACCACTGCCACATCCCCTCCCCTTCCACCGTCAACATAGAATCCACATGCGTAGTGGTGAACACCGCCAATCACGGCCCTCTTAAACTTTGCGCGACTTATCTTCCACCTACCTCCCCACTTGTCGAGTCTGAATTGGACTCATTCCTCGCAGATAATATCCCCACCATCATGGCGGGAGATCTAAATGCTAAACACCCCTTCTGGCACAGCCGCACTTCCAACACTCACGGTAATAAACTTGACGAAATCTCCTCCCGGAAAAGATACTTCGTGGAAGGACCCACGTCTCCCACCCTCTATCCACTAATATACAATCATCGCCCTGATGTCATCGACATCATTGTCCATAACGGCATTCTCTATCAAACAGATCTCACGACTGTTCACCAGCTTCAATCCGATCACTACCCGGTATTACTTCAATTGACGGATGGCTTACCACCCTTCTCGCCCTCAGCCCCTCCGCGACACATCACCTCGTGGAGCGATTTCGCTATTAACGTCGACAGCAGCATCAAAATACCGACAACCTTCCCCGACACGAACTCCATAGACGCCGCTATAAATGACTTCACAACCACCATCAAATCCGCTCTCACATCCTCTTCAAAAGAGAGACCAGCCGATAAACCCGAACTTCCCCTTCCTCCACATATCAAAATACTGATTATGGAAAAAAACAAAACCAGAAAGTTGTGGCAAAACACAGCTGTCCCCTCTTACAAAACCGACTACAACAGATTAGTCAAAAAAATCAAACACCTCCTACAGCAACTCCGCAATGACAAATGGTCAGACTTCGTCGAGTCTCTCGAATACAATGATGGACTCAAATGGAAACTAACGCGTAGCCTTAGAAATACGCCCTCCCGACCCAGCTCTCTTCAAGAACCAAATGGCCCCGTTTTCTCTGCTCGCGACCGCGCAGAGACCTTTGCTGACTCTCTAGCTAATATCTTCTCGCCAAATGCAGACCTTTCTAACCCCTCTCACTCAATAATGGTCGACAACGCAGTTGCCGACATATTAAATGAACAAACCCCCCCCACCACAGACTTCTTCTCACCGTTAGAAATTCAATCTATCATAAAAAATCTCATCAACAAAAAAGCCCCCGGCCCCGATAAAATCAATAATCTCACCTTGAAAAAACTTACGCCCTTACCGCCATTTACAATGCCTGCCTTCGACATAAATTCTTTCCAACCCCATTCAAAAACGCCGACGTCATCATGTTCCCTAAACCGGGTAAAAGCCACGTTATCCCTGAAAATTACAGACCGATCAGTCTGCTCCCAACTCTAGGTAAAGTGCTCGAAAAATTAATCCTAGAACGTCTCTCGTTAGAAACTTACTCACGTAACATCATCCCAGATTCGCAACACGGATTTAGGCCATTACACTCTACCAACCATCAGCTTCTTCGCGTTGTAGAACACATCATCAAATACTTCAGCTCCAAAGGCCTCACGACCCTCCTTTCACTAGACGTGGCGAAAGCCTTCGACACAGTCTCGCTCAACGGACTCATATTCAAACTGCACAAGTCAGGTATTCCCCTCAGACTAGTGCAAATCATCGCATCATTCCTTGAAAATCGCTCCTTCTCCGTCAAAATAGACGGTATAAACTCATCCCCTCGCCCCATTCTGGCAGGTGTGCCCCAAGGTGCACTGTTGTCCCCTATCCTGTATAACATATACACGAGCGATATGCCCCAATTTTCACGTACACATTGTATCACCGCGCAATACGCTGACGACACAGCCTTTCTCTCTTCATCGAAATATGAGTCCGTATCCCACAACAGACTGCAAGACTTCATTCCCATTCTGGAGCACTGGTGCACCAAATGGAAGATCAAAATAAATCCCACCAAAAGCACAGCAGTCCGCTTCTCACGCAGATACATCAAACCCATCAGAACTCTTAAACTCTTCGGCCAGAGCGTCCCATGGTCAAAACACGTAAAATACCTAGGCCTCACATTAGACAGTAGACTCTCGTGGCATAAACACGCCCTCAATATCAAATCAAAAGCTCACGGAACACTCAAATCATTATTTCCCTTGATCAGTAAATACAGCAAACTTAGCACGCGCACTAAACTCCACCTATATAAAGCGATCGTCAGACCGCAACTGACATACGCCCTTCCGGTCTGGGGCCACGCGAAGAAAACAACGCTACATCACATTCAGATCATTCAAAACAAAGCCCTCCGCATAATTTTAAAAGCACCCTACATCGTCCGTAATTCAAGACTCCACGCAGATACCAAACTACATACTATCCCCGAACATATGCGCGCTCTGGCCGAAAGGTTCTACAGCTCTATATCCCGTCATCCCAACCCAGTCATAAAAGCCTTAGATAACTACAACGCGAACACCAGTTACAGACACACTCGTCCGAAATCAATATTGCGAAACATCCCCCCGACCCCCCCCCCCCTCTTTAACTCTAATCATCCCCCCAAATGACCCCCCGATTATCACTCTGAACACCCCATCATCGATAATTCCTCCGGCAGACAGTTTACCCCCATAGGCAACCGCATTTCTCACCTTCAATAAACATTTTCTACACCTTAATATATTTATAAAAGTCACACACATTTCCCCACTCATTTACTTATCTACATATACTATATTCATTCTTATAATTTATTCACCATTCATTTTTTCATTTTTTTTTTTTTTTTTTTTTTTTTCACCCATTCAATATAAAACAGTATGTGACGACACAAATTTATGTATATTTGTATTTAATATTATGTACATATCATCATATTTATATATGTATTTAATCGTTTATAATTTCTCATAATCATTCATAAAATCAAAACAATTACCACAAACCTATCCTTTCCCGATTCCCAAAAAGATCCAAAAATTTCCAATAAATATCTTAACAGTCAGAACTTATCCGATGAAGGAGTAAGGTGTCCTACCATCGGACCGAAACTCCGAACAAGCTATCCATCACACAACAAAAACGGTTGGTTTGTTCTTACGAGTATAAGATAAAATATTGCTTTTGTTCAACTTGTTTTTTTTTCTTCATTTGCGATAAAATATCACGTCTGTATGAGTATATATGTAATATCATATAATAATCAGCTCATAACTTTTGATAACGTTTTAATATTTTTTCCTTCAATAAAATGATTATACATACGAGTATAACCACATAAATAGTGTCATACAATTTCCATTTCGAGTAATGTGCAGAACGCCAGACTCTCATATGTCGACACACATCCAGCATCTATTCAACATCCATACACGTTCTCACTTAACTTCTACTGCTTCTCTCAAAACATCATTGATTGATCAAACAATTTGATTATATTTTATTTTTTAACATTTATCCCTACCTACCATCACACTTAAAAAGTTTGTCTTCCACACTTAATAAACTGGCGGCTTTGTAGTTATTGCTCTTCATTATATAGCTCTTTCTTTATACATGGCAACAAATGTTACCTTTCTCCAGTCAGATATAGTGTATCCAGATTTCCAACATTTATATGAAACCCCATTCATCAAATCAATCTATCTATCCCCTCCATATGCAACATACTCAGGGGGCTACACTATACTCTGCAACCTTCTCCTTTATCTTATTCTTGACAACTGAGTTTTACCTTTTATATGGCAATTAAAAACATACTCATCTCAATAAGCCTCACACTGGCATATTTTTAGTGACAAGAGTATATAATTAACACATGTGATAAGCTCGTTGACTAAAGAAATAGGAACTCAAAAATAATAAATATTTGATTGACCTGCAGGTCTACAATATCTTATTATAAAAATACACCATGATGGCAGAAGGGGGAGATATTTTAAACTATAAATTAAAGTGCATCACTTTAATCTATTACTTTGATTTAAATATACGAGTATATCCTTATTATGTAAAAAAGTGGTGAATAAATATTTTTTACACTTAAATGAGCTATTTATTATTTTCTCAAAAAATATACAGGATATTCAACATTTTTATATCTTATTATGACGTTCATGAAGTGTTTGTACGCCGAAAACCTCGAAATAAGGAACACGTACATATCTGATGAATTTCTAACCACGGTATCTGTGTTACAACAATTTTGATACTTTATCAAACAACCATCAATAAATAAGCTGATTTTAACTTTTATATGGCAATTAAAAACATATCCATCTCAATAAGTCTCACACTGGCATATTTTCAGTGACAGAGTATATAATTAACACATGTGATAAGCTCGTTGACTAAATAAATAGGAACTCAAAAATAATAAATATTTGATTGACCTGTAGGTCTACAATATCTTAACATAAAAATACACCATGATGGAAGAAGGGGGAGATATTTTAAACTATAGATTAAAGTGCATCACTTTAATCTATTACTTCGATTTAAATATACAAGTATATCCTTATTATGTAAAAAAGTGGTGAATAAATATTTTTTACACTTAAATGAGCTATTTAATATTTTCTTAAAAAAATATACAGGTTATTCGACAATTTTTTTATAATATTATGACGTTCATGAGGTTTTTATATGCCGAAAGCCTCGAAATAAGAAACACGTACATATCTGATGAATTTCTAACCCCGGTATCTGTGTTACAACAATTTTGATACTTTATCGAACAACCATCAAGAATTTGTATAGAAAAGGAATAATATACGAGAACATATGTGTTCCTGATTATCCGGCATGTGATTGAATTGAACAACGATATAATATTATTTTATAAACATGTTTTATTTAAAAAGCGAATTTATTTTTGATATGTCTGTCAAATACATGTCTTTTGCGGTTTACACGGCTCAATTTCGAAATGATTTTCCTAGCTCAATCAAACGAACTTCATCCAAATCGATACTTAAGAATGAACTTATTATGTATATCTCAAAATATTTGTCGTCTTAATCTTCTATAAAATTAACACCCTTATTCCTATTTGTCTTGAGATGTATATTTTATTTTGGTAACTTTTTCCCAAATATTGTTTTCATTTACTTAATTAAAGACACGGTCATGGATACCAATAATGATTATGAAACAAACGCCAGTTAATTTTAAAACATTTTTCGTAGCAATATACCCGATAAACTTGTATATATTTGTATCCAAGTGTTAAAATATAATTTAAACTCACGAATTACAAAAAAAAAATAGTAATAAAATATGATGACAACTTACGAAGTCAAAAGTTGTACAGAAATAATTGACTACAACTCACAGGTTTAATACCACGTAGTCATCAAATAATAATCCTATTCATACATAAAAAAAGAACATCAGCCATATATCGACATATAACATATTATTCTCCATGAAAGCATTCCCATTGCATTTACTCGGTTCAATTTCTACGTCACTTTCAATTTCACACTTATAAATCAATGTTGGCACTAAAACGCTGTATAAACCATAATTTTTGTAGATTTCCATATTGATGAGTTGACATTTATGTATTTTAGTGTCCCAACGACTATGTTTTCTATTGTAACTCGACATCTCATATCACGTTTAAATCCAAATTTCATTTTTTTTCCTTTGACTGTTAAATTAAAAGTATTAAAACTTTCAACAATTGAAGTCATTTACATTTTTTCATAAAAATATCACATATATATTTGCCACTCTAAAACAGCGATATACTAAAGTAATTAAGAAATTCGACGTCAAAAAAATCATATTTTAATGCGTTCTACCTTTTTATACGTGAATTCATTATCAAAATAAACAAGGTACCAAATAACAAAAAAAAGATTAAAGTGTTTTATTTTAGGCTATTTTCTTTCATGAAAAGAAAAAGCACCGCAGGCTTTGGGTATTATTATTTTGTAGTAAGCTAAGACATAATGAGTAAGCGTGTTTCAGCCTGAAAAATTTATAAGCGGAAGTTTCTGAAAGTCGTTTTCATTAAGGTCACAGAACGTTTTTGTTATTTTTGTTGATAAGCCGACTAGTTGACCTATTATCGCTTAGACTTTTGTCCCATAAAAATATCATAGAAACTTTCTTTATCCTGTATAAATTGATTTATTTTTTTTTATTTGTAAATTGCCTTTATGGCGTGTTTACTAATAACTAGGAGCAAATTTCAAAATCGGTTTTTCAACGCCAAATAATAATGATTGATGAATTATCAAAATAATGAATACGTATTATATAAAGACAATAGAGTTAAAACATCGTTGAAAGTAATTGTTCAATTTATGAACGGTTTTTGCCTGATGAAAATCTCAAATTCGATATTTTATGAGAAATGGATTTGTTCTTTTCCACGAATAACGAAATCAATTTGTTTTCCCAAGACACGTGTTGTACCACATAACTTGAGGTGGTTTAAGCTAAAATTCGTGTATTGTAAGTAAAAATATAATAAATGGAAAAAAAATTTATTTCATAATGAATATGCTTGAAAGATTTAAGTGATTTATTTGGTACCTTTCAAAGATTATTATTTTACTAGTTGCGACCCGTGAAATATTCACGGAAATAAAACAAATTCTACATTTATGAAAATATATATACATAAATGTAGAATTTGTTTATATATATCATTTATAAATCGTCCCCTTTTACACCGGTTCAAAAATTGTTAGCTAGGTATTTAAAATTCGTTCAGTATAGTTTCCATCTTTTCATTTATCACGGACCCACCGAAATTCAAATTTCGAATTACTTTCGGAGAGAATCCAAGTATTACTATCTCACTCTCATGTATTCAAAATTCAATTCTCGTATCCTTTCTTTGGCGACAGCCGCCGTATGGGTTTTGGCCTATTTATACTATGATGATGATTAACATGTTTGAAAGATTTTCGTAATTTACTTGGTACCTTTCAAAGATTATTATTTAAAAATTAACATGTGTGAAAGATTTTCGTGACTAATTTGGTACCTTTCTAAGATTATTATTTAATAATTAACATGCTTCAAAGATTTTTGTCATTAATTTGGTACCTTTCTAAGATTATCATTTTATAATTAACATGCTTGAAAGATTTTTGTGATTAATTTGGTGCCTTTCTAAGATTATCATTTTCTAACTAACATGCTTGAAAGATTTTTGTGATTAATTTGGTAACTTTCTAAGATTATTATTTTATAATTAACATGCTTCAAAGATTTTTGTCATTAATTTGGTACCTTTCTAAGATTATCATTTTATAATTAACATGCTTGAAAGATTTTTGTAATTAATTTGGTGCCTTTCTAAGATTATCATTTTATAACTAACATGCTTTAAAGATTTTTGTGATTAATTTGGTAACTTTCTAAGATTATTATTTTATAATTAACATGCTCGAAATATTTTTGTGATTTATTTGGTACCTTTCTAAGATGATTATTAAAAAATAATTTTTACACTTTCGTTGTATACAGTACAACTTAGTGAACTTATTATTAGTGAACTAATTATTATTATTTCTGACAATATTTTACAACCTATCAAAAATATATTTAAAACGCCTGAAGTGATAACAAGGCTGGAAAACTTTAAGTAACGTGAATTGATCTCGCAACCTCCGGTCACACGCTGGTAAGAAAGCATGCATCTGCCCAACTAGGCCATGGAGGTCAAATATTACTATCTGAACATAAAATATAAAAATAAATCTAGCATGTTTATCATTTCTTTTGTTTTTTTATGACCAAAATAAATTAAATAGCTTTTTACCAGGGTCAATTACTGCTCATATATTGTCCAATTAATAATCTATTCGAAATCGTTGCTATTGAGAATAAAAAAAATCACTCTTTGACGCTCAAGAATATTATTAAATTAGTAAAAATTTAAATGACTAGATTTTTTTTCAAGAGCATTTATACCCTTTTTAGGAGAGGTAAAAAGGGTAGGTCTCTATAATTTTCTATTCTCATACCCATCTTTTGCCTCTTCCACATCGATATAACAAGCTTTTCTGTCTAACATCCTTCCTACCTTTCTACTAGTTGAAAATATTTAAGTACCATCTTGTATATCTTCAATCTCCTTCTTCGTTATGCATTAATTTAATATATTATATTGTTTGCAACTAAATCTCTCAACGTGATTAAAACATCTCAAGACTACTTTTTGAATACTGTATATAATAGTGGTGGGTAACCTATGACACGCGTGTCAGAGGTGACACGCCAAGACATTTTGGGTGACATGCATCGTTTACGGACGATCTTTGCCCAAGAACGAGCGATGCGCTTTCTTCTCTCGTATATTTTTGTAACATTTCAAGATCTGCATCTGGGCTCAATAGTTCGTCAAATTGAGGTCCAAACTCATGAAACTAGAAATAAATCGTTTGGAGAATGAAGAAGAGTGCCACTACGAACAAGATATTTTGAATGCTTGGAACCGATTATCGAACACTTTTGGCACTCTGAAAAATCTAGCGATGGTTTTACTCACAATATTTACCTCAACGTACTTTTGTGAGACCTTATTCTCGGCGTTGAATAATATCAAAACAAGTAAAAGAAACCGATTGACTGATGAAGTTTATAACGCTTACTTGTGTTTAAAATGTACGAAATACCAACCTTCAATTGAAGATTTAGCAAATCCAATTCAGCAACAAAAAAGTCAGTGATGTGAATAATTATTTGTTTTTGCTTTTTAATAATTATATATAAATTGTTCAAAAACAAAACTCTTTCATTTACTAGGGTTGCAAAAATTACTGGGAAGATTTTGCGTGATCGTGTAAGGAACACCACAATCCGAAAGGTCTGTGAGGTCCAAGATGGGGATGACAGTGTCGACGATACTGGTACCAACATGTACAGAGAATGAATTCCATACATAGCTCTGCATGGGGTGCCGGATGGACGGCGTCCGCCAGGGAGATCCCCGAAACGATGGAGAGATAGCTGGAGCTCAGCATCACAGGACAATCCTGCAGTAACAGACTCTTGAGAGTCTACAGAAAGTTTAAGAAGAAGATGTGACACGGCGCCCGGGTTAAGCCAAGTTTTTTCAGAATGTTTACACGCCGAGCTAAAAAGGTTACCCATCACTGGTCTTCAACATATTTTCCTTATCAAAAATGACAAACATTAAAAATAAAGAAATAAATTTATTTTTTTAAATAAACGTAGTATTATGTATTTATTAAAGAATAAATACTCCAATTTTTGTAAGAAGAAATTCATAAAATTTAAGGAAGAAAAAAATATCATATTTCTAAAAAAAATAATCTTATTTTAAGATACGAATAAATATTTCATCTTATTTCGAAACAACAATACAAGAAGTAAAAAAATAAGTTAAATCCAGGAAGTCAGGAGTCGAAAAGTAGCAAATTAGAAAAAAGTTCAAAACTTGAACAATTAATAATGAGAGGAAAACCCAATATTGAGTCCGAACCCCTAATTTATTTTGTCTCTCAATCAACCCTTCTTTTAAATGAGTTCTCTTAGAAATGAGATCCATTTATTCCTTTCGAACGCAAAAAATCAATAACGTATTCAAGACTAAAATATATTTTTCATTTACGAGTACTTCCTTACAGACCCTTTTTATTTAACTTTTTCAAAGCTGTTTTATTTTATATCCACAATACAATTTCACAGAAAAAGACCATACCTTAAAAAATATTTGAAAATGGTTCTTATGAAACATTTTTTTTATAAACACTAAAAAAATCAAAACGCATTTTTTTAAAATTGAAAGTAAACTAACTAACTTGGGATCAGAATAACCTGCATTACATGCAAAAAGATCACCGTGATCTTGTTGTTAAGATATCTGATTTCCAGTGACTATAAGACGCCTATTGGTAAGACGCCTATCCAGGAGTTGCAGTTTCAATTCCCATTGGAAGTCGATAAAAATAATCCAATCTAGTTTTTACTTATCCTCTCTAACAACTTTCTGGCTGAAACAGATTGCCACGTATCAACAAGCCCACCAACTTGAGTTATATGCAGCGAAAGTGTAATAAAAGGTGTATGGCCGCGCGGTAACGCATTGGACTTCCATGCGACAGGTCACCCTACGCTGTGCTACTCCTCTCGAATAACACAGGTAATTTTTCTGCCTAGCTTTCGGGACTATACCTATGACTTCAGTCATATCTGTTCTGGCAAAAAAAGATTCCGGTGTGTACCGATCCTCTCACTTCGGTATGTCATTGAATCTAATACAACGGTGTGGTCGGTGAGGTTGCTAGTGCGCAACACGTCACTCATTTAAAACTCCATGGCACAGCTTTGCTTTTCAAGTGAATTAACTGTCCAGCAACGACTACGACAAATAAAATTCTGTGTACAGCACCGGTACAAAGACTGTAAAAAAGGTGGATAGCTGCCGCTCAATTCTTGAAGATTCCGGTTTACTTCTCGCTTTTTCGGTGAAAAGTAGCAGGGTGAAGAAATTCTTCTTGAGCAAGTAGAAGTTGGTCGTAAATAAAACGCAGTAAACGTTCCAGAAACTGAGAATATATTTTTGTCGTTTTTCGTTCCTTATGTGCAGCCCATCGCTCATCGTAAGCCCCTTTATTCGCTCGTGTATGCCACTGTAGCAGTAGATAGGTCCACCCGCCGGCCTGGCCGGGCGCATTCCATGTTAGAGTCTATGGATTCTAAATTAAAAAAAGAGTGACATTTTGTTTTTGGAATATTACAATTTTGACAGATGTTATTTTTGTTTCATTCGGTAAAATATATTTTGAGAAAATGTTGAATAATTGAGATATGTGTTTCATTATTGATAGCTCTCCTAAAGTGGTGACCCCGGCGTGAATTGAACACAGATTTCGAATATAACATATATTATCATCTCGATAACGACCGCAAAATGACAAACCAAAACCCAGAACCCGCATCTGGAAACGCATCATCTGCACATAACCTCGCCGGTATCGCGCTGGCGATGCGGATCACGGCATTCTGGCGCGACAAACCACGCCTGTGGTTTATTACGTTTGAAGCCGCCACCCAGGACCTCCACCGCAGCCAAGCCCAGCTGGCTCAGATGGTCCTCGCCCAGCTTGACAAACAGGACATCGAGCAGATCGCGGATCTACTCTACAGCCCAAGTGCGAACCAGTACCAAGACGTCAAAAACAGACTCATCTCCGTCTACGAGGAGAGCGACGCGAGACAGCTGCAAAGACTGCTGTCAGAGATGAAGCTCGGCGACCAGCGCCCATCACAGCTGTTACGACGCATGCGGAATCACGCCCGAGAGATGATCCCGGATACAACGCTGCATCTGATGGGGATGAATTTGATGCCTGCTCACGTGAGGTCGGTCTTGGCGATCAGCCATACGATCTCCAAGACTGCCACCCTCGACGAACTCGCACTGCTGGCCGACAAAATGCTAGAACAGACAGACAAGGAATTAGCGACCATGAGCATTGCAGCACCACCCGCAAACAACCCCAAAACAATGGAACCCCAGCAACCCTTCGAGCCAGACACTATCCGCGCCTTGGTCGACGAAGTCAAGCAGCTCCGCTTGGAAATCGCGGAAGTGAAGTCGCGAGCTGCCTGCAACGACTGTCAGCGCCGACGATCGTCGTACCGCAGCCAAGCAGAAGCGCGCACCATACGCGGTCATTCACCCTCCACTGCAGAATCAACATTCTGTTATTATCACAACAGATTTGGGAAAAAGGCTTTCCGCTGCAGATCGCCTTGTACATTCAAAAAAACTAGGGAAGCGGAAAACTGACAAAAACGCTGGCCTCGGCGGAACCCGGCGTTTATGGAACCACCAACCGCCTATTCGTAACTGACAAAAGGTCAGGAATGAGGTTCCTGGTCGACACCGGAGCGAACATCTCCGTAATACCAAGAGCGTCAGGTTACGCAAAGCCTCTTCCTTTCAACCTGTACGCTGCGAACAACACAGTTATCCGTACATACGGAGAAAAGACAATGGAGCTCGACCTAAATCTTAGAAGAGCATTCCGTTGGAAGTTCGTCATGGCAGCCGTCACGAAGCCGATACTCGGAGCAGACTTCCTGACGCATCATAGACTCCTCGTCGACGTCGCTGGACGCCGCCTCATGGACCAAACGACGAACCTCTATGTCAGGGCGCCAATGTACAGTTATGCACAACCAACAGTACGAACGATCGATATGGAGCAGAAGTACCACCGAATTCTCGCAGAATTCCCCGACGTCACAAGACCATCACCTTTCAAGGAAGTCTCCAAACATCAAGTGGAGCATTACATCGAAACAACTGGCCCACCATTATATGCGAAAGTAAGGCAAATACCACCCCACCGCTATCAAGCAGTCAAAAAAGAATTTGAGGAGATGATGCTTCAAGGTATATGCCGCCCCAGCAAGAGCCCTTGGGCAAGCCCACTTGTTGTCGTACCAAAAAAAAACGGCGAACTACGAGTCTGCGGCGACTACAGACGACTAAATTCCGTCACAAAGCCCGACAGGTACCCCGTACCACGCATGAAAGATTTCACATACCAGCTCGCAGGAAAAAAAATATTCAGCACGCTAGACCTAAACCGAGTCTACCAACAGCTACCAGTCCTGGACAAACATATCGAAAAGACAGCCATCATCACACCTTTTGGCTTATTTGAATTCCCTCGAATGTGCCCTGGATTGAAAAACGCAGGCCAAACTTTCCAACGATTTATACACCAAGTACTTTCCGGCCTAGATTTCGCATTTCCATACATCGATGACGTAATAATCGCATCTGAAAACGAAGTCCAACACGAAGAACATATGCGGAGAATCTTGAACCGTTTCAACGAATATGGGATTACTATCAATCCAGCAAAATGTGCGTTAGGTAAAAATAATGTAATCTTTCTCGGGTACAGCGTCGACAAAAATGGAATTAAACCGCCCGCGATAAAGACTAAAGCCATTGACGATTTCCCCAAACCAAATTCTGTCGAGCAGTTACGTAGGTTCCTAGGAATATTATCGCGAGTGTATTCCGAATGCCGCCCAAATTCAAAATCCCCTACATGCATTTTTGCAAAATTCAAAAAAACGAGTCAAGACGGAAATAAAGTGGACTGAAGAATCGACCAGTGCATTCAATAAATGCAAACAATCCATACGCAACGCAGCTCTACTAAACCACCCACAGAACAACGCCTCACTATCCCTCTTAACCGACGCATCGGACACAGGGATGGGGGCAGTTTTACAGCAAAAGGTAAACAATACCTGGCAACCACTCGGGTATTTCTCGAAAAAGTTCAACGCAGCCCAAAAAAATTACAGCACATATGACAGAGAGCTAACGGCAATATACATGGCAGTGAAACATTTCCGGAATTTCCACGAGGGGAGACAAATGACCGTCTACACCGATCACAAACCACTCGTTTACGTATTCTCAAAAAAACCACCCGACAACGAATCAGCACGAAGGACTCGCTATATAACATTTATAAGCGAGTTCACGACCGACATTCGACACATGGAGGGGAGAGAAAATTTAGCTGCAGATAGCTTTTCGCAAATTGAGACACTCGTAGGAGCGGCCATATTGGATTACGAACAATTGGCCGACGCTCACAAGAGTGACGTAGACATCCCAACGCTACTAAATCGGCCGAACCTAAAATTTAAAAAAAAACTGCTCTACCTACATCTGAAAAGCAAAT
The DNA here is from genome assembly GCA_949825065.1 of Odontocerum albicorne. Taxonomy (NCBI): domain Eukaryota; kingdom Metazoa; phylum Arthropoda; class Insecta; order Trichoptera; family Odontoceridae; genus Odontocerum; species Odontocerum albicorne. The sequence goes on from OX463839.1 coordinate 49,914,769, forward strand.
ATATTGCGAGACATCCACAGCAAATATGCGGCCCTATTTACCAATCCAATTCAGACTACAGGCGTACCACGCTTTACATGATTTGAGCCACCCCGGTATACGAAGCACCAGAAAAATGATGAGAAAAAGATATTTCTGGCCATCGATGAATGCGAACGTCGGAAGATGGGCGAAGCAGTGCATGCAGTGCCAAAAACCGAAAATTCACTGTCACACGAGCAGCGTCGTATCTTCGTATCCACCTGCAAAACGATTCGAATGCATGCACATCGACATAGTCGGACCCCTGCCTACATCTCGGAACGGCGAAAGATATTTGCTCACGATGATCGACAGAGCCACACGATGGCCCGAGGCCGTTCCGCTCGTGGACATCACAGCGGAATCCGTCGCCCGCGCCGTATTGGAAGGTTGGATATCCCGCTTCGGATGCCCTACGACCCTCACCAGCGACCAAGGAAGGCAATTTGAGAGCAACCTATTTTCCGCCCTTATGAAACTGCTCGGAGTCGAGAAAAGACGAACGACACCATACCACCCGCAAAGCAACGGCATTATAGAACGCTGGCACAGGTCAATGAAGACCGCTCTCACAGCGCGTTTAACGGATAACAAAAAGTGGATGGACGAGCTGCCTGTCGTTCTCCTCGGACTCCGCGCCGCAGTCAGATCCGACATGGATGTCAGCGCCGCCGAACTGACATATGGAAGAAGCCTGCGACTCCCTGGTGATTTCTTCGCTGAAGAAACGTCACATGAAGGGGCCATGGACAGCACGTACGTGGAGCAGCTGCGTGACACTTTACACAGCCTACGCCCAGCACCCACAAAAGCCCACGGCAGTGGAAGGAAAACATTCGTCCACAAAAACCTTCAGAACTGTAGCCACGTGTTCCTGCGCAACGACGCCGTAAGGAAGCCGCTCCAACCGCCATACGACGGACCCTATGCCGTGCTTGGAAGGGAAAACAAGGTGTTCACGTTGCAGCTGCCTGGACGAGTGGTCAACGTCTCAATGGACCGCCTCAAGCCCGCTTACATCGCTAGCACTAATAACGCAACGGAGACGACGGAGAGAATACATCAACCAGCCACTACACCCTGCTACACTACACGTAGTGGGAGAATAGTGAAAGGACCCGTACGTTTCGCGTAGGTACGCACCGTACGCTACACTAGAGGGGGAGCACTGTAGCAGTAGATAGGTCCACCCGCCAGCCTGACCGGGCGCATTCCATGTTAGAGTCTATGGATTCTAAATTCAAAAAAGAGTGACATTTTGTTTTTGGAATATTACAATTTTGACAGATCTTATTTTTGTTTCATTCGATAAAATATATTTTGAGAAAATGTTGAATAATTGAGATATGTGTTTCATTATTGATAGCTCTCCTAAACCACCATGACTTACTAGATACTATGTATATCGCGCATTCTTCGCTTACATGGGCCGATCGACTTTTTATAGTGACAATTGCGAAGGTCAAGCATAAAAAACATTTCATTGCAATAGATACACAGCAATTACAAATAATTCATATATTTTAGGTGACGCATACGTCCGATATATGGTACTGTGCAAAATATACTTTTCATTTTTACCCTTATTCGCTAATAAAAGGTTGAAATAATAATTGTTACCTATATATGTTTAAAGAAATATGTATATGTGAAATATATTTTACTGTACATATCTGAAAATAAACTTCTACATTTAAGTAAAAAATGTGGGTTATCGAAACCGTTGGAAAAAGCTACCTTGTAGTCAAAATACATGTTTCAGAAGCTTTAAAACGAACTTACGAACTCTTATTTCTAGCAAGTATGTTACAAAAATTTGAAGATCTATGGGACGGAAAATTAAAATATGAATATAATTTGCGTTAAATAAAACACTTATGATCAAATTAGAACTTCAATAACTGTTATTTTAGTCATCATTGTTATACACTATTTAATAATAATCTCTGTATCGGCCAAATTGGTCATTTAAGATATGTCTTGCACTAGAAGGTAGTGCGTTCGATTTTAGATGACACCCAAACAAAGATTTTTTTCTTAAATGAACCCATGACAGTGAACCTACCATATTACGCTTCTACAATGGAAATATTCGATAGACTAATCTTCATGATCGAGTATGATTTCACGTCATCTTGATGATGGAAGATTATCGTATATGTATAATTTTAAAGATGGCAAGCTTTCACACTTCAGGAAGCGTCCAAAATTACGATGGAAAGAGTTGAAAGTTTTAGTCTGCTGCAGCCTTTCGTTTGATAAAGTATTTTAAAGCACTATTTTATATTGCTTAAAAGCGCTATAAACATTTACCAAAAAAACTTATAAGCTAAAGAAAAACATAAGTTCATATGTCTAGGAATAAAACCAGTTTGTGTGTGAATCCGAAAGAAATGAAACGGTGACGTCCGCTTGCTAAGCATTAATTTTAACCGTTGGTAAACCACGACTGTTAATGGAAGTGTACAATAATACCACACAATCAATATAAGTATTAGAAAATCAAGAAGGCATGGAGTATACTTGATGGACGCCATTTTATTCAAGCCTATTCAATAATCTGTTCTCCAACTTTAACACGAGTTATGCTTTCAACATACTTGAACAGGGTGGCAATTTATATAATTAGTTTGATATCCACTCCATTTTATTTCACAAAATCACACATTTTCTACCTTGCTTGTTCAATTGTAAGCTTTTTCAAAATATTTGAAAGGAATTATTTTTTATTTAACTCAAGCATTTTTCAGTTCATATTTACAGATAAAATATCTATTTTATCATACCTCATTCACATGTCCAATAAACAATTTTTCATACAGTTTACCTGTCACATATAATAGAGTGACAAAGCGATAAATATCTCACTCCATATTTGGCCCTTTTTATATATGACCTAAAGCTGTCTTTCTCCAATCTTTAAGCATGTGTTTTGAGTTGTATGATGTATTAATCCAAACGTAGAAATCAATCACTTTGCCCCATATCAACATATTCAAGTCCTTTTTTTTAATGTAACCGACTTATTTTCCTTTGAAATATTGAGACAATTACATTTCCTATATTTTAGGAGAATAACGACCTGTGTGGCCAAGTAAGGCCTCGGCCACACAGGTAGGAACCTCGCTTGGTGCTTAGAGGTACGCTGCAAGCTAGGTGATATATCTTAGCGAACCAACGCACCCCATACTATTGCAATGGCTACACTGCACACTTCGCGCCACGCTACGTGACTATTAGTTGCCTAGTAGCTTAGCTTTAAGCACCAAGCGAGGCTCCTACCTGTGTGGTCGAGGCCTAAGTAAAACGCCTGTTTTTAGACTGGGTGATTTCGGGTACGATTCTCGTAGTGACCGGATTTTTTTAAGGAATCGAGTCCGAGTTGCGAATAACTTACGAAACGCAATGAGTTATGAAAGACTTACGAAATAAATATATGTCTGTAACAGTGGCGGCCGGTGGACAAAATAATTGGGGGTTCACCAGAGTAGGTATCCAAATACAAATAATATTAAGATTAAAAAATATTACATACCTATTTATAAAGAAGTTCTATTCTCCGCTCTTTTTGTTTAGCGAAGACCTCAATGACCCTTTTGTTGAAATCAGGTACAGACTGAATTAGCTCTTTTTCGTAGCTTAATATTGATACTAGTATTGCGTTGAGTCTGTCCTGTACTGGCTCATCGGATTTATCAAAAATGATTTTATCCTTTTTAACGTAGAGAAACACCTTTCACTCTCAACATAAGTCATTGGAATAGTGCATACGAGTTTAAGTAACTTTACAGTCTGAGAAAAATCTTCTAGTAAACCAGTATTATAAAAAAGTTGTAAAATAGACAGAGCGCTATCAGATTGGCAAAATCATCGGGAGCATAAATTGCACTTGCACAGAATTGTCCGTGGAGTTACGCACATTTTGAACACATTTTTCAAACTCACTGATGTTGTTATCAATTATAACAGGATCTAAATTCTGGAATTGTAACTGTTTAAATAAAATATCACACAGCGTGGATGAATTTTTTGGAAAAACTTACGCAAACAAACACAATGAATAATCTAAATAGTTATGTTTATCTTGTAAATGGCTCGTAATATTATATGGATAGGTAGAGAAGCGTTTAGCCAAGAGACGAAACTGCAAAAATATCATTGAAATCGAGAATGGAATTTCTTACAAGCCACTCAACAAAACAATAAAGGAAGAAAGTTGGTACCTAATAAAGGAAAAACGTTTGTTAATTTGGAAACATACTTGTATACTCGCAAAGATACATGTACTAAAAAGACGCCCCAGTATAAACGCTAGGAACAAATCATCCCTTCTATGCAGTGGTCATATTAAAAAAAAAACTTTGATGTATTACGAGTATATATCGTGTCATTCGGGTGTTTCCGAGATCACTCGGATATTTAACGAAGTTGTTACGTGCGTGCACCAGAATTACTAGAAATTCCTATTCAAATATAGCTGTCTCATCTTTACTGTCTCTTCTGATTTCAAAGCAAATTATCATGATTTTGGGATGGACTCAAATGCGCACAAACAGCGAGTTCTTCGTATAACATTACACAACATGCTCGCAGAATGCGTCCGGATGCAAAACACGTATACAAAAAATGTGCTCTAACAAATCGAGTTGCATATTGTAGTGAGCCATGTCGACATAAATATATTAATTTTTCATAAATATTGTTATAATAATATACAATTTCGCGATACTTCTTTAGGTGTTTATTGTTATATAAATTTAGTAGTTCGGCGCACGAGAGCACTAATGAGCCAGCCGCTACTGGTCTGTAATCAATTTAGATTGAGTAAGAGGCAGACCGAAGAGAGTGTAAAAGGATATAGTTGGAGAAACGTTGACTTAGGGAAAGGTATGAGAAACACGAGAGCACGCATGATGAGTTGTGTGTATATAAAAGCGGTAAGAGCTCAGTAGATGGATAGAAAGATTTGGAAATATGTCCTCTCTGCCTACCCCAAATGGGGCATAACGGGATGGTATGTATGGTTCCACTCTAGTTTTCACTTCAGGCCTAATTAACATTTTTGATCATGTGGAATGTGTTATTTAGAAACATGAAAATAATTTTTGAACACAAATTTTTTCATAATTATTGAAATATGAAAATAATTTTACACAACCTGTTAAACTGCTTTGAAAAAAAAATCCTTCGTATTGCTCATAAATTGTGTGTTTTCTTTTCAAAGCTTTATATTGCTCATAAATTGTGTGCTTTCTTTTCAAAGCATTTTCGTTTAGGTTTCTTCAAACTTATTTAAAAAAATATTAGAAGAAATATTAAATTCCTGTGATGTAAAATTTCAAATAAAATATTTTAATATTCCACCTTTTCCAAATTAATTCATGCTTCAATACATCCCGCTTATGTCTATGAAAAAAAAATTACATAATTAATGTTCTTAAGAGAAAAATCATTCAAATGTGTACTATCTTATTACAGTATTCGAATGGAACTTATCCCCGTTGAAAAACATCTGTAAATGAAAACTAAAAAGCTTTATTTTTAAATTATTTGGGTAGTAACTAGGCAAATAATATATTAACCCTTCCCTTACGGTGATAAAAATAATACGCGTGCTCCGGTGTTGGGTAGTGAGTACGCAATAAAAAATTAGCGATTTTAAATCGGAAAAATAAGAACATTCATAGATAATCCCCTTAATTAATTATAATTGAAGTTAAAAATTATAATAATTGAGATTTATTTGCTGAAAACATTAAAAAACCATCTGGCAACGCTCACGGAACGGGCGTACGTCTAACCTATTTGCAAGCCTAGAAGCTACTAGTGGCGCGGAACGTCAGTCGCATACCCCGGCGCTTACGCTTATGCTTGCGACGTTGAGACAATTCAGCTCCTCGCAATTCAGTCTAGTATGCAAGAGTGAGATGCGAATATAGTGTCGCGCTTCCCGCATACTATTCACCCATCGTCAAGACGAGGTACTCGCAGCGTTTAAATGCGAATTTGTTTTCGATCTTTACAAAACACCTCGATGTAGTCGATAACTTCTGATTATTATTAATATTATTTTTTAAATCAATGCGTTAATATATTATGGAGGAATATCTAAAATCTTAACCTTGTATTTATAATATTTATAGAGATATTGATGGTTATTAGAAGCAACGTGTAGAAGATACCCAACACAGGGAAGGAAAGGTTAAGATCATTAAAATATGCACTACAGCATGAAAAAAAATCTCCATGAACCATAGACCAACTACATCGTATGCAGCTGCACAGTGTATGCATTTTCTGCACACTGCGACTTAGTGGCAGAAGACACACTGCGTGTTAAGGTCAAACGCAGAAGGAAAAGTATTAATTTATGATAGAACTATTCCTCCCCATAATTTTTAATGTCACAGAAAATATGAAAACTAAGACATACATCGTATAATGTTGATGATCATACTTACAAACATGGTTGATTAATATGATGTAATATGGCTTAGAGATTCTTACCTGTAACAAATAAAAAAATAAATGAAAAACATGTACAAATATACTTATTATTGTAAATACTAGTTGCAGCCCGTGAAATATTCACGGAAGTAAAACAAATTATACATTTGTGAAAATATATATTCATAAATGTAAAATTTGTTTATATATATACTCGTATATATCATTTGTACATCGTCCCCTTTTACACCGGTTCAAAAATTGTTAGCTAGATATTTAAAATTCGTTCAGTATCACGAACCCACCGAGTATCAAATTTCGAATTACTTTCGTAGAGAATCCAAGTATTTCTCTCTCGCTCTCTTGTATTCAAAATTCAATTATCGTATTCTTTCTTTGACGACAACCATCGTATGGGTTTTGGCCTATTTATACTATGATTTACAGATAGATTATTTTTTTGAATACACAATATTTTTCGAGGAATATAACCTAATTTAAAAAAAATCAGTTTTGAAATTCATTATACGATTACATGTATTTGAGAAGATTTAATAATTTAAATGTATTTTTGTTTAATTGATGACTTCAAAAACAAAGTATTGAATACAAAAATAAAGAAAAAAAAGGTTATTATTAAAATGCCTGGACTCGTATAGTAAGTGGCAAGTTACAAATTAAGAGGCATCCGCGCATGGGAAGTGAACCTGACCAAATATGCTTAAGATGATAGATAATGAAAAAACATTATTTGTATCAATAGAGCACACACTTAAAAACACACACAGTAAGACCTAAATATTGCTCTCATAATAAAAACGGATCATTCTATCTAAAGAGGTTATTGATATAGAAAGTAGTAACACGTGTCGCAGTGATAAATGTAAATCACATACAAATGATGTGTCAATAGTTAACTAAATGATTTTTATTATTAAAGATAAAATAATTAAGATAATCTTCAAATATAAACAATAAACATACAATATCTCAAGTGCTATGACAAAAACAACCCCTAAGTTATGAGAGCAAATCAATTTAATAATACAAAAACCAAAGCAGGTGTTTCTACTCCGCGACTCAACTTAATAACTTAAGTTAGTTGATCAAAAAATTGGATCACCAGTTCTCCAAAAAAAATGTACATTCGAGTTTTCTCAAGGTTAATGATTTGCCATAGATAGAAAAATATAACAATAAATAAACGAATGAAACAATGTACACGTCATTGAAGCAATAACCTGTAAAACGTTGATATGAAGACATTAGCGAAACGGTCTCCGTTATGGTTGGAGTCGCTTTGCAGTGTGCTGGGCTCGGTCTCGTTATTTCCAGTGGTAGTTACGGTAAAGCCTTAAACACCTATGGTGTTCATGACCAGAATTATCCTGCAAAGCAGGGCGTGATTTCATAAGTTCCCGGGCCTTATGGTAACGGAGAACTGCCTCGGTAATCACTTTCACTAACACCGCCTTTCTAAGTTGCAGGGGTGCTCGGAATTCTTAGAAGTTAATCGTGTTTGAAGTTATGTACGAGTACATGGTTTTATCAAAAGAAAAAGGTGGGGATGTTAGCATGGTTCTACGTGACCGAAAAAGTTGAGGGTTTGGGAAAAAAATTAAGTGGTATTTTAAAATAGTTTCAGATATTTAAATATCCTTTTAATAGAGGAAATACAAGTTAGATTTAACAGAATATTCATATTTAGTGGAGTTTTTTTTATATCGAGTCCAGAAAAATCCTTCTTCGGTATTTTCCCAAGCTTAATTTTATCTTATGTGTTTTTTTTTCTATGAAAATTTCGGAATATTTTACTTTATGTTTGTATTTCGTATGTCGTATTTTCAAGGATGTGTTTATTTCAAGTTTAATGGAATTATTGATATGTTATCTTTTGTTAAATAAGTGTTACTTGTTTCTGTAAAGAACCGTTTAATGTCGTTAATTTTGTCTTTAAATAAAAAAGAAGGGGTCTTAAATATAAAAAAGATATTTTGCATATACCGAAGGAGAGTGAGACGTCGCTTAGCGTCGCTTCCTCACCCATAGTGTGTTTTTTAGAATGAATACACCTACGTCACACACTGACATACGTTTGATTATTTTAGTGAATTAATCCCCGATTTTTACAAAATATCTCTGATGTGGCCGATAAGTGCTAATTATTAACAATATTATTTTTTCATTCAATGCGTAAATCTATTACGGAATTAATATACCTACGTCATACACTGGCATACGTTTGATTGATTGTTTTTCTGTACAGATATGTGGAACGAACACGTATCAAGAATGGCGGAACCAAGAGCCGTAAGAATGGCCAGGGACAGTATCCCCCAAGCAAGCAGACCTCCAGGACGACCTCCCAAAAGATGGAAAGACAGCTGGCAGTCGACGTCGCAAGAGGCAAACAATGATGCGGGACCATAATAGGCCAACAGGCCTAAAATAAGATGAAGAAAAAGAAGAAGACTTACAGAGAAAGGTGGATCAATTTTATAACAAATATATTGTGAGTGAGAGGCCTGTATAATAAAAACAAATAGATGACTTGTCGAGTGGCATATTTTTTTTGTATTTATAATAAGCAATACATAATAAACAAATAACTTTTTATTGTTTTAGATGATGTACCCTACTGAAAGAGTTTTGCCAATAAATAGCTTATAACGGGCAGCTGATAAGCGCTATGAAATAAATAAAGATGGAATAAGGTCTGAAGAAAGTTTTAAAAATAAATGTCAATATTGTGAAACAAATATAAAAGAGTTCATTATACTTGACAAAACTGGATATGGAGATTATTACGATCAGTATGACACTTTGACACTGATTCGGACAAATTAAAGAGCGTAGCCGGGAGACAGCATTATATTCGGCCCCATCATAATTATGGTTTAGAACAACTAGAGAAAACACGTAGCTCGTTCATAATCGCATGTGTTGTCTAACGCGTTGTCTATTATTATCAGATGAAGTAATTTACCAGACTGAACTCTTTTTTTTTTTCGAGAATCGAACTCTTATCTCCCAAAAACTTGACCACAGAGGACGTCATCAAATAATTTTGATGTATGATAATTTATCTAATACGGGTCGTTTATTCTCGAAACATTTTCAGGAGACCCTGACTTTTGTTAGTATACAAATTTTGTATCAATGTGCCAACCCTGCCGTTGGTGTGTAAATAAGGGAAAGTGCCATAAGCAAATCCGCAGGTACACTTTCCAGGGTATTAGTGGCATATGGCGTCTGAATATTTTCACAGCGAAGTACAGCCTCTTGCGAGTTCGGCTCGAGAATGAGTCTTAATGCCTGACGGCGCCAATTTCTTGTACGCTTAAGTACGCCGTATTTTTTTGATCGTTCGCCTCTTGTTCTTTTCCCTTTTTTATATCAGGGAGAATATGAAAACACCAGAATTCGTTTATGGGAAAGTTTTTATCAATTTTCGTGGAAATTAGCTCGCGGGAAAAGGCTGAGATTTTTCCTCCTCGATGAAGAAAGCGAAGGAGAAAAAAATTGATTGAAAAATTTTCTAATGCATTGTTCGTGACTTGGGGTGAATTATTATTGGTGGCTTCTTTAATGTTATTAAGTCTGCTTTTAAAATACTGTTTTCACAAATATATGCAACCGTGTCGTTTTTTTTTACTTTAAAGTTTGTATGTTAATAACCCTTTTACTCTTTATTGTAGGAATTATTCTTTTAAATATTTATTTAACCTTTTCATGCCAATTCATCTGGCGGACTTACTAAAAAATAATCATTTTTCAATAACCAGCATGTATTTTGCTATAAAAATCATTATAGCCTCAGTTTTATTTTTTTTTTCAAGTAAGAACTTTAGTATTTAAAAAGGCAAAGGGAATATAAAAATGATTTGAGACATTGAAATTTGTTGGCTTCGAAATATTTTTTTTATTTTAAGACATTGTACCATGGTAATATCAGCCAACTGATTATGCATTCATTAGAAGTTAATATATTAGAATATATCAAATATTTATTATGTTTTAAATGTTTACAACTATACACTAATTTTGCCAGTACAAACAAGATAAATTATTTATTTTTAAATAACTCATATAAGATTCACCTCTTTTCTTCTTAATTTTGGATAATTATTTGGTGGAAGGTAAAAATAGGAAAATTTTAAGTGGTAAAGCATAAAAATAAAAACCCCCCTTTTAAAGGTAAGGGTTAAAGACTAAAGTTTGAAAAAAGCTTTCTTAACTGTAAATCTCAAAAAACTTTAAAGAGCTTAAACAGAAGATAAAAACATAAATACTGCTTTTCTGAAAATACAATGAAATAAAGGAAAATAATTTTGAATCTTTATTTTGTAAGTAAACTGCCTGTATTTGAATGTATTGTATTGTACTGTATTGAACCGTTTTGTACTGAATTATGCTGCACTTAACTATATAGAACTTTATTGCATTGTACTGGGTTGTAATGAAAAAAAAACGGTACTATTTTGTACAGTGATGTACTGTGCTAAGCTATACTATATTGTACTGTAATACATTGCCGTACTCTAATAAACTGCAACGCTATGTACTCCTCTGTGTTGTTCTAAACTACAATGCATTGCATGTAGCGGCTATGCTTTGTATTATACTATAATTTAATAAAGTTTCCTTGAAGGTTCTGTAATGTACAGTAATGAACTTGACTGTTTTGATCTGTATAGTACCGTTTCAAAGTCTACTCACCTCTAATTCTCAATTTCAGTAAGTTTCTATTAAAAAAAATCAAACACCTTGTGTTAAAAAAATAAACTGATCATCTTTTTTAAGACTCCATCGAGAATGTTTAACGTAAACCGTAATTTGGTAGACAAGATTTGTACCAACTTAACTACAGAAAAACATATCTTCTACTAGTTATTCAAGGTCAATTCACGATGATTATCAAAATATGGCCCAATCTGGTTTGATACAAATACTCTAAAATAAACTTTTTGCAATCGTTACAAGTCCGCCATGTGCACTGCGCACAACACATGTATTACGAAATACAATAAAACACTTTATTGTAAGCTTTTCTTTTACACTTAATTACTTGATTCAAATAAAACTACTACCTTCACACTCATTTTACATTGTAATTAATGCTCCTTCATTAAAGTGAAAGGTATTTCTTGGAATTTTTCAATTTCTCATGAATATTTAAGACTTTCAATTAAAAACGTTTTGTTGAAAAACTAAATTCATTATTTCTTCGAAGGTTATTTAAGAACTGAATACAAATATTTATACACTTTTTTAATTTATTCCTAGGAAATGAAAAAAAAGTTGAGAAAATCGAATTGAAAGATTAATTTAGTATTTGAAATATTAGCTGGTTTTTTAAATTTAATTAATATATTCACAAATTACTGCAGGGAAAATTTTAATTCGCATTTAAAAAAATCATGATGATAACTTGAAATATATTTTATGGAGATTATTTGAAAACGTATTACTAGTTAGTAAATATAGGATTTCGCAACACTCATTCTCCGGTATTTTTCTTTTAATTTCACACACAATTCTCATATTATATAGTACAGTTTATTTTCTTTGTCCGGTAACACAACTATCCCATACGCATGCAATAGTTTATAAATTATACTCGTACTCATACATTCCCGTTCCATTTTTGTACCACATTTGTTTCTATTTATAATGTTAGTTTTTTTAAATAATCATGATATCCTCCGAAACTTATATAATTATCTAATAAGAACCAGATTAGAATATGTATCTACGGGTTAGGTTCCTCATCAGCTCAAATATAAAAAAAATTAGAACAAATACAAAAAAAAATCCTCAGATATCTATGGTACAGAACAAAGGGCGATTACCCAAAATATGCTCACCATGCCGAACTTCTCACGGTGTGTAACTATAGAAACCTCGAAACAAGAAGGCAAGAGTCCATTGCGATATTCCTAATAAAGGTTTTCCAAGGTTGCTTTAACTGTCCCGCGATTCTAGAAGCACTATGTTTATATGTACCTAATAAATATAGCCGTGCAAGGAATCACCCTCTGTTCTACATACCAACTAACAGGACGAATATCATGGCTAAGCACTCAGTCACGCGTGGTATAGAGATATTGAACCAACTGAATGACACTGGTGATAAGTATATTCTCGGTACCGTCTAGCAGTATGAGAAGAATCTTGGCTGATATTATTCCTAACGAATAAGCTAACGCTAGAAGCAGACCCTCTTTGTGTTACAGGAGAAATCCGTGCAAAGTGGATAAATGAAATAAAAAAAAGAATTTAAACAATTTTGAATTGAAAATATTTGATGTACTATTTTTCTTTCTATTTTGGGCATTAATATTTTTTCGTTTTAATTGCGTTAAAATTTTTACGTTATTTTTCAATTCTGATTGTATGATATGTTTAAAAAATATTAATTGCTCTTTTGATTAGAATTTCGTTTTTGTTTTTATATAATTTATATTGAATTTCGATTTTTTGTAAAGACAATGGCCATTTCATTTTACAGATAGATAACTGCCATTAAATAAATTATTAAGAAAGATTTTTTTTATAAATGACCGAAGGGCATTCTGAATATGAACCAAGTAATTTAATCAATTTAAAATAAGATTTTTAAAATTCAGTTGGTTAGTTGAAAGAAATAACCGATCGAATCAAGGCCCACTGGATAATTTATTTTAAAACTTTCATTTACTTCAAAGTATGAACATACATCTGTCGCATTCATTGATTTTAATCAATTTATTGTAATCAACCAGCTTTTGTTTCAAAATGATTACTAGTATTCATGATTATGTATTGTATAAAACTAATTAAATTTGATTTTAATTTACCTAAATTAAAACAAAAGATACCTAAATTAAAACAAAAGATAGATTTTAAGTTACCTAAATTAAAAGAAAGTAAATATAAGGCGTAAACATAAATATACTTGTACGAGTATAGGGGTTAGGAACGGTAAATATATAGTTTAATATTAACTAGTTGCAGCCCGTGAAATATTCACGAAAGTAAAATAAATTCTACGTTTATGAAAATATATATTCATAAATATTGAATCATTTATGCATCGTCCCCTTTTACACCGGTTCAAAAATTGTTAGCTAGGTATTTAATATTCGTTCAGTATCACGTACAAATTTCGAATTACTTTCGGAGAGAATCCAAGTATTCCTCTCTCGCTCTCTTGTATTCAAAATTCAATTCTCATATTCTTTCTTCGACGACAGCCATCGTATGGGTTTTGGCCGATTCCTACTATGATAATGATTTATACTCTTTTACTTTAAAAAACGTGAGTATGAAGCTTATCTGATGACTTATAAAGATCGTTCTACAGTTGATCCGAGTAAACTCTAAAATATGAAGTGTTGAATAATTAAACTTTTGTTTCGTATAGATATATCGCAGTCTTAGGAATTGAAAAAGATTTAAATATCATATTTCATTTAGATTAACGTAGATATATTAAATAACTTGCCGTTTAACCTCATTCCATAAAGAAAAATTAATGAAGGTAAGTACGACGATGTAATATGGTGGTCAACATATATTTATATAAGACATATGTTGCTGATACAATAAAAATTAATGAAGATAAATACGACGATGTCATATGGTGGTCAACATATCTTTATATAAGAGACATGTTGCTGATACAATAAAAAATAATGAAGATAAGTACGATAATGTAATATGGTGGTCAACATATATTTATATAAGACATATGTTGCTGATACAATAAAAATTAATGAAGATAAATACGACGATGTCATATGGTGGTCAACATATCTTTATATAAGAGACATGTTGCTGATACAATAAAAAATAATGAAGATAAGTACGATAATGTAATATGGTGGTCAACATATATTTATATAAGAGATATGTTGCTGATACAATAAAAAATAATGAAGATAAGTACGACGATGTAATATGGTGGTCAACATATTTTTATATAAGAGACATGTTGCTGATACAATAAAAATTAATGAAGATAAGTACGACGATGTAATATGGTGGTCAACATATGTTTATATAAGAAACATGTTGCTGATACAATAAAAAATAATTAAGATAAGTACGACGATGTAATATGGTGTTCAACATATATTTATGTAAGAGACATCTTGCTTATACAATAAAAAGTCTCAAAAATGCAAGACTCATGAGCTCTGACTTCAACGAAGTTTCTTTTAAATAATTTGTATCGGTGTCCTCACTACAAGCTGCAATGCTCGTTAATCATCACTATTGTTCTCTGACCCAGCTGGGCACTCAGATAATGGATGACGTAATGTTGAATACAGTTGACACACTAATCCCTTTAAAGGATGGTCTAGAGTGCAAACACTGTAACACGATAATCACCTGGTGCCTTTGTTGTAATAATAACACATTTTACAAATTAAATCACATGTCCGTTGTATTATACAACAATGTAATAGGTTATACCTTGTAAAAGTGTATAATTATTAGCTTTATTGTGGATTGAATACGAGTGTACGTGTATTGGCTTACTCAGTGTAAGCTGTTTAACTTTACTATCACACAGCCTTCACAAATCAACCCCCAATTTAATTAAGATTATAATTCCGATTAAACATGAATGACAGTTTTAACCTGCTGCAGCTTTTATACGGCAGTTTTTTATTGCATTTCGTAAAAGTGTTATAAAAATTGGGATAAGTAACATATACGCTAGAGTAAACAGAATCAAATAATACAACCAGTTCAGTAGTAAATCTACTAGGAATCGAATCTGGAGCGCCCACTTGCATAGCGTGAATGCTAACTATCGGACCACAGCTGCCGACGGTGATATTATAACCGATACATATATCACAGGTATTGATATGTACTAGAGAATTGAAACGGCAGTAACAATAATCAGAATTGTTATTTGGAAGTCACGCCCAACATACTTTGTAATGTTTTGTAATCATCCTTGATAAGATGCATTCCACAAATTTATGACTGAATTTTTTTGTAATCATCCTTGATAAGATACATTCCACAAATTTATATGACTGAATTTTTCATTCCGAAAAATCTGATATCATTTTTATATATTGAATTAGTTAATGACACAATATCATCAAACTGTGTTTTGAATATCACATATCAAAGGATCAACACAGATTTCTTTGTAGTTCGTCTTCCCTTGGTAAATTTTCTGCGGTTCTCTTACCAAAAAATATGATGTCATTTTTATATATTGAATTATCATAGTTTAAGATACAATATCATCAAACTAAATTTTGAATATCACATAACAATGGATTAACACAGGTTTCTTTGTAGTTTGTCTTCCCTTGGTAAGTTTTCTGCGGTTCTCTTACCAAAGAATCTGATGTCATTTTTATATACTGAATTAGTTTAAGATACAATATCATCAAACTGTATTTTGAATATCACATACCAAAGGATTAACACAGGTTTCTTTGTAGTTCGTCTTCCCTTGGAAAGTTTTCTGCGGTTCTCTTACCAAAAAATCTGATGTCATTTTTATATATTGAATTAGTTTAAGATATAATATCATCAAACAGTATTTTGAATATCACATATCAAAGGATTAACACAGGTTTGTTTGTAGTTCGTCTTCCCTTGGTAAGTTTTCTGTGGTTTTCTTACCAAAAATCTATAATTTTTATTTATTGAATTAGTTAAATGCACAGTATCATCAAACTGTATTTTGAATATCACATATCAAAGAGTAAACACAGGTTTCTTTGTAGTTCGTCTTCCCGTGGTAAGTTTTCTGTGGTTTTCTTACCAAAAATCTGATATCATTTTTATATATTGAATTAGTTAAAGACACAATATCGTCAAACTGTCTTTTGAATATCGCATATCAAAGGATCAACACAGGTTTCTTTGCAGTTCGACTTCTCTAATTTTTCTGCGGTTTACTCACCAAATATTTTTTTCTAAATATAATATATCCAGATTCAGGAAAGTATTCGGGAAAGTATTCAGGAAAGTATTTGGGAAAGTATTCGGGAAAGTATTCAGGAAAGTATTTGGGAAAGTATTCGGGAAAGATTCGGGATAATATATCCAGATTCGGGAAAATCAACTCTCTAATAGCCCAAGTCGCAATTTTTCTAGCCTTACACTTTTTTACATATTCTTTTTCTATCAATCATATTGGATTCGAATCTTGAGTTAGAGCACCCTTGAGGGAATTCTGCCTACTTAATGGCATTGTATAAATTTTCTTCTTATAACTACTATTACTTAAAAAAAAAATTGAGCTGTGGTACCTTTACTTTGAAGAAATAAAGCTTCATTAAAACAAGACAAGATATTTTATACGAAAAAAAAACATTTATGTCACAGCAAATTTTTAATTAATTGAAAAAATTTTAAATGAAAAGGACAATGAGTAATTCCAATATCTCTGTAAGGCAATCAAAAATCAAACAAGAGCAAGAAAAGTATCGTTCAAACAAAATTTTGTTTTCCATTCAAATCTTTCGTGATATTTTTAAAAGCTCTCAATTTTTTCATCGCAACCGTGAAAAAAGCGAAAACCGTTTTATCTTTTAATTTAATGTAGATTATCTATGATAAAAAACCTTTAGTTCCGTTTATTTATTTTTTAGAAATTTCTTGTCCTTTTTAATAACCATCTGAATATTAATTTGTAAATTATTTTTTTCATGAACGTACAGTTTTGCTAATGCTTTGTTATTTTAAAATAGTTTTTATTTGTAAAGCATTTTCATAAATAATTATCTCCCCAATCTTTAACATACAATTAAACCCTCACACAATTTTCCTAGAGGCATAGGTAGAGAGGGCAAAGTACCAGAATTTCCTATCTCAACAAAAACTCCTCATCGTATACAACTTCAACATTTTTTAAACTTTTTAACATATTTTTATCCAAAATATCAATCACTTGATCCAACCATACTTTCCTTGATTTTCCTCTTCTACAGCTTCCACAAACATTTGCACTCTATATATATTTGATTAGTAAGTCTTTCGTTTTGATTCGTTCTACGAGTACTTGCCCAAACTTAAATGAAGTATGAAAGTCAGACCAAAGTCAGACCGTGACACTTAATAGTTCCACTGAGAACCAATCGGTTAATTAAAAAAGCAAGCATTCTATAGAAAAATACATATTTTAATAAAATTTACTCAGATCGCTTTGAGGTAACGGGTTCAACTCCCGTGTGTACACATATTTTTTAAAAGGGTAATAATCTAGTTTTCATGTATGGCTTGTATTAAACACCTTATTGGTTGGATGTAAGAAATTACCAAATTACAATAATGACTTGAACTACCATAAGTGTATTAAATACAATATTAAAACTTTATATTGTGTTGTTTTACCGTTTCATTGTACACAGTAAAATACTATAACAACAGTATTGAAATCAGAGCTTTCGAGTTCTCCACAGTATTAAGTATTTAACGGTTATTAAAAAATATTTTTCACAACCATTTTAATTGACGGTAACAAATTTTAATATTCACAAATTCAATCAACCCAAAACATATGCAGATTTGATAAAATTCAGTTTTTAATTAACATCATATTTAATAACATACGTTTAACTTTAAATAATACGGAGTTATTTATTAATATTGCTTTATTTATTCCACCATAAAATCATTTAAAATTCATTATTTATAAATCCTACTTAATCAAATTATTCAGTGATAAATCACAAAAGCGTTTGTGGATAAAGTTTAATTTATTACTTATATTAGAATTTCATTTGATCATAAATTTTTATTCGTGATTATTAACTCTTTTAAACTAAAACATTGAAGTCTCAGCTACAATAGCTTGCATTGCTTTGTATGAAACTTTTATTGTTGACAGTCCAGCCTAATGGATTAGTTGCATTTGGCAATCTCTATCAACCAACCAGAAAGATGTTTCACAAGCCGAAAGTTAAAACTAAACAAATATTTTTTCCAAAAAAATCTAAAGACAAATGGGAATAGAACCCATAACCACAAGATTGTAAAAGAAACGTCTTACTAACCAGACTACGGACACCATCATATTAAAAAAAAAGATCGTTAACTGAGTGACATTGAATGAGTTAATTCACCACAATGATACTTTTATATTATAAATATCCTACTCAATTAAAAAATCTACCCAAAATTCCAAATCTTTAAAATGATTTTGATGAATCTATAAGCAGTGTTATGCTTTCTCGAAGATCCACCCCCGCGTTCGGAACAAGCCAAATAATGCTAAGTGTTCTGTTGAATTCAAACTTTCAGCTTCATAAACCGATTTCCTACAACCCTTGAAACAACCCTAATAGCGTAGGTGATTCTTTAAACATTGAATATTAATGGGTAGTTTAAATTTAACCTTTTAATTTATGTACGATTTAAATTTCGAGTAGTTGATTTTTTTAAATGCACAAATTGAGCATTTTGTTAAGGAGCATTTTGAAATTAAAACAATATTTTCACAGTTATACACGTTATATATTTGACATGGCATAAATAATATAGACATGTAAACATCCTGTTTCAATTCCCAAATTCTCCTACAGTCAAGTTATATTATTAAAAAATTGACAATATCAATAGATGTTTCATTTATATGTTTTCACAACCTAACATAAACATTGTTTTAGATTTTTAATTACTCTATAAAGACTTTTAATAAAAAATAATTACATCCTCGAATGTTATTTCATGAAATCAATTGTTAAGCAGACGTGTAATATTGCTAAAGGGTGATTACATTCATTCCCAAAATAAATCAACATGTGAGTAGATAGCAAATACACATCTTCATAAAAAAAGGCTTGTTTGTGATTAATTGATATTGTTAACTGTATTTACGAGTAGTAAAATTAAATCATATTAATACATTTGACACTTTAATGCAAATAAATCTATTTAATTTAAAGCTTTAAAGCGATTTGCAATTATCCAGCTTTTGTTTTGTAATAGTTTAAAATCGGTATTCTCCATAGTGGTAAAAATGTGAATAAAATGATTTTTTACATGAAAAAAATCATTGCAAAAAACAAAAAAAATATAATATATATGTCAAGAAAAATGGGACGAGGGTGAAAAATGTATAATATTTTGAATTGAGCAATACTCGTACGATATATTAATATCAATAAGATTTTTTTCAAAGGTCTTTGTAAATTTTGACAGCGAGGACTTACTGAGATTGTGTTTCTTTAACCTTATCTTTGTATACAGTAAACTTAATATTGCACACTGACTGTAAACTCCCATATTTAGGTGAACAGCAATTTAAGAAATTAAAATACGATTATATATGGATATATATAGAGCACATTTGTTTATGTATTTAACATTTCATTATAAAACAATCTAATGAACTTTTGACCTGGTGGTAATATCTCTCAACCACCAAACAAAAGTGGATAAAATAAGTTACATGGTCGTAAAAACTTAATAAATCATTCTCACCTATTCAAAATTCATGGGCAAAATACATTATAAAATTTAAAAAAAATTTTGTTATTCAAAAGAGACAATATTTATGGTGAATAATATAGGGGAATCGTAACTGAAACACGTTACATTACTCACTTGAAATTAAGAGTTTATATTCGCTTTTAAAAACATGCCAGTGGTGGATCGAGTCTTATATTAGTTGGTAATGGGTTCTAGAGTATCATTGCATGTGCAGTTAAGAATGATGTAAAAAGAACGGCGGTGAACTGGATGACTTTATCTAATTAATCTAAAAAATCGTTTTATCTCCAAAAAACCGTCCCATAAGATGACAAATAGAGGGAGCCACAAAAGATGATTGGAAAAATTAAGTAGAATATCATATGTTGGAATATAAAAGATTCTCTCACCACTAAATCATTTGTCAAAAATAAAATTGAATTTTGCTCGCAGATGCCGAAGACAGTTTGGATTGTTCTACACTCCAAAGGGTGTTGATAGGATTTAGAGATTTTTCTGCGCTCTTATTTAAAGCTATTGAAGTCTGGCACGATTTTCAGATATGTGATCATATTTCATGAACTACGAAAATATGGAAGAAAATTTAAAAAAAATTCAACTGAGTTGAAAGACTTTTGGTACTCTTAATTTTATCTTTAAAGATAATCTTTAATTCCATCTCCAGAAGAAAGTATGCAATATACACCACTTACTCATAATAATGTATGACTTTAAGAGATAGAGTTTGACAAGAAAAAAGTACCCGGATCATGGAGGGAAACATGATTGGTGTTACTAGAATAGACTGAAAAACACTTTGATTTGCTCAACAACGAATGTAACAGATATATTGGTTCGATTTAAGTGACAATGGACTGATCTAATGCAAGGTTAAAAGATCATATACATCATCCAATGATATATACAGCAGAAGGCCAAAACACACCGAAAACCTATGAATTAAAAATATCCTGAAAGTTGATGTAAATAAAATGGTATGCGCACATCTTGAGAAAACTTCGATCTTACAGTGGATGGACCATAGTCCATTGCTCAAGATCTTTTTACATTTAAATAAACAAGACAAACAATTGCTTGCTTTTCGCTAAATTCAGCAACTCCTCACTAGGATCAGAATTACAAATTATACAATATTGTATTTTAAATATTGACTCTAGATAAATAAAAACTTATTATCGTGAACAATATAATCACAAAATTTATTATCGTGAACAATATAATCACAAAATTTATTATCGTGAACAATATAATCACAAAATTTAACACCAAATGGAAAAAAAAAACCATTTATTGAAATATATTTACTCTCTTATTCACAATTTCACAAAACTGCTCTAACTGTTAAACCTTTGTTTACGATTTCTTGAATATAACTTGTCATTCACGATAAATACGGTGGAATATATCATATATATTTTTTACTTCTTTTATTGATGTCACTGGAGGGAAAAACATATTTCTGAGGAAACAAATCATTCAAAACGATACTTTCCCTTAAGTTATAATTCATAAAATATTCACAAGTCCACAGTATAATAAAACTCACGATAAAACCGGTATCTTTATTTTGATCCTCACTATAATTGGGGTTAAAACGACCCTTGTTGAATATTTTTCTTTACAATCAACTCCCAAGAAGAGAGGGTAAGGGGCGGTAATATTTCAGTTTTGGGGTAGAACTGAATTGTTTAATGAGCAGAGTTTAAAAGGCATTTAATTACATATATTTCCTTGCCTACAAACGAAAAACGAAATAAACGATCTATACCCTTTAACTACCAGTATTTTTTTCAATAGCTTTTATGATATATAAATCCGTTTTAAGAATATTTTAAAGAATATAAACGGTTGTAGGTATGTATTTCGTTTTCAAAAACTAAGTGGTGAAATTTCAACGAATTAAGTTTAAAAAATACCTCTTTAAACAAAACCGTAGAAAAGTTAAAACGGAAAACATATGCTTGTTTATATAAAGATTATAAGGAAATCTTTTGAAAATATTTTAACTATAAACAACATATTGTCAGGACTTGGGTACGGCCGACCAATTAGTTTATTGTAGTTAAAAAATAACCATTAAAAATAGTGAACCAGAGCAGTCAAAGGGAGATCTTGCGTCATTTTCGAGAAGGATTGCTTCCTATTGTTTCAAACTTGACTGCCTCGACTGGCTGGCTTTGTCTTCCCATTTGTATAGAAATACACGACACTTTATGAGGATCGGTAATTAGTGTTCCGTCCTACGATCTGATTTATTGCAGTCCCAGATAACTATTGTTACTAAGAAAAGAAATAAAACTTTGCGCAAGATATATTTCAGAGGGTGTATGCGCTTTTATGACCGCGATTGTTATGCGAGAAAGAAAAAAAAAGGGGTCAAAAATTTCTCTTCTCCTTTCTAAAGAAATACGTCGCGCTTAATTTATTGCGGACATAGTTAAATATGGATTCCACGGTAAGAAGACAAAAAAACACTTCACTCGAGATACATTTCAAAAGAAGTGACTAGTGTCCCTTAAGCAATTTTAAGTGTCGCCTTTAGGGTTACCGGATGTCATACAAAAGGGATTCTCGACTTAATTACGCTGCGAAAGTTAAAATATACTATTCATTGGCAAAAAAGATTTATGATTTTTTTTAACGGTCGCGAGCAACTTTCTAAAGAGTTCCAAAATGGCGGAGCTTGGGGAGATCCCTTAAATAAAGGAACCGCGATCTCCCCACAGTCATTCTCGCCACGAAGTTATCAAGTCAACATCATTCTCGTCTTGACGCTGTTCGCGAACTTGAACAAGCTTTTCTCACATTTGATTGTTCATTCTTATTTGATACAATTTGTCCGGTAAATTTTGGAGGAACTGAGTCGTGTGGGTGTATTACGGCACGAATTGGCGGTCGCCAACCACTGAGGGAATTTCTTCACATCAGCGGCCCTGTAGTAACAGTATAAGGTCAGAGGGCCATATACGAGTCGACCTGGTCATACACTTGAAGCGGATCTGGGATAATACATTTTGTCCTGTATTGGAGTAAGATCAACCTTATTTATCCTCTTTTGCTTGTCATTTTATGGTGATATTTGAGTATTCTAGAGATTGGCGAGATCTAATCCTTGAGAATTGACACATTTCCGCAACGGACTGTTGTGTGATAATAAATTACTTCGACTGCCTGTCCATCTGAAAGGTTAGCGGAGTAGCAGAGAGAAATCTGCCCATTTGATTTTCCTGACGGAGTATCAGCTCGTCAGGATTAAATATATAACCAATTAACAGCAAATATGTGTTTCATTATGTATTTATACCTACCCAAGCACTGACGAATGCCTACCTCTTCCCACGACATCTTGAGATCTTATTGAGCCTTGTTTTACCTATACTGAGCTACCGGAGTAAGAGTCATACATTGTAACATCCAGGCTTTTAGTAATCCTACTTAATTAATTAAAAGGCAAAAAGTCTGAAACTGGCCGCCTTTCAACGCGGGGCCTAGAGGTTCGTCGTCGGGCTTGGACGGTATAATTTGTATTTTTATGTTTTTTTCCTTTCTTTCTTCTTTTGGTACTAGAATAATTTGTGCATTGCTGTGTTGTGTACTGTGTATTGGAATTTTATGTTTTTTTTCTTCTTTTTTCATTTTTCGATTTGAATATCTTGTGCATTGCTTTATTGTATACTGTGTATTTGAGTTTTATGTTTTTTTTTTTCTTTTTTTGATTTGAATATCTTGTGCATTGCTTTGTTGTGTACTGTGTATTTGAATTTTATGTTTTCTTCTTTCTTTTCTTCCTGTTTTTATTCGAAATTTTGTGCATTGTTGTATTGTATACGGTGTATAATTTTGTTATATTATTTTGATTAACTGCGTATAACTCGGTAAAGAATCGAAAGCAATTCAGGACCGTTAAAACAACAAAGCATAGGCTTTGTACTTCAGTCAAGTCGGTCGGGCGGAAATTGATTCGAGTACCGTTTTGTTTGGCGGTCATTTTGTGTATGAGTTGAGGATTTTATTTATTAATTAAATAAAATATAATAACCAACTAATAACGTGCGGCTGATAAAAGCTGTGCGAGTGTAGGTAGTTATTTTCTAAAATTAGAAAAAATCGAGTTGAGCGTAGTTTTACGAGGAGTATAATCTCGAATTTGGCCGGTAATCGGGTAGGCAGAGCTAGTGGAACGCCATAGTTTCTTGTGATTGGCCGGGTGTTTAGTAGCTGATAGAAGTTCCTTGTTGCATTGGCAAGGAATAATTCGTTACGTTTTCTTTCCGGTTGGATAGAGTTAGTGGCGTATTCCGGAGTTTGGATCGCTTTGAAGATTTTTAAATCATCAACAAAAAATAGAATATTTAGAGCACTAAGTTTGCCAACTATAACATTATTCGTTCAGAGCCGTCCGGCTGTTTCGCTAATTAAGTTTGACGAATACTAGCTGTCGTACATCTGGTCGGCGAGATTAGTAGTAGACCGGTGTTATAATAGCGTGGCCGGGTGATCGAACTTATTGAATTATTCTATTTTAGGCCTTTAAGGTAGAGTTGTTTTCTTCGATTACATGCGATTGGAATTTCTGGTGAAGGCTATTCCTGAGATTGGGAACGCGTATTAATAACAGCGTGGCCTAGAGTCTTGGGGATTTCTAATCTTTCAGATAGAACTCTCACCTTGCTAGCTGAGGATAAGTCCACAATGAGTCCTATTGACAATATTACGAGTGCAACTAAGGAGAGATTGATTGGGGAATTGATGGAAAGGGGAATCACTCCGGGTAACAAACTCCCCAGGTTGCGTCGGCAAGCATGGAGCTACAATCGGGGCCTCGTTCACTCTCCTACAGAAGAGGTTATATTGCCTCAAAGGTCTAAGGCACATGTTAATTTGCGAGGAGCCCCGGAATTTTCTATGGAACTGGTTTCCGGAGCGACAGCCCCTCGTTCGGACTCTTCCTTGCCATTTACCGGGTCTTGCCCTTCAAGAGACTTGGGAATGTTGCCGTCTCCTAGCACTAGAGGTAATCAATTACCTCCATTAAATATCAATTTTTCATCGTGGCCAGTGGATCCGTTTAATGGCTCGGGTAGCGTACGTCAGTTTTTGGTTAGGCTCGAGGAAATAGCACACGCACGTAGGTTCGATGTAGACTCTCTCTCTCCCGTCCTACCTGAATTTTTGCGCGACAGAGCCCTGACCTTTTTCAGGATTACGTATAGGAACCCTATGAGATGGGCTACATTGAAGGCACATTTTTTGGAGAGGTTCGAATCGGAGAGTTTTATGATAGATAGAAAGCTGGATATTTGGGCATCCAAGCAGGGTCACGAAGAATCTTCCACCGATTATATCTCCCGAATTTTGGAGGTAAACAGTACACTGGACTCTGCCTTGACGGAGGTGGAGCTGTTACAGGTGTTCAAGAGAGGGCTTCACGTTAGGTTTAGCTCAGTCCTTGTCAGTACGCGGCCTTCGTCAGTACGAGAGATGGAAAGAGTATGTGCCTCTTTCGAACAAATGAACAGGAGTGGTGAGGTATCACCCCGGCCGCTGCAGATGCAGCCAAGGGTAAGGGCACGTGTGTCATCCGTCTCACAGAAGGGTATCGGTAGAGGGCCGACCTTGTTGAGGTGTTTCTTGTGCAATCTTCCGCATCATATTGCCCGCGACTGTCCGCACAAACCACTTATCCAGAAGGAACCGGATAAGTCGCCAAGTAATCGCGTAAGGAGTCGTGCCGAGACTTCTAGACCTTTTACTTTGCTGACGGATACTTCGCGTCCGCCGCCGAGTTTTGTTTAATTCCAAAAACAGATAGAGGACCAACCCGGTCAAGGTAATTCGGAACTAGGGGGTTGGTCAAAAACAATAGAATTAGGAAGTAATAACCGTAACATTAGTGCCATAGAAATTTCAAATGCAAAGGATGAGAGACCCTATCTTCATTGTGAAATTCAGGGCTCACCATTTAGGGCGTTGCTAGATTCAGGTGCAGCAATTAACGTAATAGGTGGTAATCTGTATAAGAATTTTAAGGACTTACGGTTTATTATGCGAACTACTGAGGGAGTCGTTCACACGGCTGATAGTCAGGGACATCGGGTGCTGGGTACGATCCAGTTGCCCTTACATTATGATCACCAAACTGTGTTGGTGGAATTCCAGGTAGTTCCTTCTTTAGATACTTGCTTGGTGCTCGGTATTCCCTTCTTGAAGCGTTCCGGGCTTACGCCGGAATCGTTTTCTCATTCGAGTAGGAGTTAATGGCTCAATAATGCCTCCATTGTTCCGAAAAAGGATGCTTCTGCTCGAATCGTATTGGACCCCGCAAACTAAATTCCGTGACGCCGACGGACTGTTATCGGTTACCTAACATCAACCGAATTCTCGATAATCTTCGAGATACGCGCTACCTCACTGCTTTAGATCTGAGCCATGAGTTTTGGCTGATGCCATTAAGCAAAGAGTCTAAACGTAAGACGGCACTCTTTGTAGAGGGCCGGGGACAATATCGGTTTGTGGTCACCCCATTTGGCTTAAAAAACATTCCTGCTGAGATGCAACGAATGATGGAACAAGTGTTCGCCGATCAGGGTGACCAGGGTTTTGTACCATGTTGGTTTAATAATATGCAAACAGGACTGAGAGTCTTGGAGATAATTAATTATTGACTTTATTGATCTCAGGTAAAGGCTTGAGAGTTATAATTCTTGTGTGTTTTTCCGTATCTGATTATCTGCCATGCATACATCTTATTATCCTGAATTGTATTTTTTTTTGTTGCATTAATTATATTTATAATTTCATTTCTGTTAGTATTGTATTGTATTTGTGCCTATGTATTGTATTTGGTATTGTGTTCCTTTGAGGTTGCCTTCTAGACGTACGGCTATAATTGTTTGTGCCTGTGCGTGTATTAGGAAGCCGTACTACAGGGTTATACAAATCCGAATTTTGCGATGACGCATGCAAATGTCTAGGTCATCTTACGTACCGCGACGAACTCAGGAGGGTTCCTAGTAGAGAGTAATATTGTAGAAGTTTCATAACCAGCGGCATGGTAAATAAGTTAGAATTTTACTCGTATTACCCGTATATTGTAGTTAGTTCAGTTTAATTTTCGAAACAACGCCTAGCCTTGCGGTAAGCTCGCCAGCCATAAGCTTCATGATACCGCAGAAGTAATAGAAACCTAGATCGCTGATTAATTAGCACAAGTATGTCACCAAAGGGCGAAAAAACTTTGATTTGTTTTTCTATCGCAAGGGTATTACACACCCTGATTTTTAGAACGTCTACATATATAACGCGTGGTGACAACTTTATTGTGCTCGGGCAGGAAATCAGAGACCTTAGGGCGCATGTCTGTATACAAGCGAGCGAGTATACCATGCAGTATTGAAGCAACATGTTCGTTTAACCTCCTTCATCGGGAGCGGAGCATGTTTTCACGATGCTGGCCGTAGTATAAAGTTGGCAAGTTGTTTAAACTTCATCGTTGAGGTGGCGTCATCGAAAACTATTAGTTAAAGGTATATGAGGAATAAATATCCCCGCCATGATCCGCAGAAGACTAGTATAGGAGAGGTTTAATTCCTCATTAATTACGTGTTCGTCAAGTGGTTTAGAGTAAACCAATGCGAGTGATGCGAACACCTAGGGAAGGATTGTTCATGCCTCAATGATACTGTGAGAATAGCAAGATGAGTTCACCTTTCTTCTTCTCGCCATAATCTCTACCCTGCCCCATCATGGATCGTTCTCCGAATAGAGGGGCCGTGCCGGAAGAACGTTTTGTTCGCACTTTTTGCAATAACTAATGGTATAAGGCAAAGGGAACAACCTTTAGGTTAAAAGTACAGATAGGTTGTGGCAGGCTGGAAGCTAAGCGCTGCTTGGTGTAGTTTACACCTAGGTTATAAACCACCGAGTTGGACAGGTGGTATGGAGAGGGTATTCTAGCCAATCAAACGCTGGGCGATATTTCAGCAACAAATTAGCGCCCCGATTTGTCAAGTGTGTGGTCACAAGGTAAATTTCCGACACAATATATGAACTGTCTGACCTGAAGGGGAAAGTGGCAGGTAAATTTCGCGTCAAAGACATCGCCAAGGTGGAATAAAGGCTCCATTACGGTGAATTGACGCGAGAGCTGCCGTGGCACTTGTGGTAATTCAGTTTTACCAAATTAGGTTTCCATGTTCCAAGAAAAAAATATGGTGGCGCTCAATAGACCATGTGCTGGACAATGAGTGGTGAATTTTTGCTGATAGCATAGCGTTTGTATGCACGTCTTTTGATAGAGCGTCGACGCTCACCTCCTCATGATGTCACATTGGATACATCCTTACCAATTCCTTATCCTGTTCTGCCAAGGGTCGCTCACCTGGCACGAGGTCGTATAGGTTGAATGGAAGGCAGCTCCATGATAGGGAATGAGTGGGGTTGCTACAGGGGTTTGGGAAGTGCTGCTGGGAAGTATGAATGAAAGGGATTTGGTGCGTGCTTTGGTGGGGGGGGCTTTCGATGGGATATCCTTTAATTGTGAGGCTTCGGCCAATGATTTTTTTTTGTTGTTTTGTATATTTTTTTATTGTAACTGTCAGTCCGGTCTAGGTGGGCAGGCGTCCGCGACGCCATCGGTACACGGAGGTGCATAGTATGATATGACTACGTCATGCACATCTTGGCTCCGCCCGTTGGTTCTGCGGCCGTCGCACCGACGACTTAGGTGGGCGCTCGCGGCACCATTGGTACCAGGACCTCCATAGTAGTGTGTATGGACTCCGCCCTTTGGGTCCGCAGGCGTCACACTGGTGACAAAGGTTTTATTGTCAGTCCGGTCCAGGTGGGCAGGCGTCCGTGGCGCCATCGGTACCCGGACGTAGGTAGCATGGTGTGGGGACATCATGCGTATCTTGGGTCCGCCCGTTGGTTCTGCGGCCGTCGCACCGACGACTTAGGTGGGCGCTCGTGGGCACCATTGGGACAAGGACGACCGTAGTTTTGTGCGTGGACAACATGTACAACTTGGCTCCGCCATTTGGGTCCGCGGGTGTCGCACTGGTGACAACGGTTGTGGAGTAGGCTCCAACCAATCAGCGAAAGGCTTACGGATGGCCTATATACATCCAGTAGGGGGCTTACGGATGGCCTATATACATCCAGTGGAGGCTTACGGATGGCCTATATACATCCAGTGGGGGTTGTTGAGTGTGACTCCAACCATGGGCGTCATGAACCCAAATTTGCATGTGCTCCCGGTCTAGGTGGACGCTCATGGCACCGTCGGTGCCCGGATAACCATGGTATTTTATGGATCATGCGAGTTTTGGCACCGTCCGTGATGTGGGTGGGCGTCGCACTGACGACTCTGGCTAGCACGAGAATTGGCACTAAAGGGATGACGATCCCCGAGGTGATGATATTATAAACACATATTTGCTGTATTGTATAACCAAGTGTAACTGTTTCTTGTCAGTTTTTAGACCTGGAGGAGGCCTATAGTCAGATGTCGCCCCTATGAGTGGTGTCTCAGGGCCGTGTAATGGAAAATCGTATGTTAAATGTGTCTTATATAGTCTCATTATTGATATATCGCCAGACTTGTATCTTGCAATATCAAAGATCACCAGACAAGCGGGAGGAAACTCACCTTGCTTCCTTAATTTAAGTGATTAGGTTAAGAAACTAAATCAGTGCCCCTAAAAGTGCAGACTATCGGATCCGGTTCTGGGGAAGCCGTTGTGAACTAACATAATTACTATTAAGTAACTTGATCTGTTTTTGGGCATTACTCTTGTGAGTGTGTTGCCTTTGTAATCTTAAATGTTTGTACATTTTTCTATTGTAAATTAATAAGAATTATTATGTGTAACCATGCTGTAGAGAAGGCGATAGTATCTGTTCTTGAACATTACTCTTGTGACTGTTTTGTCTTGTTATCCTAAATGTTGTATGTTTCTTTTTTTTGTAAAAATAATAATAAGACTTATTATGTGTAACCATGTTGAGGGGAAGGCGATAATTGATGTTCTCCTGTATTGTGCCTTGCTCTATAAAATGTTTAACTGTTTCCAGGTGTTCTTAGATAGGGAAGCCCTGAGAGTTAGTTTTTCGTGGTTTCCTACTCTTTCGCAAATGCAGGGGCTTATTAAATCGTCCACGAGCGTATCCGGCATGACCCAGTAACGTCATGCCCTTTAGCATAGTATCTAATCCTTGTTTCGGCAAGCAGGTGTATGACCAATTGACACAGGGCCGTAATCAGTACTTGAATTATTATTTTTTTTTATATTTTTTTTTTTCGGTAACATAAAATGGAGTGTCAGGACTTGGGTACGGCCGACCAATTAGTTTATTGTAGTTAAAAAATAACCATTAAAAATAGTGAACCAGAGCAGTCAAAGGGAGATCTTGCGTCATTTTCGAGAAGGATTGCTTCCTATTGTTTCAAACTTGACTGCCTCGACTGGCTGGCTTTGTCTTCCCATTTGTATAGAAATACACGACACTTTATGAGGATCGGTAATTAGTGTTCCGTCCTACGATCTGATTTATTGCAGTCCCAGATAACTATTGTTACTAAGAAAAGAAATAAAACTTTGCGCAAGATATATTTCAGAGGGTGTATGCGCTTTTATGACCGCGATTGTTATGCGAGAAAGAAAAAAAAAGGGGTCAAAAATTTCTCTTCTCCTTTCTAAAGAAATACGTCGCGCTTAATTTATTGCGGACATAGTTAAATATGGATTCCACGGTAAGAAGACAAAAAAACACTTCACTCGAGATACATTTCAAAAGAAGTGACTAGTGTCCCTTAAGCAATTTTAAGTGTCGCCTTTAGGGTTACCGGATGTCATACAAAAGGGATTCTCGACTTAATTACGCTGCGAAAGTTAAAATATACTATTCATTGGCAAAAAAGATTTATGATTTTTTTTAACGGTCGCGAGCAACTTTCTAAAGAGTTCCAAAATGGCGGAGCTTGGGGAGATCCCTTAAATAAAGGAACCGCGATCTCCCCACAGTCATTCTCGCCACGAAGTTATCAAGTCAACATCATTCTCGTCTTGACGCTGTTCGCGAACTTGAACAAGCTTTTCTCACATTTGATTGTTCATTCTTATTTGATACAATTTGTCCGGTAAATTTTGGAGGAACTGAGTCGTGTGGGTGTATTACGGCACGAATTGGCGGTCGCCAACCACTGAGGGAATTTCTTCACATCAGCGGCCCTGTAGTAACAGTATAAGGTCAGAGGGCCATATACGAGTCGACCTGGTCATACACTTGAAGCGGATCTGGGATAATACATTTTGTCCTGTATTGGAGTAAGATCAACCTTATTTATCCTCTTTTGCTTGTCATTTTATGGTGATATTTGAGTATTCTAGAGATTGGCGAGATCTAATCTTTGAGAATTGACACATTTCCGCAACGGACTGTTGTGTGATAATAAATTACTTCGACTGCCTGTCCATCTGAAAGGTTAGCGGAGTAGCAGAGAGAAATCTGCCCATTTGATTTTCCTGACGGAGTATCAGCTCGTCAGGATTAAATATATAACCAATTAACAGCAAATATGTGTTTCATTATGTATTTATACCTACCCAAGCACTGACGAATGCCTACCTCTTCCCACGACATCTTGAGATCTTATTGAGCCTTGTTTTACCTATACTGAGCTACCGGAGTAAGAGTCATACATTGTAACATCCAGGCTTTTAGTAATCCTACTTAATTAATTAAAAGGCAAAAAGTCTGAAAATATCTTATTGTAGTTTTAATCAAAAAATATATTGGACAAAATCTTCTAAACAAATATCAATGATTAATTGATCCATTTTAGATGATAACTTCAGTACAATTAAATACGTTTATGAAGGGACTTAAGAAATTAATATACAGGATATGAAAGGAAAAAAAAAACATAAGCAAATAACAATTTATATAAAATTATTGATCGATTTTTGGGTAAAACTTGATTCATTGTCAGTTTTGATGGTTGATTAAACTCGAAAATATGACATGAAGTATTTTAAAGTTGTTTTGTATTATTGTACTAGACTTTTTATATACAGTATAACCCGACTGTTTTTATCACCTGTAACAATATCTTCCAACCAACCACAAATATGATAACAAGGCAAGTTAAGTTAAAACCAGGCAGGAAATCTTTTTGGACTTAACGTAACTTGTTATAAAACTCGTATATAAACATTGTTTCTTCAAGCATATTCTTCTACCCTCCTACATTGGTGTTGAGATCCAACATAATATGTTATGACACTTCTGTCAGTCCTTCCTACTGTGAGTGTGAACAATTTTGTTTTTATTCCGACTTCAAGAAATAATTTTGTGATTTAAAGGGTTAATACGAATAAGTGGTGGGTTTTAATTTAAATATGTACTCGTAATAAAACGTATAATACATTTTTAAGCAATAAAGTTATGATTTCAAATCCCTGCTATTTTATTAACGTCACTTATTCGGTAATTTATTCAACATTTATTGAAGAAACTTTATTTCACTTTCACAACCAAAACAGAAGTTTTATATTATTATTCAGTTAAGACTTATTTTAACGCAATAAATGTTTTTGGTATAACGTTTATTTAAATTTATTTTCATTTCCTTTCACTGGACTGGTCAGAAGTGGTACGGAATATATTAAAATAATAATCACCTTTAAATTAAAACACGTGTTAAAAACTTGACATGAGTAACGAGAAACCTTTCTTTTAGGGGTTCAAACTTCCACATCTGGTTGATTATTAATTTTGTTATTTATTAAGAAGTAAAATAATGTTATATTTTAACTTTCCATAACATATCTCTCATAACTTTCCATAACATATCATAGAGAAACATTACCAAATTGTGACTCCTTTAAGTATCTTGGGTCACTCATCCATAGCGATGGAGGATGTGCAGCAGATGTAACACATATAATTAGTGTGGGATGGATGAAGTTTAGATCAATGACGAGAGTTCTATGTGATCCGAAAATGCCAGTAAAGTTAAAAGGAAAAGTATACCAAACGATTGTCAGACCCGCACTCCTCCGCATCCGCATGGCTCTGAATGCTGGACGATGTATAACTCTTACTCTAGGCAACTAGAAACTGCTGAAATACGTATGCTAAGATGGTCAGCTGGTGTGTCCCTAAGAGACAAAATAAACAGCTCACGCATTCGTGGAAGCCTAGGCGTTACAGACACCAACAGCAAGATGGAGGAGAGGCGATTGAGATGGTATGGGCACGTTGGACGCAGAGCACCCGATCACATTGTGAACCAGGCTATCTCCATGGATCTTCCTCGAATAACAACCAGAGCAAGACTAAAGAATTCATGGATGGTTCAAAAAGATAACCTGATGCAGAGGCACGGCCTGGGGGACGTAGTCCAGAACAGAAGAGCATACAACCTGAGGACGAGTAGAGCTGACCCCAACAGTCTTCGCAGATAATGAGTTGGGACGGAGCCAGGGAGAAGAAAGAAGAACATATCTCTTATAATTAACATCGTTTACTTATCAAGGTGAACCGCAGAGTGCAAGTTAATTATAATGTTACGAACTCTCCATTTCATAGATATTAATAACCAGTTCGTAGATATACATAACCATTTCGTAGCTATTGATAATCACTTCACGAGACGAGGTCTGCAACGAGTGGTCTCATTTTTTAATCGTTAATTTCATATATTTGCCCAAATCATTAAAACATTCCCAGACTTCTATTTAAATATATAATTGATCAAACCTGAAACAGATGTTTTAAAATATTTTCTGCCTACAATTTGCGATATTCTTCTACTTACAGTACTCGTAAAAACTAAAGTCTAAAGCCATCATCTAAAGCCATTTATTCTCAATGAGATACAAGCAATAGCCTAGTTTACTGGGGACACGACAAATGAAAGGCAACAAACCCAGATCCATTAAAACTTTATGTCCAAATTAAATTACCTGTTGTTTTTTTTACAAATTATGTGTATTTCTTATCATGTGTAAATAAATAAATCATACAATTCATTTTTATCCTACAATAAGGTAAAAAGTCTAAAATATATGTTGAAGACTCTTTTGCAAGAATGTTTAACAACATTTATTATTAAGATTTTTGGCTGATAATATGTCAATTAATAAACATGAAAATTAAAAAAAAACTAAATTTCTAATTTTAAGTTACCAATAAAGCCTTCATTAATATCTTTCAGTAGTATTTTTTTTTAATTCATTGATAATCAACCAATCAGACAATGAAATATCAGGCAAATAAAAACAACATGTAGTTAACATTTTTACAAATCAGGCAAATAATATAATTTTAATACACTTTTTAAAATCGCCCATTTATTTTGAAATTTGTTACTTTAAATTGCATAACTCTTGATTCTAGGTTTTAACAAACAAAGCTACCCATATAAATTATTTTCAAAAGATACATCTTTAAAAGTAACACAATTATATTAAGTGACTATCATCTAGGATTTTAATGCAATGTAGTAATAATTAATTTTCAAAACTGGGAGAGTTTACAAAATCCCTTGAACGAACAAAATCTTTGTTCACACAAAAAAAAAAACAATACAAAAGTACATATCAAGTATATTATTCAATCACGCGTGTAAATGATATAATTCTATTTAACATAGGGTGACATCATGGAGAATAATAGTTCCATTGAATATTAAAAATAAAAATGGTTTGTAAAACAGTTTAAAAAAATTTATCGCCGTAAGAATAAAATCAATGTTTAATTTATGAGTAAAATTTTAAGAAAGTTATGTCACGTGAAAATACAATTTGAATACTTCGCATATAAATTAAAATATAACAATAAATTCAATTTGTAGATAAATTGTATAACGTTATAAGATATCCTGAAAAGGGCTAATTTATTTTGTATTTGTTTTGTATTTGTCGCACTTTGAACTTTATTTGTATTATTCTGATCATAGAATTATTAGAATTTTATTTATAGAGGGTGACTAAAAAGCTAAACTTATTAGTCACTTTATATTTTATTTCAAGTTCTTTTTTATTTCCATGATTTAATTCTATCATATGAATTTCATTTACAGAATTCTTATTCTTATAGCAAATTTTTTTCATCTAATTTTTATTTCTGTAGGACTACTACAAAGTATTTTAAGCCCCCTTCAGAATTTTATGTAAAGCATTCTGATGTTTTTTTTTTATTTTTTTTTTCTACACATGACAAAAAATATACATAATTTGCGAAAAAACAGGTAATTTAATTTGCACACACAATTTTAATGGATCTGGGTTTGTTGCCTTTCATTTGTCGTGTCCTCAGTAAACTAGTATTTTGCCTGTACTCGTATCTCACTGAGGACATATAGCATACAATAAATCGATACTTCTTTCCAATTTTTGATCATATAAAACCCCGTTGTACATTCTTATTTACCTGAAAAACAGTGTGACTCAATTACATATGTATCCATCACATGAATCAAATCCCTCACACTTCACTCCAGACAGACCAAAACGTTCAACCCATAATATACCGCACATAATTATAAAAAAACACCACCCTCAAGAGCTCACACAAACCCTTGCTATAAGTCATTCCTCTTGCAAGCCCAAGTATTCAAAGTCCTGTCGCAATAACATCCACGCTCCGATCGGCTGCCTGAATGATTTTCCTCGTTTAATCTTTATTGGATTCGGTACCCCATTGTATATCATGGGAGCAAAATAGGCATATTGCCTTTGGCCAAAAAATTATTTAATTCTAGGGATGGCGAACATTTGATCAGTTGCCATGCGTGTTATGTGTCTCTGCTGAGTTTAAATTTTCCCCTTCTCTCGATGATAGTGTTAGAGAATAGATAGATTTGGTATACTCCAAATGTCACAAAAAGAGGTTCACTAAATATACTATCACCTAATTTAACTCTCTGAGTTCTATCAGATAAACATGAAGAGAACCAACTTAGGTACATTTTACATAATTGTCAATAACATCATTGTCTCTCTGTGAATGTAACCCAGAACGAATATGCCGTCTGATCATATGTTGTCTTAAACCAGCCGCATTAAAAAGGTGCGCATCCTTGCCATAACCGCTCCTCCAAATTAGGAGGGATATTATCATCAGCAATCTGAGATCAAAGCAATTGAACGATTTGAGAAATCCTTAACACGACCACCAGCCCCCAGCCCTTAGGTTAAAATCTAGGCACGGTTTCATAAGAACCACTCAGTCTTTGAAATAACCACATTTTATATTTAAGATGAACGATTGGTGAGTAGCGCCCCCCCTCCCCCCTTCCGCCAGTGGGTGGATCTTAACTGCAAAAGAACTGCCACCTGGCTCTGAATTTATCTAGAGAACCTGCTTTTTTTTCAAGTTCTGTACAGGAATTGGTAGAACCAAAAACAACATATCAAAATGAGGAATGTTAAGTGATGGATTGACTCTCTTTTTTACCATACGACTTTGCTGAAGTGCCCAAGTAGTCCGATGTCTTGCATCGAAGAGAATTTGATTCGTCAAACGTCCAGTAGTATCAAAGTGACAGAGTTATGGGTGGAAATAATAAAGTAACTTTGACACAACAGAAAAAGAAGACTTCATTAAATATATTTTCTTTATACATTTTCTCTTGCTAATTCAAAAAAATACATTGATCAAATAGTACAAACAAAATGGTATATTTTCCATTTGTATTTGTCATATAATGTACATAATATGATCACTAACGAGTAAATTTTAAATGGTGACCCTAGTTGACACGTTTCGTGTGGCACGCCCGACTCACGACCGAATTATGTTTTATAAATATTATTTATATACGCTAACAGTATAATATTTCAACTGTAACCAATAAAAAAAATTCCACAATTTATAGCCCGAAGTAAGTAAAACAATGCGTGCTTAAATACGTAAAACCAAACCCTTATCAAGATATAAAAACGGAATGAAATTTATATTGTAATTGATATTTATGGGGTAGTTGTGTAAATTTAAAAATGCGAAGTTATTACCCCCAAAAAGAGTTTTCTTTTTTTAAGGCGGTTGATGAAATGTATTACAGAAAATTTTTCGTTTGTTCGGTTATTAAATATATGAGCTGTATTATACCATGATCAATAACTTCTTACTGGAGACAACATTGCAAAAAGGGGGAATTTATCTCTCAGTACCTGCAATGAGGATCAGTCCATGTGATGATTGCAGCAGTAAAGGAGAATTTGATTCTTAGAATGGGCAGTGCTTTCCAGGTAGGAAATGTCTAGTTTGAAACAATTGTACGTCTTTGACAAAATAAGTAGAGTTATATAAAAAACATATCAGTTGTTTTGGGATAATTTCTGAAAAATTACACACGTTGAAATTTTTGGGTATTTATATGTTATTAAAAAATCAGTCAAGCTAGATTAATTCCTCTCATATGAGTATTTTCGTAAAATCGTATTTATGTGGAAATGTTTATGACAAAAACACGGATCATTTACTCCTGTCAGATTTACCGTTTATGGATTAATCAGAAAATAATCAAAGGCTTAAAGATTTAAGCAGAAAAATAATTGATTATTTTCCACTTATTTGTTCAATTCACTCCAAAAACAATTACTTAATCACGGCAATTTCTCAACACGTGTTTCTCTAAATACGATTAAAAAATTTATGTTATACAGCTTATAGGCACCTTTATAACATTTCAATCCAGAATATAAATGGTTGGGCCCGTAACCTAGCTCATAAGACACTTGACTTCTACCCTGAGGGTTCGGGTTTAATTTCCGATGGTACATGAATATTTATTTCTATCTTTCAACCAACCAGAAATATGTTGAATCATAGATGGGAAACAGCCTAGACATATTTTTTGTAAATATTGGTTGACAATGTGAATTGAACTCGCAACCGCTGAGTCGGAAGACAGACGTCTTACTGACTAAGCCCAATAGCTCACAATATAGATATTAACTTTCAAACTAGATTTCATAGCAAACGTTAGTTTCGTTTAAGATAGACTTTGATATGTCTTCTAAAATTAAGAGGATAATTTTTTTCTGAAACAAGACCTTAGATAACCAAAATGGAATTGGATAATGTTAAGTTAACGTACTCGTCCGTCTTTTGTGAGTTTATCTTAAAAAATCATTCTCATATTTTTAATTAATGTGTGAAAAACAAAAACAATCACAATATTTCGTTTAAATAATCATATTCATTCTTTCTTTTCATTTATATTTTTTTAAATGTTGTTGGAATATGGCGCTTGTATTTTGTATAATAGCATGGCTTACCGTTGCATCATTCTCCTTCAGGATTGTTTAAAGAAAACAATTAATTATAAGGATGTAAACAATTTTTTTGTAAACATTTGTTATTTGTGGCTTTGAAAGTTTATCCTTTAACTACCCTGTTACTCATTATTTTATTAATTTTATTTATTATTACACATGACAAGAAATATACACAATTTGAGAAAAAACAACAGGTAATTTGATTTGAACATATAATTTTAATGGATCTGGGTTTGTTGCCTTTCATTTGTCGTATCCCCAGTAAACTAGGCTTTTGCCTGTATCTTACTGAGGATATTTAGCATGAAAAAATAAATCGATACTTCTTTCCGATTTTTGATTACACAAAAAAACCCCGTTGCACGCTCTCATCAACCTGACAAACAGTGACACTCAACTACAACTGGAAACATCTTGCGAAATTCAACTCCTCACACATTATCACTCCAGAAAGACCAAAAATATTCATCCCACAATATACCGCACACAATCATTAGAATAAAAATAAAACAAATTTAAAACAAAAAAAAAATACACAGAAACACAAATACAAAAACAATCAAAATTAAAACAACAAGAATTACGAAAATATTATTTCGATGCATTGTTTATTTAAAGATTTTTATAGATGCATTTAGGCCCTTATTAAATGCAATGGAATTTATTCCTTTTAACTGAGTAACCCTAGTTAACCTTGATTACATTTATCAAGGTTAAGTACAGGATATTTAATATCGTCGCTGCAACCCGCCCTTAACAAAATGTTGGAGTTTTATAGAACTTCACTGTTTTGACTCTTGCTTACTTACGTATCACTACACTGGAGCTGAAGTACCACTAGTTGTTTGTGTACTATTGGTACAGATGATACAAAATTGTTAATCTAAGTCAAATATACCCTTATTTGGATATCTAATAGGGGCGATAATTTAAGAGAACTATTACATGTGCCAAAAATGGTAATCTAAAAAGCACAAAAGTATTATGTTATTTTCCTTTATCATTTATTCATTAAAAAAAACATCCACTTGAAATACTTAAAAGAATCTTTTTTCTACATTTTTAGTCACCTTCAAAGTAGGAATTTTATTTTAACAACAAAAATATGTCTTATCTAACTGTTTTCCTTGTGTTTACAAAGAAAAACAAAACAATGGAAATAACTTAAAAACTTTAGAAAAAAAAGTGACCATCAGAGCAAATTATTTGCACGTGCTAAAAAAAACGTTGTTTTCAAAGGTATTCAAAAACTCCACTTTAAGATTTAAATTTTTTTTTCACTTAGCACACATAAAAGTATATTTCTTTAACATTTCTCAGTCACCTTCAAAGTCCGAATTGTATTTCAACAAAATTTCTATGTTTTTTTATAAAACTATTCTCTTAAAGTTTAAAAAGAAAAACGAAACAAGGAAAATAACTTTGTTGTAAAAGGTTAAAAATGTTAAAATTTTCTTTTAAAACTTAAAGTTATATTCCTCGTTTCGTGAATGAAATTTCACAATTAAGGGGAACGTGCTTCATAAAGAAAATGTAAACACCCTTACTAAATGTAAGATAACATTTATTTTAGAGTACATGCCTACATTTTGTAATATAGTTTTTGAAACACTTCAACATTTAAGAAAAGCAAAGCGGGAATTAAATTACTTTTAAACATATTTAAGAAAATTTAAAGATAAATTCACATGATTTTATAAGATTTTTGAAAAATAACGTAAAAAACCGAGTTTGATAAGAAGTGTGATCAAAATGACATACTCGTATCTTATCTGTGCCGAGGCCTAAGGCCTTAGATACCTAAGCATCCCGAACCCCTCGATTCCAGCGATACCTTGACTAATTTATCTTAAAAGCTGTTTTAACTGAATTATATTTTTTTCTTACACATAACAATAATAATAACCGAAGTCAAGTGCAGAATTGAATCATCTCGTGCGACTTTTAATAAAATGAGAAGTGTATTCTGCGATGATAATCTAAACTTGAAACTTCGACAACGGTTAGTCAAATGCTACATTTGGTCAGTGTTATTGCATGGAGTGGAATCATGGACCCTCAAAGTAAGTATTGTAGTATGAACCGACTGGAAGCATTCAAAATGTGGATGCACCGGAGAATGCTACGGATACCCTGGACGGATATGCTCAGGAACACAAGGGTTCTTCAAAGAGCCAAAGTTGAGAGTTGCTGACTTATATTAAAATCCGAAAGGTTAAGTAGGACTACTTGGGTCATGTACTTAGAGGAAAAAAAGTATAAATTACTGCACCTGATCATCCAAAGCAAAATAGAAAGCCAAAAAGGTGTTGGCAAAAGGCACTCTCATCTCCTAGCTCCGCAATATACGTGATTGGACTGGCATAAGGGGCGTTGGGGATTTTATTCGGGCTGCCGGGAACAAAGATGTCTACTCTTAAGTGATATTCAATGTTGGGGGAACCAAAAATGATACTGAGAAGAAGAAGAAGGCCCATAATAAAGGCCTAATATAAATGTGTTCTCTCTGAGTAAACATTATCTCTTAATAGGGCTTTATGAAATCCTAGTTATTTTTCAATACTCGTCGTAAAATTTTGATGGTGATCACGACAAAATCTCCTGCACTGGTTCAGTGATCAGTAAACCTTCTTAAATTGCGGAAGATCTTGGATTTAGGTTTTAACTTAATAATGTGGTTTTTTCGAGATGAGATATTGAACGCAATATTTTCTAATAAATAAAATATGTTGATTTAAAGAAACCACACTCATTTAAATTATGAAACGCGTGATATTATTTATCACCTAAGAAAAGTGTTTCTTAGAGTAAGAAATATTTTACATTTAATTAAGGTAGATCGATAGATATCATCAGTAAGATGGAGGAGAGACGATTGAGATAGTATGGGCACGTTGAACGCAGAGCACCTGATCACATTGTGAACCAGGCAATCTCCATGGATCTTCCTCGAATAACAGCCCGAGGAAGACCAAAAAATTCATGGGTGGTGCAAAAAAATAACGTGATGCAGAGGCACGGCCTGGGGGACATAGTCCGGGACAGAAGAGCATACAACCTGAGGACGAGGAGAGCTGACCCCAGCAGTCTTCGCAGACAGTGAGTTGGGATGGAGCCAGGGAGAAGAAGAATTAGGGTAGATCGGATTTACATAACAGATTTGATTTATTAAACGTCTTATTCTTGCCACGTCTAATAAATGTTGCATTTCTTCTATTTTTAAAGAAATTTTCCACTTATAGATCGATTGCAGTTTTTTTTGGTTCATCAGATCATTTTTTTATTGTAAAGTTTCAAACGATCATTCTTTTGCTTTTCAGTAAATTTGACTTTTCTTAAATTATTCTTACCACTTGTGGATATTGCGGATATTTCATTTTTATTATTCACTTAGTTTGAAGAAAATATATACTGTTACTTATATTCATAATACTGAAAGAATGGTCATAAATTTGTAAGTGTAAATGTAAATCAACATTTAAATATTCAAATATTAACAATCTGTCAAAATATATTTATTTTTAAATAGTAAGTGTATTAATAAGAATGATAACAAAT
This sequence comes from Odontocerum albicorne, assembly GCA_949825065.1. Lineage (NCBI taxonomy): Eukaryota > Metazoa > Arthropoda > Insecta > Trichoptera > Odontoceridae > Odontocerum > Odontocerum albicorne. Next base: position 49,956,540 of record OX463839.1, read on the forward strand.
GGGGTGCGAAAATAATATATTAAACTCAGAAGGAGGTCATGGTATTATGGGTTGATAACCGAATTTATAAACATTATTATATTTCAATCAGAAAATAAGGTTGCCTTGGCGCCTACTGACATGCTTTTATAACGAAGTGGTTTGAATAAAAGGCGAGAAAAGCAAGTTGAATATGAATAAATCTCTGTTGACAGTTTTCGAAAAACTGAAATATGGATAATTAGGTTACATGTCCTTTAGTGTCACCCAGTTAATGTACGTTAACCATAATATTTTAATTTTTATCTTCGAATTTATCGTGGAGAAAAATTAAGTGGGCTGATGTTAAGAAGCATTAAATTTTATCATGTTAACTTCAAAAGAAGTTTAATTCAGCGATTTCAAACTGAAATTATATCCGGGACGTTAAGGGTTGCAAAAATCTCGTAAGATTTTAATTATATCGTAAGGCGGGTCAACTACAATAGAATCATTTTGACACTCCGTAAAACACGAACTATCTGTTAAAATTTAATGGATCAAAGTTTCAACTGATTAGTTCAAATTTTTTTACAAGTTTTCCTAAAGCTCGGTAGAGGATTCATTGTAAGAAGACTAGCAAAAGCTCAATGGGTGCCTCAAAATCAAATGTTCAATTTATTTTGTTTCTATGATTTAAGAGATTCGATGAGGCGCCTGAAATTGTGTTCGCTTCTCAACGGATTATAATTTTTGCTTAATTTTACTAATAAAAAAATCTGTCCTTTTAATCAGCGGCGGTTGGTGAGAGGCGCGCAGGTGCGCTGAACCGGAGAAATAATTCGCAATAATTAAATTATACGTTCGCAAACATGACTTCCAAAAATGTTAAATATTTGTTAAGATTAAATATGCTTAATAATACTGACAAATAGTACGAGTATTTTTATTTAAGTGAAAATTAAAAAAAAATTAAAGTAAAATTTAAAAAAATATTCCTTTCGAATTGACCGGCCAAGTTTGCCAATACTACCGGAGCGATCTCCAATACGCACCGGACGGAAACGCAAATTCATATAGGGCAGACAGAGACATATAGTAAACCGTGAGATAGCGATATTTCATATTCGCTCAGCGTCTCGAATGCGTAGGTGCTCAGCGCACCAGCGTACCTTGGGGCCAGCCGCCGCTGCTTTAACAACTTTTGATTTTCTGTCATATGTAACCTGTGATAACCTCCGCGTATAACTTATAAAGACTACCGTGAACTAGTAAGTAAAACGCATGTCTCTCGATTAGGAGGTCGCGGGCTCGATTTCCGTTAGTACCCAATGTATTACAAAGGATTTGAGTTCAGATTTTACAATACTTAATGCATAAACAACTTATTTCTGGGTGGTTGAAAGAGGTTGCTTTCTGGCTATCAATGCCCTAGACTCTGCTGTATACAGCGAAAGTGTTATGCAAAACAATACAACACGATATGATGAACAAAGTTCTAAAAAGGATTCACAATAGTAATGTTTTTTTAATTATTAAAGCTGGTATGACACTCATGTATCTTACCAACTAGGATCCGTTAGAGTGCGGGCTCTATCCACATTGGTATAAAATTAAACAAATATGTATACAAAAAATATTGTAGCCAAAATATCTACACTAATCTGCCTCAAAAATATAAAAATCACTGTTGTGCGTAATATTGTCTGAATTTAGCTAAGACACACAACACACATAGTTTGAGCGAATTTCAAAAGGTGTCTCCAAAATTTTAGTGACAATTTACCGAATTTAACTCGTGAACAATATTCATTTAGTTAAAACAGTTTCTCAAATAGATATACCTCCATTTCAATATTTTAATATCAATAAATATATGTTTTAATTAAATTACTCTTATACCTGTTAAGGAATAAAAGCAAGAATACATATTAAAAATTGGGCCGTTCACATATTTTATATCTAATTATTTATAAAGGATGAAAATTTTGAGAAAAAATTGTTTCGTAAAATAACTGGTCTGCTAAGAAAATTCTTAAATGAACATTTCATTATGTTTTCAACAAGAATGGTGTTTTGATTACCTTAATAAAAATAAATGAACAATGTTTTGTGTTCGGTGAGGAATTTTCATCTCAAAAACAGATTTAATTTATTTTTTAAAGAATAATATGTTTGCTATCAGATTTTTTCCACTTCAAATAATTATATTATTTAATTTAAAAATGACTTAATATTCAATAACAATTTATTAAATGAACGATTACAATATGTTTAACATCCATACATCCTAGTCTTACGAAGTTGGCAGAGAAGAGAGAGTGCCAGACTTTCCAATCACGACACATATATTTCGCCTCTACAGCATCCATGCATATTTTCATACAACTACAATTTTTCAATTTTTATTTTTACTTACTTGACATAGCCTCACTGTATCACCATGCCTTTTTATCACATTTGTGCTGTATATTATGTGTATTTTAATTGATTTTTGTATGCAAGTCCTTTATTGTTGCAAAAAATTGTTAATAGAATGTACATTTCATCAAAAACAAACAATAAACAGCAAGACTGAAAAGTAAATTGGAGAACCAAAGATAAAAAGTACAAAAATATGTTGGAGTATTAGGAAAGTATTCCATCTTACAGCTCGTAATAGTATTGTGTTACACTTTGTATTATATTACACTTTGTATTGTATTACACTTTGTATTGTATTACGCTTTGTATTGTATTACACTTTGTATTGTATTACACTTTGTATTGTATTACACTTTGTATTGTATTACACTTTGTATTGTATTACAGTCTCATTGTATATCAATATAAACATAATTTTAACTCCATGTTACGAAACACGTAAGAATACTTAAATCTAAATATGAAATCTTAAATCTAAATATGAAATACGCAAATGGTATGCAGCAAGAAATCTGGAAAATTAATAAGCTTTTCCAATAATTGATAAAAAAAAACAATTGTAACATAATTCTAGCATCATTTTACGAAACAAATGATTTTTTTTAAATATGAACACTTTATAATACGCAAATGGTATGCAGCAAGAAATCTGGAAAATTAATAAGCTTTTCCAATAATTAATAAAAAAAAACAATTGTAACATAATTCTAGCATCATTTTACGAAACAAATGATTTTTTTTTAAATATGAACACTTTATATTATACAAATGGTATGCAGAAAGAAATCTGGAATTAATATACTATATTTTTTTGACTATTTTATAAAAATATTTAATAAAAACATAATGTTAGCTCCACTTGACGAAACACGCGAAAAGAAATCTAACTATGAACACTTTATAGTATGCAGCGAGAAATCTGGAATCGTAATATTTTTTTATAATGTTTAATGAAAGTTTTTAATAAAAACATAATGTTAACTCCATGCCACGAAACACGTGGGAAGAAATCTAAACATGAAATTTTTAAAATAACGCAAATTGTTTGCAGCAAGAAATCTGGAATTGTAATATTTTTTTATAATATTTAATGAAAATATTTTATAAAAACATAATGTTAGCTCCATGTCATGAAACACGTGAGAAGAAATCGAAACATGAAATCTTTAATATAACGCAAATTGTATGCAGCAAGAAATCTGATATTGTAATATTTTTGTATAATATTTAATGAAAATATTTAATAAAAACATAATGTTAGCTCCATGTCACGAAACACGTGAGAAGAAATCTTATTATGAAATCTTTAATATAACGCAAATTGTATGCAGCAAGAAATCTGGAAATGTAATATTTTTTTGTGGGTTTGTTGGTTGAAGAGTAAAAGTAAAGTTATGCAAATATTTATTAGTCGTTAGATTCTTCCCCGTATATATCCGGGTGAAGCAGACAGTGGTGTCACGCCCCGGGGGGCATTAGCAATTCAAATGTCATCCGGAGGGTTGGTGGGGGTGGCTGACGCGGAACATGCTTTCCGAGAGCCATCGTTCATCTGGCCAACTCGGCTGTGATGAAACGTGGTGAGAAAACACATAATTTGCCAGAAAACAAATGTACTGCCACCTAAACAACATCTTGATTACATTTATAGCTTGCCATTTACTTATATTATACTACCTCCAGAATGTTTGTCAAAAACGGATACTGAATATACTTCTAATACTTTATATTATTTATAGTTAAGGTATTACACTGTGGAGGTTTAAAGACATTCTAATTTGTTTTTATCAAACTCCGTTTATTCCACTTTTTTGTAACGGTATAATCCTACCGGTTTCAAGGCTCTCACCTCTTCATCAGGGTTTGTGATCCTCTGATTTGTGATAATCAAATTCTAATAGTTTCATTTTTGATATAATAAAACAATGAAAAATATAATGTAGTTATGGTACACATCATTCCAGATTTTAATTATGATACATAAACGTACATACGAGTACGAGTACATGCCATCACATTATTTCCCTGTCAGGGTTGGCGGAAAAAACAGATGTCAAGACTTTCGATTCCCATCAGGCATCCATACGTCTCCTTATATAACTCTTACAATTTCTCTGACTTTCTACGTTTCCTTCATTCAAAATATAATTTACTTAAAGCTGAATGTGTAACTATTACACATCTTTCCGATATGTGATAGTAACACATTCGGCTTTACGTGTTATGTAGTGTATGTGTGTAGTCTTTATATATGTGGTTATCAGAAATTTCGATTAAAATTCACCTAAAAGGATTATCTTCAAATATTTCCTAAAGCTCCATACAGTACCCAGCGGTAAGTAATACACATCGGGCTTAACACTTGCCTTACTGTGCTAAAAAAAAATCCGCCAGCCACGGTGCTGGAAGCTAAGCGTCCCGTGAAGAATGTTTGTTTTAAATTAAAACTATGCAAAATCTGCTAGGTTATTTTTAGTAAGTAGCTATAAAAATCATTTTATTATGTATTAAAACGTGGAATAGTATAAAATAAGTGCAAGAAATGAAAATATAACTCTTGGTCACTCGCTATCCATCACAGGGCGGTTGGTGTTAAGAAATATCCATAATCGGCTAACTTCGGCTTTGTAGAGCGTCGTCTCTTTAAATTTAACTTTGAGTGGAAAGCATAATGTTGGTAATTATAAAATGTATTTAACATACTTCAAAAGCAGCAGTTTGTCGTAGGTGCTCATTTATCCTACGCCATTTTTACCCATAATTTACCCTTGCCAGATATCGGAATCTTTGCCCACTCTAGTATGAAAGTCGCGAAGCAGGATAGTACGCCTACAGCCAAAAATCCTCTTAAGAACATTTTCCAGTTGATCATAGATAATTAATTTCAACAGCTGCGTTCAGGGTGGAATCATAGGCACAAATGACATTGACATAAACGTTATCTGAAATTTGGTAACAAAGAGTCATTAACATCTTTAAAATGCCCACTGGGATCTAATCGAGTTTTCTAACTGGTCAGTTTTTTTGTGGCGAATTCTACACAATGCAGTTAAATGCTAGTTGTGGGGTATCCCTTTAAAAAAAAACGTGTATTTGTCCTCCTTATTGCTAACCTTGCCAAGAAAGTGTATCTCGCAGAAAGCAACAATGTCCACATTCACGCGCTAAAGTTCCCTGACAATAAGGAACGTTCTTCTTTCCGAGTGAGCAGAGATATGAAAGTCTAAGAGTGTTCGTATGTTCCAAGTGCCAAAAGTGAAGTGACATTCCTCACAGTGTGTCGCTTGCAATGTTTCGCTCGGATAGACGTCCTCCCTTCGAGATCCTAATGGGAAAGTATTTTAAATAAACACGTTAAAATGTCTAACTTCTCACTATTATTGATTTAAACTAATCAAGAAATAGATTACAAATATAAAGGAATATTGTGTATAGCTCCAAAAATACTTCAATAATCACAAATTACATAAATGCCTATTTACTTTATGTAAATTAATACGGAATGAGGTGAAAGTTTGAGATATTAAGCATACAAATCAGACACAGGTTGATAAGTTAATTATTATTTAACCGATGTATAAAACTATAGGTTTTTTTAAAAGCCACTGCTTTAAGTGACGTAAATAAACTTAGGAACATTAATAATTACTTGAAAAGAGAAATTGCATTAGTAGAATGCAGCAAACATTTCCTTCTTAAATGACTTAATCCAAGTTGCTTCCGGGGCTACTGGAGCGAGAGTAATTGATAGAGAACGTCACAGTATAGTTTACTCTCTTATCCAGTGCGGTAAATAAACATTTTATAAATTAGATTTCTCGTAAGTGCTGTTGCTCTAGTTTGATAAGTAAATAAATTTCTTGGATGAGCCGTCTTTTAATTTAGACCAAACACATTAAGTTACAAAAAAAACTCTCTAAGTGCGTTTATTTTACATCGAAGCATCACTCAAAAAATATCGATTGAACAAGCTTTCTAAATATTTCAACTTCCACAATCTTCAACACTTCAAAGGAGAGTATATTTCATGCCAATGGAATCAATGGCTCTTAAAAATCGATTAACTCAACCAAATATTTTCTACAATCTTGGAATATCGATTTATTTTCAATCATTGTCATATAAATGAATTCAAAAGTTAATAAATACTCGTAAGCTTATCCATGTTTTATTCATTCTTTTGCTAAAACTCCTAAAATATTGAACACATACACACCATCACGCCGTTACACATACACCTTCTCATATAATATATGTAGGAGCTACATATTATGTAGCTGAGAAAAGGTACGAGATACATATTATGTAGCTTAGAAAACGTAGGAGATACATATTATGTAGCTGATAAAACGTAGGAGATACATATTATGTAGCTTAGAAAATGTAGAAGATACATATTATGTAGCTAAGAAAACGTAGGAGATACATACTATGTAGCTTAGAAAACATAGGAGATACATAATTTGTAGCCTAAAAAACGTAGCAGTTACATATTAATTAACTGAGAAAACGTAGGAGATACATATTATGTAGCTGATAAAACGTAGGAGATACGTATTATGTAGCTTAGAAAACGTAGGAGATACGTATTATGTAGCTGAGAAAACGTAGGAGATACATATTATGTAGCTGAGAAAACGTAGGAGATACGTATTATGCAGCTTAGAAAACGTAGGGGATACATATTATGAAGCTGAGAAAACTTAGGAGATACATACTATGTAGCTTAGAAAACCTAGGAGATACATATTATGTAGCTGAAAAAACGTAGGAGCTGTATATTATGTAGCTCCTACGTTTTCTGAGACTTTCTACGATTTCAAAATGTAATTCACCTAATCCAACTATACTTTCCAAAGCCTTTCTTCACCACACCTCTCACTCACATTTGTACTTTTTTTAATTCAATCGTTCTACATGCCCAAACCAAATCAGAGTGCTCTTCATCTTAACCAACACAAAAATATCGAAAAAGAAAATAAAAATACATCAATAATATTGGATTCAACATTATCTTGCATAACACTTGAGTTGGACATTGTGATGTTACAATTTCTACCAACCAACCAAAAGGCGTTAAATAATTCTGAAATAAAAAAAACACTGGAATCTGTTTTATAAAAATCTTGATATTAATAGAAACCGAACTCGGGACCCCGAGCTGAAAAACGATAATTTTACTAACGAAGTCACGAAGGACATATTTCTCATATTTACATGAGAAAGTGGGGGACAAGTGAATAGTTGGTGGGCAGAGGAAGCGCTATAAAGACAGTTTGCGAAAGTCGCTGACTTTGTACGGGGCGCCTGAGGACTGGGAGCAGATGGCTCAGGACCGTGAGGGTTGGAGAGCCGTATGCTCTCGGGCTGATGGCATCTCAGTGGCTAGACGTGTGAGAAACAGCCTGCGTGCTGCGAACATGCGTCAGCATGGCCAGGCGGCTCAGCAGCGTCCACATGTCTGTGACATCTGCGGGAAGAAGTGCGCATCTAGGATCGGGCTGTTTTCTCAAGGAAGGTCACATGATCGACGTGGCAGAGCAGTACATAATTGACGTTGGAGTGGTGAGGGGATCCTCGACTACGAGACCCGGCAATGGCGATGACATGAGGAATTCATGAAAACAAAATAATAAAACGGAACATTTGCGGAATTTTCTACTCAGGGAAAAATGACAAGTATGCGAAATAATAGACCATGTGCGATTATTCAGAAATTATTTACAGAGCACCATTTGGTGAACCAACTCACCTCAATGGTGCTGAGAAATTTCAAGCGCTTTACTTTATCGAAAAAAAGACTACAAGATTCCAATAAAATAAACCATTTGCGAGAAAAGCCATGCAAAAATTAAAAAACTTTATAAATAAATACTTTTAATGGTAGGACAGGATTGTAGTTTGAAATCTGGAACATCTCCATGTTTGTTTATGTATTTAAAATAGATTTGGCTTAAAAAACCTATTTCATTTCGAGATATAAATGTTTGCAAATGTTCCAATGTACGAAAGTGACAAATTCACCATTTTTTAGTGTTTGTGGGGGAGGTGGTATTCGTTAATGTAGAAAAAACAAAACAAACTTTCAGGGATCCTGAACGTTTGTTTTATTTGTCAAATAAATTATGCTGCAATTTTAGTATAAGACCTTTCCAGAAAATATCAATGTATGATGTGATCTATGAATGTGGGCGTAGAAAAATCATTTTGCGTGGATAGAAAACTTGTGCAGATATTTCTTCTCAGCGTGATCAAAAGCGATGTAACGGAATAGTAAATTGAGGTATGGTATATTACATAAAAAAACTTATTTTTCGTTACGTAAATCTTAGATCGGTTTTTAGGAATATTATTTAAAAAAAAAACAGAGCACCACCTGTCTCTCCGCCTTTAAGGAGACTTTCCTCGCATGCAATTCCTGCGGAGTTTTATGTGCCACTATGTATGTGATTCTATATCTGCTCATCTTCTCAACAGGGTCAGGGTATTACCGCCTTCGCTTACTGCTTCATCTAACTACGAGTATGTATATTTCTCACATTCGTTAGATCATGTATATACAACACAAAGTCTGAGGAATGTGAGAGATTCCGATCCTGAGAAATTTTCTTGTGATTCTGCACCTGAGAGATTTTTTGGCAATGGATCATAATATTCTCATTTCGAATATTCTAAGAAAGCTCTTTGTTCTAATTGCGTTGGCTCTGATTGAAAATAAAATATCCGATTAATTGTTGGATCACATTTAATTCTTCATTACTTATTTTGTTGTAATTAATCTTCTTATTACGAGTTATATAGTTTTTGTCGTAGAACGCTTATCATCTTACCTGGAACTTCGGGTTTGATTTTCGATATAAGCCAAAAAGGTTACCAACCTAGTTTTCACATGAAGCTTTTAAATATCTCTTTGATTGACTTAAAAAATTGTTCAAAAATAAAAAGGTTTGTAATATTATAGATGCACAGTTGTACTTAAAAAAACGTAAAGAAATACTTATATAATAAAGAAAGTGGTCGAGCTTTTCTGTGTATTTGCTCATAACAAAGTTTGTCAAGAAGTAAATCGATAAAGTGATTAACTGTTTGGAGCTTGCAAATGAAATCAAGAGTATGTAACAACAAAATTTAAAATCCTACCTCTCATACTATTGGCAACTGGTGTGAAACTGTAACCTCTGATAACACGCTTGAAAGAACCTTTCATCGAATTATTGATTTATTTTTCCGGTGTGAACTTGTTGATATAAACTTCATGGAAATTTTTTTTCTTTCTATTTAGTCATGACTATTGACTCTAGTTCTATTTTGAATGTAAACTACAACCGTAAGAAAGTATAAGAATCGTGGAAAATAATTAAGTTTACTACATCCAGTCTGCAGAAAGGCTCTATGCAAATCGTGATTATAACATACTATACATAACAAATACAATCAGCTCCCTGTGGACGAAGATACTCGTAGGAGAATATAATAATGATTTCTGTCAGCTTTTTTACGTACATCTTTTCGGTTGTGCAAGTAAGATATTGTCAGAACAAATTAAACATACATTTGAAGCCTTAACTTAGCATAGCATCGCTCATTTTTTAGTCCCGTGTTATACTGAATGCAAAAATGTAATGATTAATATTTGTATCTGTCAGGATCTCAATTTTTTTAACAATGTAGTAAAAGACCTCTGCTTCCAGCATAAATAGGTTGAAATAAAAATTTTGCAATGTGTGTTTTTTGCTACTTTGAAGTGTTAAGGTTATCAGAAATAATAATAATAGAGCAAATAATGACTAAACGAAATATCATTAATTGTTAAGTTATTATGGTGAAGACCTTCTAAAATAATAACACACACTTCTCTTAAAATCTGATCAACAATATCAAACAACATTTTTAAACTATCACTTCCACAATCATTATTTTAAAACCCCTAGAAATTAAAGAAAATAACATTCATATGAAAAAAATAATTATCATATTTGGTATTCAGGATAAAATTGATGTGTTTTTATTTTAATGTTCATTTCCAAATATGAAAATATTTTCAGGTCCCTACATACCTACGCAAAATATAAATCACTGACTATATTTTGATTTATGATTCGCCAAGGACCGAGAAATACCCATATCTCTACGTTATATAACAGATCATTGTTTTATTGGGAGACGGGAGACTCCTTGCAAAACTATTCTGAGGTGATTTATTCATATTAAGAAAATAAATTATATTATTTCTAACAACACAGAATTTCCCTGATTCAATATTTCGCTTATTAAAATTCTATTGACCTATGCATATCGTCCTGCAAAATGCAAACTATGATAACTCATTTTACAAAATGTCACTAGAGACTATTTTTTAGATTTTCTTTTCAGCAGAACAGTTTAAAGTAATATATATTGTTATCATATGCTAAGCTTAAAACAGATCATTTCCATTTTGATGAAAATTAATTTTTACAAGTACATAATCAATTGTTTATTTTCATAAAGGTAAATATTTCAAAGAACATCACTTTTCCATTAATAAAAAAAAATTATTTCGGGGGCTTAAATTACTAAGCATTCATTCGTTATAAAATATGCTAATAGAAAATGATTGGAACTTTTTCATCATATCAATATTTCAATTTCCGGATTTTTTCAATACCTTAATTCTCTTCATAAATTTATTATTCATAAAATACTGTTTTCTAAGCCGATAATTGTGAGTTGTTACCCGATTACTTAAAAAAAACGGGGTTCCAGTCTGGTGTTCGCTGAAAATCTCTTTAAAATACTTCTGATTATTCTGATAAGAATGCCGCATAACAATAAAGGCGCCAGGTTGTACTGTATACTACAAAAATATATTATGCAATACAATACTGTTCCCTCCTACACCTAACCAGAAAGGTTTTAAATATTCATTAAGTGAAAACCAGACCAGTATATTTTTTTCAAATCTCGGAACCAACAAGAATGAACACACAACCAACGAGTTGTGAGAGAGAAGTTTTGTCAACAAGGCTACGATAGTTGTCATTGGTTTGTAATTTGCTTTAAAACAAATAAAAATTTGATCTCAAAGAGTTCCACAAATTATCTCCAACTATAAAATAAATACACATCGCTTCTATAAATCCCTATTGTCCTTAGAGATGTGATATTTTGGACAATTGTACAATTATCCTAGTCCTACGGAACTATCAGAGTCTTACGGAAGCCGATATAAAGGACAATCGGTCGTAAATGTCCCAAACGTGTGGGAACGATTTATTGAATAATTAGTGCTCAGGCCTAATGCTAAGGAGAAAATTCAAATTTCATCAAATTCAATGAAATAAGTCGGATTACAGATATTTTGTATGCCGTATTTTAAGTTTCATCAAACCTCTTCTATTATTTTACATTAAAATAAAATTTAATATTCTCAGACCGGCTATGAGACAAATGTCTTCAAATCGATCAGATAATTTTTGGAAAACTATTATTACATGAACCGTCACAATTTTTTTATCAAAGGTTTCGACTTTGACATTTTAGTAGTTTTATTTAAATATAATACTTGACTGGAAACTTCTTTGTTATTCAACTAATTATACTTTGTAATTTTAGTAGTTATATTTTAATATAAAACTTGACTAAAAACTTCTTTGTTATTCAACTAATTATACTTTATAATTTAAGTAGTTATATTTTAAAATAATACTTGACTATAAACTTCTTTGTTATTCAACTAATTATATATTGTAATTTTAGTAGTTATATTTTAATATAATACTTGACTAGAAACTTCTTTGTTATTCAACTAATTATACTTTGTAATTTAAGTAGTTATATTTTAAAATAATACTTGACTAGAAACTTCTTTGTTATTCAACTAATTATACTTTATAATTTTAGTAGTTATATTTTAAAATAATACTTGACTTGAAACTTCTTTGTTATTCAACTAATTATACTTTGTAATTTGTTTTATTAAACACGGTTTATTCCACATTATTTAAAGGTATAACCCTACTGGTTTTAAGGTTTTAATCTCATAAGAAGAAGTCTTCTTTGTGCTCCCCTGATTATGAGAAGAAACCCTTGAAACAGGTAGGGTTATGCCGTTACATAAAGTGGAATAAACAATGTTTGATAAAACAAATTACAATGTGTTTAAACCTCCATAATGTTAATGCCTTAACTATAAATAATATAATTTTACTTTATCACTGCAACACGTATTTTTGCCTCGTTTCTCGCGTCTATCTTAAGGTGTAAAAATCATTGTTTATTAAAAAAGGCTAAGTTTTTACCTGTCCTATTTATTTAATCAAAAGTAAATATACTCTATGGATCCACAAAACATTGACGCTGTTTTGCAACATTTAGTTGAATTGTTTAATTAATAAAAATAGAATTATTTTTAATAAACGTTTATATTATCTTATTGTTTAATCTATGCATTTAAAAACATTTGAGATATTTAAAAATCAATTAGCGAAAATCAGATAATAATAAAAAGCTAAAGAATATAAAAAACCAACCCTCATTAAAATATATTTTCTTGGTCAATTCAACTCCGATGAAATATGATACCAGTTAGATCATAACTTGGTTCTAGAAGTGAGATCATCCTACACGAAAGTTTTAGTTTTTTTTATTTTGAAGACAAATTAATAAAGCGTCGTTTAAAAATCAAACTCTCCTCACGGGCGCTCCAGCTTGGGCCTCAGACCCACTATTATAAAATTGATAACGTCTAGCAGTTACAATTAGCTCCCGAGCGAATCACGTTCTACATTTTTTGCTCTGTACAGTACAACCTCGTGGGCTTATTACCACATGGTAATCTCTTCCGATCAACCAGAAAGTTGTTTATGGGGTCTAAGGTAAAAATGAGGCTGAAAACTATTCTAAAAAATTCTTGTTCTAACAGGAATTGAACTAGCTACCTCCGTTTTTGAAGTCAGGTGTCTTACTCACTAGAGTACATAGTTCGTCTAGGAAAAATGTCTAAAGATTGTTTTTTTAGGTAAATATGCATGTTGCAGTGATAAAGTTTAACTATATTATTTATATTTATGGCATTAATGTTGTGGAGGTTTAGAGACATTGTAATTTGTTTTTTATCAAACACTGTTTCTTCCACTTTATGTAACGGTATAACCCTACCAATTTAAAGACTTTGACCTCATCATCAGGGAAATACAAACGAGACTTGTTTGTACTCCCCTGATGACGAAATGAAGTATTGAAACCGGCAGGGTTAACATATTGCGTTACATAAAATGGAATAAAGGGTGTTTGATAAAACAAATTACAATATAATAGTTTTTTTTATTTTATTCAATAAGTAATAGTAACACTTTTATTGTGTACTTGTTTTCCAACAAGAGACAAAGTTTTATTGTTCGGAAATTCTAGTATGAGTCCTGTGACAGCTCACAAATTGGCCTCAATACAACCTTGTAACAATGTTCAGTAATTTTAATTATTTTGTTAACTTTAATATTAGCCTTAATTCTATTAAAAAGCAAGTTATTTAGGTAAAAACATCACATAAGGTTGTATTTAGGCAATTTTGTGAGCTGTCACAGGACTCATCCTAGAATTTCTGAACTATAGTAGTTCAAAAACACTTTGAGCTATATTTTTATGTAAGATGGAGCTCGAGCAATGCATAAATATTATTAAACTTTCTTTCATATTTCTCAGAACGACAGACAAAAATTAAAAATGAATAAGAAGATTTGTAAAAAAGGGATAATTTAAAAGTTTAAATAAAATGTAATTTAAAGGAAAAGTAAAAATAATGGGAAAAAGAAAACACGAGATAAGAAATACAGTTTTTTTATTACACAATACAAACCAGAACAAGACGATGTCTCATTTCCTATTCAGTTTGGATCGACTCTGAAATATTTTGTTGAACTACCTGCCCAAGTAATATAGTACGTGACCAAGAAACACCGATTTTTATTTCGAGTTGAAACAAATACATATATATGGTGCAGTTGTTATTTGCAGATGAGTTTTTCTTATTTCTGTATAGAAGATATTTTATACTTATCAAAAGATCCAGCTTTAAAAAAGCGGAACTCCATATAAGAATATTTAAGAGTAAATATTTTTGATTTCATTAAAAATATTAATTCCCGCTACAAGTGTTTCTAACTCCTATCCCAAGTCTTCTTTTAAAATAATGATCCTGGTTTGTTATGAGAGCAGTGCTTTGGTCAGACTAGTGTCATGTTACTATGGACAACCCACATTGGTTTGTGGTCTATTGATCCGAAAATAAACAAAAATTTAGATTTACTTCAATATTTTTTAAGAATTCGACAATTTTAATTCTTATTGTCTATCAAAATTATGTCCATAGAAACATAACATTTTTACTTTAAATCTTCAGATCTCGTTAAGATTTTTATGGTTGGTTGTAAGAGATTGCCACATTATAATAAACCCGCCAGATTGTACTGTAAACAACGAAAAGCTTATACTTTACAACAGTCGGATCATGAAGGAATGTCCTATAAAAATAAATTGAAAGAATGTTTTTAACTTTTTGTTGTGATTTAAACGAGCTAGGTATATACTAGGTAAGTCCAGAAAGTAAGTGTACTGAATTTTTGCAGGTTACAATTTTTTTTTTATCAAACAAAAAAAATACGTGGTTACCGTAGTACATATGTAAGCTATTTTTCGACATAATCGCCATTCCTGTCAATGCAGGTGGTGAAGCGGGGTATTAACATTTTGATGCCTTCCTCGAAGTAGTTTCCTGCCAACCCCTCCGTCCACTTCTCCGCCTCCTCCTTTACCTCCTCGTCGGTTGAAAACCTTTTTTCACCCATGTGCAGCTTCAGGGAGGTAAAGAGATAGTAATCTGAAGGTGCTAGGTCAGGGGAATGCGCGGGATGGTTCAGGACATCCCATTTAAACGAGGCGAGCAGTTCCTTCGTGTGTGGTCTTGCATTTTCGTGCAGCAGGCAGACTCCCTTTGTCAGCATGCCTCTCCTCTTGTTCTGAATCGCCCTCCGCAATTTTTTTAGGGTCTCACAGTATCTTGCAGAGTTGATGGTCTCCCCTTGAGGCATATATTCAAATAAAATTATACCTTGACAGTCCCAAAACAGTTTCGTCAATTTCGTCAGTCACAATTGAAGGTCTTCCGCTCCTCTGATCATCATGCACAGACGTACGACCGTTTTTAAACTCGCGACACCACTTGTACACACTCGTACGATTCATAGCTTCATCACCATATGCAGTTTTTACCTCATTATAAACCTCAACCGGAGGTTTTCCCTTCCAAACGAGATAACGGATGACGCCGTGTATTTCGCACTTGGCGGGAGATTGGATTTATATTTTTCACGAAACGTGTTGTCGCGTCGACACTTCTCAACGTACTGACCTCGAATCGGTCTCGTTGTGGAGGGAAAAGGTCAGGCTACACGTAAGTGTAGCCAACATGTCGAAAATAAAATCCATCCGGTCGTGAGAGCCTCAGTACACTTACTTTCTGGATACGCCTCGTATATCATACTATTTCCGTATTTTTTTAATATTTTTATTTTGTTTCTTGGAACCTATGTGGCCTAAATGATTAAACGCTTGTCTCCGCCCAAGGATATCGTGTTTGATTTTCAATATCAAAAACTTGAGTATTCGTGTTGACTGCCCCCTCCGGCTGTTCTCAAACACGAAGGTTCAATTAATAGATCCAATGGCAATGTTCGCTCTTCAATATGTTTTCTTTTTACCTTCATAAAAAATCTGAAGAATATAAAGAGATATACTTAACTAACAAATATCAATTGAAACAAAATACTCATATGTTAAAAAAAAAAAAATTGAGTCTAGTTCAATTATTTTCTTTTACATACCGTCACTTCATTTCTCTGTTGGAATAGGCAGAGGATAGAGTGCTAGACATTCTTATCTCGATACACACCCTTAGTTTCTTCTACTTTTACACAACTTCTTATACAATTCCTACGACTTCTCTGACTTTCCACGTTTCCTTTTTGTCAAAATAGTATTTACTTGATCCAATCATACTGTTTTTAGTCTTCCTCTTATTTACCTTCCAATCACTTTTTTTCGTTTATTTGTTCTACATGCTCAAACCATTTCAACGTGCTCTTCTTCATCTTACTTAACACATCAACCTTTAGTCCACATTCGTCCCTTGTTCTGTCGTACAATATCACTTAATACACATATTTCTACAAAAATGTATTCGTCTTCTCTCAGTTTTTTTTCACTTTCACGTAAAACCGAAAATATCTTAAGAAGAGGGTGACAGATAATACTGACAAAATCACTTTAAAAGAATGCATGGGTTTTACAATTTTATTTCTCAAGGTATACCATCTTAAAGGATACCGACTAAAAGGGGTTAACTGGCAGTCCACATCCCAAGAATAAGATAGAAAAAACACATAAAGAGTCTACAAAAAGAAGGGCACGTTCGGTTAACAAATTGATACATTCAATATTAAATAAAGTTGCAATATTCCCATTCAACAATATATATTTGAACATCGTAAATATATTTTACGACAAAATATATTTTTAGATGAAATTTATTCTGAAGAATACGTTTTAAGATAAGGTTTCTGAGAAGGGTATTTTTCTTTCGATCCTGAGATATAACAGAATGACTAAAATAAAATGCATATAACAAAAAGACTTGGTCACACAAATTCCTCTCTTAAGTATAAGGAATTTTAAATTGGAATCTTATAAAGGATGTTTAAGGTAATATATCAATTTTTATTTCAGCTGTGCATAAGGGTAAGCTATATTTATCATCAATTTTATGAGTTACTTACTAATCTCTGCAACCTACCGTCAAATATCATCAGATCAACTTGTTTGTTGTCTGTGCATCTTCTCCGGCCATTTCTGGGTCTTTAACCCTTGCCGATCTGTGAACGGACAAGAGTGACCAAGACGTATATTTTATTTAATTTCTCAAAATATACTGCTTGCAGGGTATTCATACTTTATGCATTCCTCATCAAAACCTCTATGATTTGAATGGTGTCATTACGAAATAAAATCATTAATAAATATCAACATAAATTAATGATTTAAAATCGAGAATTGATGAAATGTCAAAACACTCCGTATGACTCATTATTTTTTGACAGTTTATATTTTACAAGTACATTCGTTCCAGGGATTGGTTACCAGTTTTATCAAACACCTGTGTGTTTAGTACATAGAATAGAAACAAAAGTTATTGCGTGCACCAATTGCGATAGACTTTCTCCACAGGATTAAATTTTGATTTTATGATATGTTTGTCCTATTTTCAAATTTTGACCTATTTTCAAAGTGTTTATATTTTCCAAATGGCATATTTTATTGATTTGAATTTCGTGTTTGTTTTTATATTATTATTTTTGAATTTATATATTCATTTTATATTTTGTTAATATGTTAATTATTGTCTTAATTCGAATTATATTTTTATTGCCAAAAAATACACGCTACATTTTATTGTATAATTTTATGTTTTTTTTTTTTAAAGGTTGGAGACCTCATTTCAGTCATGCGCATTCTGAACGTTGCGCAGACCGAACGACGCAGTGGAAATATGATATTCTTATAGAAATGTCACCTCTCTGTTTGAACTCTTATTTTATCATTTCTTACACTTATTTTATATTATTCGACATTTTATTACATAATAAAATGATGTTTATAGCTAATTACAAAAAAAAACTAATAGATTTTGTATAATTTTAATTTAAAACATACATGTTTACTGTACCCTTAGTGTCCAACAACGTTACTGGCGTAATTTTTTAGCACAGTAAGGGAAGTGTTAATAAAGGGTTTAATTGGAACCTCAGAACTAGCCAAAATCGATGTTGGTTTGGAAAAATTATTTTCTGTAGCGGCGTTTGTTCAACTTGATCGAATGAGATAAAAACAAACCATTTAATCAATAAATGGATCAAGAAAAAAATCTCAACATTCAATGACGATTTTTTTTAATTGGACATGGTTGAGATTTTAATTAAAAAATATATCAAATAAAAGACTCCCTATAGTATGATTTACCAAAAAAGGCACTCTACTTGACTTAAAATGTCTTTAATAATCTATTTAATTTACTTTTTAATTAACATTTTCTTGTTTCTCTCTTCGTTCGAGAATTTCTTGTATTTTTTTATTATTTCGTTTTTATGAGAAAAATATTGTTTCATGTCTTAGTGTATTTTTATACGTTTCTTACTATAAAAACAACACTTATATAAATTATTTATGTATTATATATTATGATAAAGATAATTTTTTTTCAATGTATCTAAAAACCATAATTTTCCTTTGATCCAACCATATTTCTACTGTCAGTTCTGTGTTTTCAAATAAAGGTTTGCAGTTTATCTTTGAAAACCTTTTATTTAACTACAACGGTCAGTTTAATTTACTTTCCTTTAAAATTAGTGTTCCGATCTCTTAATGATATGTTCAGCGTCATATTTCCATTATTTTCCCTGTCACAACAAATCATTGAATAGTGTTCCTTGTAAATGTCGTGGTATCAAATCAAACAAATATTTCAAGGATATTTTAGATTTCATGTTGTACGGCAATTTGCCAATCGCTGCCCAAGCTAGTCATCTTTTGCTTTCTATTTCAGCTTCTTGTTTATCTATTTTGTTTTTTTTCAGTTTCCGTAAATAAACAAAAATCATCTAGAGCAGATACCACAAAAACAAAAAGTATTCTAATAATAACAATACAATAAAACCCCATTGTAGACAAAAAATATATAAAATTAAAACTCCCGTATCTGAAAAACATGTGAAATAGGAGTTGTTGTGTTAAAGGCTATAAATCGTAGGAGTTATTGGCGAGATCATATGGAAAGGGTGGATTGTACAGGAGGTAATTTAGTGGTACACGAATACCTCCAAAAATATGGAAGGGTAGCTAGTAATTCATGTCTCAAGAGATGCAGTATTGATGATAACATACTGCAAGTCTTACTTTAGAGAAAAAAGAAGAAAAGGTTACCTTTTTCATGCAAAATTATCTTGAAACAGTAAATTTTGATATGTACGTGGAGAATCAATAGATTATTGTATTACACGTTTGATTTTAACTCTTTTAATCCCAGCATATTTTGCATAAAATGTGCGAAAAATCCCAGCATTTTTTAGCATAAATAACAGTAGTTTATATTTTAACTTTTATCTCAGTTAATATTTAGTTTTAAAACCTAATTTTTTTGTGGAGACCTCCCTTTAGAGTGGTAAATAATTATAAATTTTCGTATTTTATAAAAAAATATTAGTTGTATATTTTTTTATTCAGCATAAAAACTTGTATGAAAACTTTGAGGCCGATGATCGGCCCCGTGGGATTTTTTACATACACCAGATGGGGACGATAATCGGCCCCGTGGGATTAAAAGGGTTAAGTACAGACTAAGTTTACCACATACTTGTACGGTTATCGACATTCTTTTGAAAGCATCTCAAAATACAATCACTTTTTGCTTCCTTACTATTAGTGATCATTGTTTAACTTATTTTGATATATTTATAACTATGTATACATTTTTTAAATAAACTAAATAAGAAACTCGGAGTATTCAAATGTTTCAAAATAAGATAATTTTGATAATAAAAGTTTGCATTAGCCTCACCTTTCAAAATGCTTACTTTTTCTTGGCTGGTAGTTCAAAAATGAGATGTTATTATAATAATAATTTGTAAGACCTAATTTTTTTAATAAGAAACTAGCAATGATCTATCATCTAGAACTTACTTAAGTCAGAGATGACAAACTCTGAAAGAACAATCCTAGACTTTACTTCGAAAATGAAGATGATACCAAATTAAAACAACTTTTACCGAATAAGGCAAAAGAAGAGATATAACAAGAAGTTAAGTTCATTTCCTCAAACTCGACGAGAGCAAATTGCTGTACCAGCCAGTGTTGTTTCCTCCCTCGGGAAAGAGAATAGTTAATTATAATTTTCAAATAAGCTCCCAACTGGTGAAAATTTCAGGAAGTAGAAGGAGTTTTACGCATTTGATTTGGAGCCCAAGTAAAAGTTGTCTTTTTCACTTTGTCATCCTTCGCTCAAAGGAAACACAATCTTGACATCGAGACTTTCATGAAACTAAGATAACTTTATAAAATTAAATACAAATTCTAACATCTTTAAGAAAAAAGGGAAATTTAAGGAAATCATTAATAAAGGAGGGATGTACAAGTTAATTATTAAAACTATCAATTGAACTGTAGATTTAAGGTGAACTTTATTTAAGGGTATCATGTTTTAGAAAATATAACCGGAGTTTATTGAATAATTATGTAAGTATTTTCTTTAACATGAATTGTCTCTTCGAACTTGTAGTTACAGAATCTTTCGAGCCCCAAATTATAACAGAAAATTAAACAATTTATCGCTTGGCGTTTATTTGGCTCAACTTTGGAACAATTTTCTTGTTCAATGAAATTTATGTAATAAAATTATATAATTTATATGAAAATTTATATAAAACCCAAGGGTGTCAATCCTTCTTGTTTATTAATGAAATGATATTATTTTCACAATTCACAGTTTGGACAGATATGTTATATAGATTAATTGGATCTTATGTTGTGAAACTCAAAGGCCGTATTAACGCTCTTTCCGATAGTCAAGTTTTTTTTATAATCAAAATTTTCCGATAATCCAAAATATAAGGAAAATAGACGTTTGGCGATTTTTTTCTTACAAATGTTCTGGGAAAATATGAAAATAATGTATATTACAATAATATTGTAATGTTAGGTAATTTTTTTGTTACGTTCAAGCTAATACCATTTTCAATTCGGGCATCGAATTTATTCTTGAAATAAAATTTTCCATTTCATTTTTATTTTCATTCAGCGGTATTGAAGCATTTCTGGGCTAAAGAAAGGAATATCATGGATCTGGGAAGAAATGAAGATGTCGGCTGAAGAGCAAAAAAATAAATCGACTACGTCCAAAGAGAGGGGAAAAGGATGACCATTGGGGATAAAGCGTTATTGTTACTTTTCGGGTCTTAAGTTGGGTTTTTTTAAAGGGAACATAAAAAATCCTAAGAAGAATATTTTTTTCGCGAAAATTAGTTTTTTATGCTTTAAGAAAGGTATACACGACAAAATAAAATTTAAAATATTTTTCGACAAGAATATATTGACAAATATTTTTTGCATTGAGGATTTTTAACAAGTCTTTTATTGAATTTCTAAAATTTATTTAATTGAAAATCCCAGATGTCCATATTTTTTTTATTGTAGTAAATAATAAATATATTTCTGAATTAATTAACCACTCTGTCGATTTGTTGCTAGTGAGTTAATACGAAAGTGCTAAATTTTTAATGAAAACATTTATTTGCATTGAATTTATGTAAGTGTTTATTTGATAAACTAGCTTCTTAAATATTTAAACTGGTCCACGGTTACCATACACATTTATATTGAGAAGAATAGAAAGACACGTCAGATGAAGTTACCTATTGTAATATTTTCCTTACTTGTTGCATTTATCCAAATAATGTAACTCATTCATAAAAAATATTGTGATAAAAGCCACAATAATCTAACCTTGCAAAAGGGTCTCATACACTTGAGTTATTGACACATTTTGGTGAATACCGGTAGATACTAGGAAAAGCATTAAGGCGTCTTGAGTAAGGAAGGGATTGGCAGTCACGATAAACATGACAAACAGTGGTGACATTCTTGAAGTTATCAAATAATTAGATGAAGACGGAAATGTACAAATAATAGGAATTTTCTACTAGTAAATCTTTTTTTCTCGTCACCAAAGCAAATCATTTTTACTAAGAAAACATCAAAACAAATTTAATTTACTTAATATGTTTCGATGTAATTTAGTCGGTATAATCTTAGCCTCCAAGCGAGTGAGATTTTGTAAGTAAAATAAAAAATTGATTTAATAAGTAATATAAATAACGTTATTGCGGCCGCCATTATCAAAATAATTGAATAGATAAAAGTATGAACGGTACAATCCCAATACGAGGAACATAATTGCCCGTGACATTGGTCTGATGGATGACTTGTTATTTATTATTCAAGTATGAAATTACACTCTAGTATATAAACATGTTTTTCAAACATCATTCAACCTAAATTTAGTTAAAGGTGCTAATTAAAATTAGAAAAAACAACGCTCCTGAGGAGATATTTTATTGCAAAACAGCGCTATGGACGTCCCATATAAAACAATATTAGCTGCATCTTAAATTTATTAACAAAAAACAAACATATCATCACTCTTACCTTTGCGGGATAGGTAGAGGGACATCATTAACAATCCAATATTTTGCCATGCACAATCTTCTACGAGTATTATTCGCGCTTCTTACCTTATTATCTTTCAAAGTATTGTTCACTTAACGGAATGCTTATAATAGTGAGCATTCCATTTCTGATATATCAATGGCATTAATTAATTTCTAATGTTTTCGTTCCTCCTGCTTTAATAGATAAACACAACCTAAATTTTCTTAAAGGACACATATTGACAGCAGCTTGATCAAAAACGATACATTTTATATGATTCAAACAATTTTAATTTATTTTATCAAACACTGTTTATTCCACTTTTTTGTAACGGTATAACCCTACCGGTTTCAAGGCTTTTACCTCATCTTCAGGGGAGCACAAACAAGACTTTTTTGTGCTCTCCTGAAGTACCAGTTCGAACAGAATTCAGTCTTGTTGTGCTCCCCTGAAGATGAGGTGAGGGCCTTGAAACCAGTAGGGTTATACCGTTACAAAAAAGTGGAATAAACAGTGTTTGATAAAATAAATTACAATGTCTTTAAACCTCCACAACGTTAATGCCTTAGTTATAAACAATATGATTCAAACAATATTTGCAACAAATTTGGAGAGGTCTTCCTTGATTTATTGAAATTATTTTATTTTTATTTTCTTACTAAAACCTTCTACACGAACCTTTTGTGCAAAAATATCTAAATATTCGGAAAACTGTAATATCATACGGTGATTAACCTTTTGGGTTTAATTTTATACTTCGCAAAGTAAAAACCCGAAGCTCCATTGTCTGAGAATCCCCTGGAGTTTTTGTGTTTCAAGATATTTTTTTTTCTACAAAAGAATATCAAATCGTCGGACCAAAAAACCTTTACAATTACTCAGGTAAAATCAGTCATTCAACTTTATTACTTTTTGAATAACGGAAACGTTTAAGAAGTATTGTGACGTTCAATTCTTTACTCCATAGAAACCGAATATAAGATGAAATTATCGTTAGTGAAAATAAAATCTCTGAAAGACTATATTCAGGTTCTTTTCAGGGTAATTTTTAAAAATTCATTTCAAAGTTAGCTTTTTGTAATTCTTAGTAGAGTGGTTTTCATGATTCAAGTAAGTAATATCATCAGGTTTTTGACACAAATTGGTGAGGGAGAAATTTAAGTGAAAGGAGGTTTTCGGTAGCTATGATCAAATCGCTAATATGCATATTTGGTAAAAAATATTTTGACTGAAAACACTATTTTACCACGATCTAAAATTATCTAAGTGCCCTGATGGACATGTATTGGAAAGAGTAAAATTTTTTATTGAAATATATTATGAATAGAATATTGTTAGTTACCGATTAATTAAGGCCCATTAAAACATCTTTATGGGTTGAAAAGATTGCCACATTGCAATAAACTCGCCAAGTCAAATTTAAAAAAAATGCTTGAAACCTAGATCAAAATAATAAAAAATGTATTTTTGAGGCTCATGAATGATTCAACGACATGATTTTGATTATTTTCGTAAAATAGGCCAATATTTGTGTAATTATTATAAATCAACCAATTTTTAAAAAATAACTCATGTTACAATTCCGTGTTCGTTTTAATATACGAGTACATTGGGTCTTGCTTAGTAATTTTAACATTTTAAATGTAACATATTCATATCGTGTAATTTAAAAGACAATTTAAGTATTATTTTTACATGATATTAACGGTATGGGTTAGTATTTAGAGTGGTCACTTAGCACCAAACGCTATGGGTTAGTATTTAGAGTGGTTACTTAGCACCAAAGCGTGCCAAATTCAACTCTAGATGTCTTTCTTTTATTTTTTCTTGGAAGATTATTTTTGCACCTAAATTCATTGTTATTCTGATGCTGATTTGCTACCTTAAATATTTATTTGTGGTGCTCAATTATATAAATTCTGAGGCTGTTTATGGCTTAGGGACTATATTTTGCGATTTTATAAAAAAAACTCAGTTTGTTACCAGAAAAATATTTGAAAACGTAATTCAATAAATTTTCACACACATTTTTGAAGCCATTATATACAAATCTAAGGAGTACATGGTTATAGTTTTTTAAAAATTCACCAATGTTTTGTATATATTGCAATTTAAAAAATAACAATAAAAGTTGTTTGTAATTAGGTCAACCAATATGAACATCAGGTTGTTATTTAAAGATATTTGTTCAAAAATGTTTATATTTAGACTTAAACAAAAAAACATCTTATTATTTAGTTTTCAAAGAAACAAAGTGATTTTGTATTACTTAACTCTTTTATTGTATACAGTACAATTCGGTGGAGTAATCACCATGTTGCAATCTTTTCAACCAACCAGATAAATGTTAAAGAAGCCTTGAGTATTAACAAGGCTAAAACCTTTTCAATAAAAAGCATTGGTCATAACGGAAATTAAAACCCGCTGATCTCAAGTTTCGAGACAAGCGTCTTACTGATTAAATTATGGAGATTGTCAAATTTAAAGGAGATTTTAAGATTTTTAGGTCAAAAATTGTTCACAGAATGTATCTTAAAATTAACAGGATTAATGACAATAGAAAAGGAAAGGATACGTAAAGTTTTCCATTTGAATAGATATGTATCAGTTTGCATCCTGCAATGAATATGTTAACAGAGATTACGTCACTTGAACGATTTCTTCTCTCTTTTATAATTCAAATAATTTCTATGTATTTGAAGTTGAATAGTAAAAGTTGAGTTCCAGTAAATACTTTTAAAGAATTCCATGTTTAGATTTGTTAATTATTATAGCTAACATAAGTCCTTTAATTATAACTATTGTAGAGAAAGAATCGTAAGTTTTATAGTTTACAAAACACAAAAGTTCGAATTCTTGGTGTCGCTCTTTTGCAAAACTTTACGTTAAACTTGCGAACACTCCAAAGGGCTTTAGGCACTTTAAAAGCTTGCTTGCTCTTTTAGTAAATTTTCTTCCACGACCATTTAAAGTCTATTCATGTATTATTGCGTATATTTATAACTGATGTAAGAGCAAATGTAGACAAACGTTCACGGATAATAATATATTGTGGAATGATATATGAAAGAATACGACTGGTAATCACAAAAGATAAATATATGGTGGAATGATATATGAAAGAATACGACTGGTAATTACAAAAAAAATATATGGTGGAATGATATATAAAATAATACGACTGGTAATTACAAAAGATAAATGTATGGTGGAATGATGCATGAAAGAATACGACTGGTTATTACAAAAGATAAATATGTGGTGGAATGATATATGAAAGAATACCACTGGTAATTACAAAAAAAATGTAGGTGGAATGATATATAAAATAATACGACTGGTAATTACCAAAGATAAATATATGGTGGAATGATATGTGAAAGAATATGACTGGTAATTACAAAAGATAAATATGTGGTGGAATGATACATGAAAGAATATGACGTAATTGCAAAAGATAAATATGTGGTGGATTGATACATGAAAGAATATGACTGGTAATTACAAAAGATAAATATGTGGTGGAATGATACATGAAATAATATGACTGGTAATTACAAAAGATAAATATGTGGTGGAATGATACATGAAAGAATATGACTGGTAATTAAAAAATATAAATATGTGGTGGAATGATACATGAAAGAATATGACTGGTAATTACAAAAGACAAATACGTGAGGGAAAAAGAGCACGTTGATTTGTATTAGGCATGTTGAATGGATGGACGGCAAAATACTGGCTCAACAAATACATAATGAAAAAATGAGTCGAAACCATCATTGAAGACTACACAAAAAGTAAGGTTGGAATAAGTGAATGAAATTTTTAGAGAACAAAAATAGTTGAATTAACAATATAAATTCTATGAGATATGTTTAGATATGAAGGAAGCGTTCAAGTATGGTGTGATAGGAAATTTTGGTTTGCTGTCCTCTCTGCCTATCCCAATAGAGAATTGACGTGATGGTATGTACTCATACGAATGAAACAAAAGAGCTTTTTTAAAAAAAAAAAAAAAAAGAAACTTTAATTTGAACTTATTTTTGTCAACTTCTTGTCTATATTCAAAATAATGAACAAACTAAAATGGAACTAGTATATGGAATGAAGTGATAAGAGATGAATGTGAACTTAAGGCTGATGTGTTGAGTGAAATGTAGAAGAGCGCTCTAATATGGTATGGGCACGTGGAACGAATGAATGAAGAAAAACTAACAAAACAAATATACAGTACAAATATGAGTGGAAGGCGTGGGGGAAATAAGCCAAGTTAAGTATGGTTGGATCTAGTTTATGACATTTCGAAAGACGAAAATGTAAAAAATTAGAAAATCTTTAGAGCAGTATGGATGAAAAAGGGATGAAGATTTGTGTTTCAATATGAAAGCCTGGCGATCTCTCCTTTCTGCGTACCGAGATAGAGACACGGCGTGATGGAGTCAAGGTATGTTCATGAATTTTACTATCATCTGTTTAATGAACAACATGTCTGTTGGTGTCCTTCAATATTAAAAAAAAAAAACAAATTGTTTATTCAATTTTTCTCAAAAGAATTCTGCATCTAGATACAGTGCTTTATTTCCCTCTGTAGTCCCATAATACGGCGTTTTCAGTATCAGATAAAACCGGTTGATTGATGCGCCTTCTCTGGGGCCGCTAAAAGAAAATAAATACATCACGGAGATGGAAACTAGCGCCTCTGGGGACAGACCGGGGAACTAAATGTGACAGTTAACGAGAACAAAACGTCATAACCACGTCACATTTTCGCTACTGCCATACTTTTATGACATATTGTTCCAGTGGACTTGGTCGATTTTACATTATTTTAGGAGGAAAAGTATTATTGTACATAAAATTTGCGAAACTCGTTAAAAGGCCGAAATAAGTAATACAGAAATTATTTCATCTAATAGTAGTCGGTAAAATATTTTTTATGATTACGAAAATATATTTTTTTTCAGATGACTTTAAATTTTAAGCGTTCTTATAAATTTAGGGAAATAAAGGTCATGAAACGTATTTATTTTTAAATAACAAGTTAAATATCAATATAATATTACTATCTGTACTGATGAAGTATGCGGTATTCGACTCGCGTAATATTAGGTCCTTACATATGAAATTGGCGTTTTGTTTGGGAGGACATAAAGTTGATTTTTTTTTAATATAATATATTTATTTAATCAAAGTATGTACCATTGCTATCTATGCACTTTTGCCATCTCATAGGTATTTCATCGATCCCTTTACTAAAAAAACCATTCGGACGGGAATCAATAAAATCTTTGAAGTCGGTTTGGACTGCCCCATCGGAGTTGAATTTTTTTCCTTGCAAGAAGTTATCCAAATTTCGAAAAAAATAGTAATCTGTTGGGGCAAGGTCCGGAGAGTACGGTGGATGTCTTAGACATTCCAATTGAAGCTCTTCTAATTTGGTAGCCGTCTGTTGTGCAGTGTGTGGTCTAGCGTTATCATGAAGCAGCAGTGGCCTAGAGCGATTAACCAGCCTCGGTTGTTTAGCAGCTAGCTTTTCCATCATGGTTTGCAGTTGCTGACAATAGACATCTGCCGTAATCGTCTGGCCAGATTTAAGAAAGCTGTAGTGAACGACACCAGCACTAGTCCACTAAACGCTCACAAGTAACTTTTTTGGAGTCAATTTTCGCTTGGGGCATGGTTTGGCTGGTTCGGCAGGGTTTAGCCATTGCGATGAGCGCTTCCAATTATCATACAGGATCCACTTTTCATCACAGGTAATGATTCGATTCAAAATCCCTTCATTATTGTGCCGGTTGAGTAATGCAACGCAGCAGTCAACGCGCGTTTGTTGATTTGCTTCACTCAATTCGTGAGGTACCCACCTTTCAAGCTTTTTCACCTTCCCAATTTGCTTCAAGTGGATTAAAACAGTTTTATCACTAACACCGCAGCCTGCAGCTAACTCGGACGTGGTTTGCGATGGATCCGCTTCCACAATAGCCTTCAATTCTTTATTATCAACTTTGGTCTCCGGCCGTCCACGGGGCTTGTTCTGCAGATCGAAATTTCCAGAACGAAAACGTTGGAACCAAAAACGCACTGTGTTTTCTTTTGCGGCACCGTCGCCATACACATCATTAATCCTTCGAGCCGTTTCTGCAGCACTGGTGCCACGGTGGAACTCGTACTCGTAAATAACGCGATATTTCAAGTTTTCCATTTTGTAAACTGAGTGACGCAAAGAAAAAAAACAATTGAGGAAAAAACAAATGAATTATAATTTTCGAAACACAAATACTTGAGTAAATAGCTGTATAAATTTTAATTTGGAATCCCTAACCAAAGAGAAGATATTTGAGATCAAAGTTGCCAGTACGGCAAAACGCCAATTTCATATGTAAGGACCTAATACATACAGGCTGTCCCAAAGGGCAACATCAAGCCGGTATTGAGGAAGAGGCCAGCTTATGAGTGTTCAGAATTAAAAATTTTTTTTTGAAAAAGCCTTATTCTTTTTGAGTTATAGGCATTTCTTTGAAAATTGTAAAAGTAGCTACCCTGAGCCGAATGTTTGTATATTGTGACTAAAAATTGCCATATTTTATGATTTTTATGATTGTATCGCAATCCTAGATAGACCTGCTATTAGTCGGAGTCAGATATAAAACAAAAAAGAATTGCACGTTTGAAAAAAAATTGTTTTTGTCCGATCATAAAAAATTATATTTTTTATCAGCCAACTTGAACTCATCATACTGTAAAAATAATGTACTACGCTAACCTGGCAAGTTACATCAAAAGTTGGCCTGTTTAGTCAGAATTTCAAAATAGTACAAAACATATCTACTACTTCTCTAAAAATAATTTTAAAACATTTATTTCTGAAATTAAAGATCGAATTAATGTTTTAAAATTATTTTTAAAGGATAAGTAGATATGTATTGTACTATTTTGAAATTCTGACTAAACAGGCCAACTTTTGGTGTAACTTGCCAGGTAAGCGTAGTACATTATTTTTACAGTAGGATGAGTTAAAGTTGGCTGATAAAAAATATTATTTTTTATGAGTGGACAAAAACAATTT
This sequence comes from Odontocerum albicorne, assembly GCA_949825065.1. Lineage (NCBI taxonomy): Eukaryota > Metazoa > Arthropoda > Insecta > Trichoptera > Odontoceridae > Odontocerum > Odontocerum albicorne. The sequence continues at coordinate 49,986,280 of OX463839.1, forward strand.
TTTTTTCAAATATGCAATTTTTTTGTTTGTTTTATATCTGACTCCGACTAATAGCAGGGCTATCTAGGATTGCGATATAGCCATTAAAGTAATAAAATATGGCAATTTGTAGTCACAGTATACAAACATTCGGCTCAGGGTAGCTACTTCCACAATTTTCGAAGAAATGCCTGTAACTCGAAAAGTATAAGGCTTTTTCAAGAATTTTTTTTAATTCTGAACCGTCATAAGCTGGCCTTTTTCTTGATACCGGCTTGACGTTGCCCTTTGGGACACCCTATATATGCAATTGAATCTCATTGTTTATCACGTTGATGAGAATTTACAACGGATTATTATTTAATCAACAATGATGATAATTTACAACGGATTATTATTTAATCAATAATCAGAAAAAATCAACAATTCATATTTTCATGTTACCCGTATTTGTCGTCAGTAAGATACAGACAAAAGCTTAGTTTACGGTGGACACGTCAAATGAAAGGCAACAAACCCAGATTGACGTAAATTATGTGTTGTCTTTTAATTCCAAATTGTTTTTTTTTTTTTATTAATTGTATATTTATAAAATTTATTTTCGTGTGTAAATAAATAAATTGATAATCATTATTTTAATACACCTTTATGAAAAACAATCTATTTTCCTCCCTACTCTAAGCGAGTTGGTCCTTAGTCGCCTAGGAAACGTTATTCCAGCATATATTTGCACAATGATTTCATCTGTTTATTTCACGTCCTACATAGAATTTCCACTGGACTTCTTCTTTCCTGTCTTTAGTATTGCTTTCAGAGTAAAGTCATCTGGTTCTCCCAACACATGTTCTCGCAAAATAATTTAATTTTATTTTAATATATAAATATGTTCAAACCTAATTTCAGGCATTCTACAGTATTTCGACATAACTCCCAATCTTCCGAGAAGTCTCTTAACATAACTTGCAATCTTCCAAGAAGTCTCTTAACATACCTTCCAATCTTCCGAGAAGTCTCTTAACATAACTTCCAATCTTCCGTAAAGTATCTTAACATAACTCCCAATATTCTGAGAATATATCTTATTACAGCTGCTTGTATTATTAACCTTTCCTTCCCTGTGTTGGGTATCTTTTACACATTGCTTCTAATAACCATCAATATCTCTATAAATATAATAAATACAAGGTTAAGATTTTAGGTATTCGTCCATTATATATTTACGCATTGATTTAAAAAATAATATTAATAATAATCAGAATTTATCGACTACATCGTGGGTATTTTGTGAAGATCGGAAACGATTTCGCATTTAAACGCTGTGAGTGCCTCGACCTTGGGTCTTGACGATAGGTGAAGAGTATGCGGGAAGCGTGACACTATATTCGCATCTCACTCTTGCATGCTTCACTGAATTGCGAGGAGCTTAATTGTCTCAATCGTCGCAAGCGTAAGCCAGGCCGGGAGTAAGCCACTACCGCTCCGCGCCGCAGTAGCTTTTGGGCTTGCAAATAGATTAGACCTACGCCCGTTCCGTGAGCGTTGCCAGATGGTTTTTTAATGTTTACAGCAAATAAATCTCAATTGTTATAATTTTTTACTTCAATTATAATTAATTAGGGGAATATCTATGAATGTTCTTATTTTTCCGATTTAAAATCGCTAATTTTTGATCGCGTACTCACTACCCAACGCCGGAGCGCGCGTTTCAATTTTAGCACCGTAAGGGAAGGGTTAACCGCACCGTTATGGTTAAAACCCACGATGTGGCCAATATGTCCGTAGTGAACTACATACCTACGCAATACATTACTAACTTGAAAATAATTGCTGAAAAATATTTGTTTGAATATATGGGAAGAATTCATGAAGTAAGAATGACTGATCGAAAATACAAGGCAAAAGTGCAAGGTGTATGGAAAAAGTGGATCCAGGAAAACACGGCTGGATTAATGAGACTAGATTATGAAATAAGATAAAATAAGAATATTTTTTAAAAGAATGTTGTTGATTACAAGATGTATGAAAGTCGATAAGATGGTATTGTGTAGTTGGATAGAAAAGTTTGACGATTTGTATTCTATGTCTACTCCGCAAGAGACACAGCGTAATTATATGATTACAAGATGTATGAAAGTCGATAAAATGGTATTGTGTAGTTGGATAGAAAAGTTTGACGATCTGTATTCTATGTCTACTCCGCAAGAGACACAGCGTAATTATATGATAACAAGATGTATGAAAGTCGATAAGATGGTATTGTGTAGTTGGATAGAAAAGTTAGACGATCTGTGCTCTATGTCTACTCCGCAAGAGACACGGCGTAATTATATGATTACAAGATGTGTGAAAGTCGATAAGATGGTATTGTGTAGTTGGATAGAAAAGTTTGACAATCTGTATGCTATGTCTACTCCGCAAAAGACACGGCGTAATTATATGATTACAAGATGTGTGAAAGTCGATAAGATGGTATTGTGTAGTTGGATAGAAAAGTTAGACGATCTGTGTTCTATGTCTACTCCGCAAGAGACACGGCGTAATGATATGTATATATGTATGAAAAACAAGTTTGGATACGCGATTTTACATACGTGTAGATATATTCGTACGTGTCTCTTATCAATAGAGTTACTCTTACATCTGTCAAACCTGCCACACAGATAACATAGTCAGATGGAGCAAAAAGAGAAAGTGATACTGGAGTGACCATGTAGATAAGATAGGTAAGAAATTATTTGATTGATAAAAACACACGAGATAACCACAGAAAGGTCGCCTAAAAGGTGAAGAGACCACCGGTGCTCATCTTTCAGAAACGATTTTGGAACAAAAGTAATTAAATATCTATAAAACTCTTGATGGAATAACATTCTATGAAGTTTTTTTTTTCGTTCAATAACAGAACTTAGTGTAATAATATATCTAATTCGCTGTATGAGAATTAACTTCATTATGAAAGAAAAAATTAACAGACCTAGCCAAATAACAGTATGTTTTAAAACAAAGATTTTTTATAAAGAAAAAATTAACAGACCTAGCCAAAAAACAGTATGTTTTAAAACAAAGATTTTTTATAAAGAAAAAATTAACAGATCTAGCCAAAAAACAGTATGTTTTAAAACAAAGATTTTTTATAAAGAAAAAATTAACAGACCTAGCCAAATAACAGTAGGTTTTAAAACAAAGATTTTTTATAAAGAAAAAATTAACAGACCTAGCCAAATAACAGTATGTTTTAAAACAAAGATTTTTTATAAAGAAAAAATTAACAGACCTAGCCAAATAACAGTATTTTTTAAAACAAATATTTTTCATAAAGTAAAAATTAACAAACCTAGCCAAATAACAGTAGGCTTTAAAACAAAGATTTTTCATAAAGTAAAAATTAACAAACCTAGCCAAATAACAATATTTTTTAAAACCAATATTTTTCATAAAGTAAAAATAAACAAACTTAGCCAAATAACAGTCGGTTTTAAAACAAAGATTTTTCATTAAGTAAACATTAACAAACCTAGCCAAATAACAGTATGTTTTAAAACAAAGATTTTTCATAAAGAAAAAATTAACAAACCTAGCCAAATAACAGTATGTTTTAAAACAAAGATTTTTCATAAAGAAAAAATTAACAAACCTAGCCAAATAACAGTATGTTTTAAAACAAAGATTTTTCATAAAGTAAACATTAACAAACTTAGCCAAATAACAGTAGGTTTTAAAACAAAGATTTTTCATAAAGAAAAAATTAACAAACCTAGCCAAATAACAGTATTTTTTAAAACAAATATTTTTCATAAAGTAAAAATAAACAAACTTAGCCAAATAACAGTAGGTTTTAAAACAAAGATTTTTCATTAAGTAAACATTAACAAACCTAGCCAAATAACAGTAAGGCTTTAAAACAAAGATTTTTTATTAAGTAAAAATTAACAAACCTAGCCAAATAACAGTAGGTTTTAAAACAAAGATTTTTCATAAAGAAAAAATTAACAAACCTAGCCAAATAACAGTATGTTTTAAAACAAATATTTTTCATAAAGTAAAAATAAACAAACTTAGCCAAATAACAGTAGGTTTTAAAACAAAGATTTTTCATTAAGTAAACATTAACAAACCTAGCCAAATAACAGTAAGGCTTTAAAACAAAGATTTTTCATAAAGTAAAAATTAAAAAACCTAGCCAAATAACAGTAGGTTTTAAAACAAAGATTTTTCCGAAAGAAAAAATTAACAAACCAAGCCAAATAACAGTAGGCTTTAAAACAAAGATTTTTTACAAAGTAAAAATTAACAAACTTAGCCAAATAACAGTAGGTTTTAAAACAAAGATTTTTCATAAAGTAAACATTAACAAACTTAGCTAAATAACAGTAGGTTTTAAAACAAAGATTTTTCATTAAGTAAATATTAACAAACCTAGCCAAATAACAGTAGGCTTTAAAACAAAGATTTTTCATAAAGTAAAAATTAACAAACCTAGCCAAATAACAGTAGGTTTTAAAACAAAGATTTTTCATTAAGTAAACATTAACAAACCTAGCCAAATAACAGTAAGGCTTTAAAACAAAGATTTTTCATAAAGTAAAAATTAAAAAACCTAGCCAAATAACAGTAGGCTTTAAAACAAAGATTTTTCATAAAGAAAAAATTAACAAACCAAGCCAAATAACAGTATGTTTTAAAACAAAGATTTTTCATAAAGAAAAAATTAACAAACCTAGCCAAATAACAGTAGGCTTTAAAACAAAGATTTTTCATAAAGTAAAAATTAACAAACTTAGCCAAATAACAGTAGGTTTTAAAACAAAGATTTTTCATAAAGTAAACATTAACAAACTTAGCCAAATAACAGTAGGTTTTAAAACAAAGATTTTTCATTAAGTAAACATTAACAAACCTAGCCAAATAACAGTAGGCTTTAAAACAAAGATTTTTCATAAAGTAAAAATTAACAAACCTAGCCAAATAACAGTAGGCTTTAAAACAAAGATTTTTCATAAAGTAAAAATTAACAAACTTAGCCAAATAACAGTAGGTTTTAAAACAAAGATTTTTCATAAAGTAAACATTAACAAACTTAGCCAAATAACAGTAGGTTTTAAAACAAAGATTTTACATTAAGTAAACATTAAAAAACCTAGCCAAATAACAGTAAGGCTTTAAAACAAAGATTTTTCATAAAGTAAAAATTAACAAACCTAGCCAAATAACAGTAAGGCTTTAAAACAAAGATTTTTAATAAAGTAAAAATTAACAAACCTAGCCAAATAACAGTAGGCTTTAAAACAAAGATTTTTCATAAAGTAAAAATTAACAAACTTAGCCAAATAACAGTATGTTTTAAAACAAAGATTTTTCATAAAGTAAACATTAACAAACTTAACCAAATAACAGTAGGTTTTAAAACAAAGATTTTTCATAAAGAAAAAAACGTATTTTTTACAATTTGAGTTAAATAAATTAACTAAATTGTTTTTATTATTGTTTAAAAATCAATATCTGTAACTTTTGTTAACATTTCATATCTAAATATAAAAAAAAGTATTAATAATGATCAATAATGGTTGATATTGATTTAAAAAATCTTTTTAAACGCTTAGTAAACTAGAATAGAGTTATATTATACTCTTGTTATATTTTAAAGTACTCATATCAAAAACACTTATGTTACAACTCACGTTTATCAAATTGATAATATAGCTTTCGTAACTGTCACTCAACTGACAATGAAAATCAGAGACGATTTTTATCAGTTTCTGATTTTTCAATAGTTTCGCTCCATGTCTTATTTATTTGATGTCATGCCACTTTTGCCTATTTTTATCCTTTCTCTATTTTTGGTAAATAATAGAAAACTAAAATCACCTGACACAAAAAATTGATATCGCGTGACAGCTCTCTGATTTTCTTCGCATTATATGTCACAGAATGTCACGGGCTCAATACAAAAACATTTTTCTATCGATGAAGACTATTGATTTTTCTTCACGTGTGGAGAAGTGTGAAAACTATTATTATTTCTAAAGTAAATACTTTTTTTTTCTTCTGATTGATTTAGATTATTATTAATAAAGGGTCCCAATTCAATTTATACATTTGAGCTAAATGATACGATTTAATTGAACGTAATCGATTATTAAATTGATTGAGTTTTGAAGTAACCGTTATATTGTTTATTTTTTGATACATAGCATACGATATTTTTTTTCATATTTTGTGTGAGACATTCATAAATGTGACCGAAAAGCTCGGCATCTTGCATAGAAGAGGACTTGATTCATGGAACGCACTGTGATCTCCATGTGATGTACATAATTCTGGGTGTAGTAAATTAGATTCCTTGACAGGATTAAAAAAAATAAGATTGTGCAATTAGGGCTAATCAACTAATAAAACATCACCTTCCGTGTGTTCCTCAATCCTCAAGGTAAGGCGTACGTTTGTCAGTGTTTCACAATGTGGTCATTCGTGTGCATCTCATCGGCGAGAGATAGTAAGTGATAATTTAAATCATACAATAGATATGTATGGTATAACGCCCCTCAATAAACTAAAATTAATTAAAACAATACTAATTCGTTAAGGTTGTCCCTCTTGCCTTAAATTAGGGGCTTTAATTTGCAAGCAAACAGGAAGCCAGCGTAGCGTCGTTGGCTTAATTGTCTCATGGATAGTTTGCATTGTTTCATTGGGTTGAACGTCGACGAGTCCGATATGTGCACTTCTATTCTAAACTGGAGCACAATATTCAACTACAGAAAACTAAATTTGAAAACTATCTAAATCGTTATGGTGTCAAGAATGGTTTTTCTTCTTCATTCTGAACTGAGGAAAAATTGTTTGAATTCATTGGTTTAATTAAAAAGTTTTTGTGAAATGCTTTTGGTATCATATAAACTAATTTGAAAAATTATAACCTTTTTTCATTTTGTACGCACCATAGTTTTTTAATTCAAAAAAATTGCTGAGATCTTCTTCTATTAAAATAATTGAAATAATAGCAAAGCAGAAAAAAGAGATAGAACTATTCAAAACATAGTTATTCTTAGAAAACACCAAAGTATTTGTAAGTATATTATTTGATTATTAATTTGAATAATTTTTACTTAAAGTATAAAATGTTTTCTGAAAGAGGTAACGGTATGAGGTGTAGAAAATTTTATTTTTTAAATATTCAGCACTCGGTTTTCATTCACAGGATATTGATAGCATAAATATGTATCGTTCATCCGATTTAAAATATCTGAAATATCGTGCAGCCGATTTAAAATATAAAAAGTATAATATTTATAAAAAAAAGTCCAAAATCGGTCGCAATTTGTGGCTTCTTTTACCTGCAAAGTTTAGGAACTACTGAATGACTGTTCTAAATTATGAAGTATGGTAAAATAGCGCTAGTAGTCTGACATGATAATGCTATGGTGATATTTGCTATCCAAGCCCCAGTGATGTTTTTCGTGATAATTTATTGTAAGTTTCTTCAAGACGGATTTCACTGAAATGTTTATTTTGTATAATATAGAAAAATAACTAAGGGGTGTAGTGAGACAGTACTGGCCAGCCTAAAAAGTATTCATCCCCTTGATTCGATGACATCTCGAACTTTTCGCATTTGGCTCCATAATCTGTCAATTCATGGACAGCCCCACCCTGGAAACTACGTGAGCCCTCGGGCTAAACTTGGTAAAATATCACAAAAGCGGGTCACTTCTATTTCTGCGATTTTGCTACCCTCTCTTCTATTTTTTCCAGCTTCTGTCCACATCAGTATATCCAAAAATATTTCTATAAAACTGCTACTCCCACTTAACATTCACAAGCGCAAATTTATTTTAGAACATAACACTAGACCCCAAAATACTCTGTGCTGGCAGCAGGGCTTATAATATATACATACAACATATATACAATCCCTAAAACATCTACTGCGGTACGAACAGGGATGGGAAACTACCACACTATTTTTCATCAACAGAAAACCATATGAATGTGCTATGGGTAATGTTGTTCAGCAATGATTTCAAAACGAATATGAGGAAAGTATATAAACATTAAAATAAATATTTTTAATATATTATATAACGTTTCAATATTGAATAGGTGCTAGATATGATGTTATTGTACAAATTTTTAATGGTCGTGTTAAGATCTCATAAACATGGTTTTAATAAATTCGCCGAACTTCATGCCCACACGACTTGAGAATTTCTTGACATTTTCTTTTTAAAAATAAAGTAATTCATCTAATTTTCTTTTAGTTTTATGAAACCTCATCATCACGCCAAATCTCTTTTCGGAAAAGCAGAGAGAAAAGATAATCCTTTATTTATGCTGACGTACATCTTAAGCTTCTGCATGGCTCATTAATTTTATCATTCCCTCCAATATATTTCTTCTTCAAGAGTTTAAATTGATTGAGTCGTGCTACAAGTGAAGATCTTTCCAAGCTTTTTTAATATTTTTCAATGCTGAATTTATTTTCATCGTTTATTATTTATAACTCATTTTTTTCAAGTATTCAAACCATTTAAAATTTATTTTTTACATTTAAACACAATATGTAATTGTCATCTGAAAATTTTTCAGATGTCCTCATTGCTAATTGTATAAAATATATTATACATTGCAAACGCCTCAATTATACAAGTAACCCGACGACTTCCATAGCCTAATTGGTAATATGCTGGTTTTCCACTCGATAGTACCGAAAAAGGTCCTAGCCTGGCTAAAGAGTATGTCTGGTAACAATACTTGCATGCGCAAGACATGTGTGAATTTTGTTGCCTGTTCACGTGCGATAGTGTTTCAAATACGTATGATAGTGAAATATAAATTGTGTTTTACAATGTTTCTTATCCTTTCCCTTCCTGTGCTAAAAAAATCCGCGCGTACCGGTGCTGTGTATTCATTACACATGTAAAAATGAGCGATTTAAAATCGGAAAAATAAGAATATTCATAGCCAATCGTTTAAATGAAATAAATTTGATGTCAAAAGTGATAATTATTGAAATTTAATTGCCGAAAACATGAAAAAAAACGTCGGCCGACGTTCACAAAACTGGCGAAGAGACCACCTAATGAATGCCCGAGAGCTACTGAAGCGAGAGAAGCGAGCGAACTGATATTCTATCTCTTGCGTTCCCATATACCGAAGTAGAGTGAGACGTGAATAGCGTCACTTCCTCACCCATAGCGATTGTTTAGATTAAATATACCTACGTCACACACTGGCACACGTTTAATTGTATTGGTGAATCTATTCCCGATTTTCACAAAATATCTCTGATGTGGCCGATAAGTGCTAATTATTATAAATAATATTTTTTTCATTCAATGCGTAAATGTATTACGAAGGAAAACCGAAAATCTAAACCCAGTATTTATTATATTTATAGAGATATTAAAGTTTTTATAAGCAATGTCTACTTTTTACACATCACATGGAAGGAAGGGTCAACTTAAGCTTTTTAACAAGTCTGTTTTAGGAAGTCATATATCTAAAGTGGAACCATATAAATGAATTAATATACTTCTAATAACCGAGCTTCCCATGTATATTCTTTGATAAATCCCAAAATGTCATTAAAAGCACCCAACTCTGGAAATATTATAGTTGTAAAAGATATTATATATGATAAACCCTTAGTGATTGATGTTTCACTTATTGAAATATCACATAACGCACGGTCATTCAACTTCAATATTTTTCTCAAAACATCAAGTTCTTAACTTGTCGTTCTTCACTTACATTTATTACACCTACTTTCTTGCAATTTTTCGTAAGTGTATAACAATGTATTTTCCTAACAGTGGAAAAAAAATCAAACAATGATTTATTAATATAAGAAATCCATTAACGGACGAACGCCTATGTAAACGAATGAAAAAAAAAACCATGAATTTTGAGAATCCGTTTTAGTCTATTCTTTCAGAAACCAAAATACTCTCCACAAAAATATATTCTTTAAAACTTTTCGACTGAAATTTTAATGATATAAGTATTAATGGCTTTTAGGTTTACCGTATTAATTTTTTTTAAGGAACTTAGTTTTATTTTTTATGACGCGAGAATAAATTTGATCTATAAATTATATTCTGAGAATAAAAGATTTAATGTTCAAAGGGAAAAAAATCATTCATACAATGGAATTACTTATTTTTTAGTCGTGAAAAGTGATATATATGGTGAAATTTTTTTTCTAGGGATATGTTATAAAATTGGCTCCTTTTTTCTATGTTTTTATATTTCCAGAGGGGTTAAGAGATATTCACTCTCCAAGTCTTTTTTATCGTTAGTTAAATAGTAAATAAAAGTTTTCGAGTCATAGTATTTCGAATAGAATATTCTCAAATAAATATATTAAATAAAAATATAGAAACGATCGCTTATCAAAAATATTTTTATATTTAATAAGGCCACTTATGGTTAGTTACCTTTGAATTACGAAAATTTGCAATAACCACCGTAACAATGTATTTAAAAAAAATTGTCGCTTTTATATAAAATTGCTAAGAAAATAAAATAGACATTTTTTGTTTTCTTACCCAAAGACTCTTTAATATTATTAGTTTATTTTGTTATATTAATAAACGGTTTGTGGGAGCACGTGACATATATTTTATCAAATAAGCAATAGTGTTTATGTAAATTTTATTTTAATTTATTTATTTATTAATTTATTTATTTATTTATTAATTTATTCATTAATTAATTTATTAATTAATTAATTAATTAATTAAATAATTTTTTTTTTTTTTATTTTTTTTTTATTATTATTCATTTATTCATTTATTTATTTATTAATAAAAATTTTTTTTTAATTATTTATTTATTATTACACATGACAAGAAATAAACATAATTGGCGAAAAAACAACAGGTAATTTAATTTATACATAAATTATTTTAATGGATCTGGGTTTGTCGCCTTTCATTTGTCGTATCCCCAGTAAACTAGGCTTTTGCCTGTATCTCACTGAAGATTACTTTAATTACTTCATGATTCAAATACAAAGTTCAATAATTCGTTAAAAGTCAATCGCATTTTTTTAAGTTGATACAAAAAGCATTACTAACACTTTTGGTTATTAATTATACTTAGTTTTAAATCTAAAAGAAATATTTTGTATGAAGTATCGACGAACGTCGCGTGACCAGAATCGAAGGGGCCTTTGATGTGTAGAATATAAAAAGTAGGTAAGGCGTATTAATTTTAAAATAAAATGGAATTTCTCTATATCGAGAACCAGCGTATGTGAATTTAAATATACAATGATATTTTTGTCAGTCACGCTAGTCGAACATATTTCTATTTTATGATAAATGAAAAATGTTTAGATGTGTGTAAGCATTTCCTTATAAAAATGGTTCCAAAGTACTTTGAATCTTAGTTACATGCAGCAGAAAATAAATTTAGAATGTACGAGTATACATTAACATGAATAAATAGAGCTGGCCAGTTTGTTTGTATTCACTAAACTCAAGAACGACTGAAACCAATTTGAACGCGATGTTCACTAATATTGTTCTTTGAAACATCACAAAAATTGTAATGTTTCGCTCAATCTTACCATTTCTCTTTCATAAAAGTCCTGTTTTATCAATTGAAATCCTTTGATTTTAAACTAGCAGTTAACGTTGAATAAAGGATCTCGATGAAATTTGCCTTGCATTATAAATCTTTAAATTTATAAAGTGGTATGAGATAAAAAGAAAATATGCATGTTAAAATTATAACAATTCTTCTTCAAACATAACGTATAATAGTCGTGCATAGCCGCGCGGTAACGTGCTGGACTTCTATACGGAAGGTCGTCGGTTCGAGCCCCGCTCTGTGCTACTCCCCTCGAACAACGCAGGCACTTTTCCGCCTAGTGTTCGAGGGTATTAAGGATACTTATGACCTTGGTCATATCTATTCTTTTTAAATAAAAAAGAAATAAAAAATAGTACCAAATATGAAACTTTAAATATTAAAAATATACATACATTTATTTCATCATAAACGCTTTGGGGTAGCAACAAGGGACAGGTCTCTTCACATTTTTTTCCACATATATCATTCGTCTACATTTGTACATAACATATTGTAATAGATATTTTTTTCATGTATTTCGTACCATCCTTCAGCCAAACTTTTCTTATTATACGAGTTTATGCTTCTTTTTTCCATTATACATTTATTTTACATGTACATGTTTTTGTAAGTTATTCACAACTAATTGTTTTATTATGATAGTGACAATCTTTGTAGTTTAGTAGATAAGACGTTATTTTAATTGAATTTAACCCATTTTTTTAAACATATTTGCGTTCTAATTTTCACTTAAGGTATGTTAAACATCTTTCTGATTGGTAAAAAGAGATACTGAAATTAACTCGCCAGACTCTACTGTATACAACGAAAGTGTTATACAATGTAGTCAAACGGGGAAAATATCAAACCACCCCTTAACTGTCAACCTCTTATTAAAAAAACCTTGAACACATAACTACTTTCGTTAATTTTTAAAATAAAATTATTTCGCTCATTATATTTCTATATTTATACTATTTTGATGAACGTTAGGTCAATGGTTATTCGTGCCTACGAATCATAAATGAAATCAAAAAGTAAAGCAAAATTAATGTTTTTCGATAAAAAGTAAAATGGAAAATATATATTTTAGTGCTATATATCATACGCATGAATAAGAGACTTTGAGGTTCAAGGAAAAAATAATGGGAATCCGGAAAGAATGCCAGTAAATGGGAAAAGAGTCCACAACTGGGCTCCCATGGGAAAGTACTTGTAAAGCTCATCTCTTGAAGCAAGAATTATCTTTGGAGAAGAAAAGCGAAAAGGAAATTGTTGCTTATTTAACCCTTCCTTCCCTGTGATATGTAATAAGTAGACATTGCTTCTAAAAACTTTTATATCTCTATAAATATAATAAATACTGGGTTCAGATTTAAGGTATTCCTCCGTAATACATTTACGCATTGAATGAACACAATAATATGAATAATAATTAGCACTTATCGGCCACATCAGAGATATTTTGTGAAAATCGGAAATAAATTCACCAATACAATCAAATGTGTGCCAGTATGTGACGTAGGTATATTCATTCTAAAAAAACGCTTCATATGTTTCCACTTTAGATATATGACTTCATAAAACAGACTTGTTAAAAAGCTTAAGTTAACCCTTCCTTCCATGTGATGTGTAAATAGTAGACATTGCTTATAAAAACTTTAATATCTCTATAAATATAATAAATACTGGGTTTAGATATTAGGTATTCCTCCGTAATACATTTACGCATTGAATAAAAAAAATAATATTTATAATAATTTGCACTTATCGGCCACATCAGAGATATTTTGTGAAAATCGGGAATAAACTCACCAATACAATCAAGTGTGTGACGTAGGTATATTCATACTAAAAAAAACACTATGGGTGAGGAAGTGACGCTATTCACGTCTTACTCTCACTACTTCGGTATATGGGAACGCAAGAAATAGAATCTCATATCGCAAAGTAGCTTTCGGGCATTCATTTAAGGTGGTCACTTTGCCCGTTTTGTGAACGTCGGCCGATGTTTTTTTCATGTTTTCAGCAATTAAATTTCAAATATTGTCACTTTTGACTTCAAATTTTATTAATTTAAGCGATTGGCTATGAACATTCCTAATTTTCCGATTTATATCGCTCATTTTTACGTGTATATTGATGTGTATTGAATACACAGCACCGGAATGCGCAGTTTTTTTAGCACAGGAAGGGAAAGGTTAACGATTGTTTAATCAATATTTAGTATTTATACGTGTTAAGTGCTTTTTATACATATTAAGCATTTTTTTATACGTGTTATTTACTGGCGGCAATTTTAATCTGAATTTTTTGATGTTCTGATAATTGCTAAATCCTAAACGTTAATTACTGCTCGGTTTTGGTGATGGCGTTTACAAGAAAACAACGGTTTATGACTTTTTATTATAATGTCGACCTCTTGCCAAACTGAAAGACAAGCGTTCTTTCTACCAACTGTATTTTGCAGGTGGCCAAAAATAATTTCCACCTTATATAAAATAAAAGCTGGTAATTGTTAATTTAAAATGTATTTTTTGGCGTTTTGACTGACAATATTTTATGACACTGAACATCTAAATAAAAATATTGCTACCCAAAAATGGCAACTAAGATTCTATAAAGTCATTTATCCAGATGGAAAAAAATAAATATGCTCGTCATTGATTCCGCCGAAAATCGAACTCTGGATATATTAAGGCATGACACTGACCATTAATTCAATATTCTTGATCAAGTAATAATTTACAAAAGCATTGTCAAGGATATTGAATTCAGTGTCATTTACTTTAATTTAAGTAAATTATGTTGGCTTTTTTCACAGTATCAAAAAATTCAGTTTTCAATTCATCGGCTTATTAAAAAAAATGTCTTTTTAGTTTCATGAAAGAGATCATTTTAGTTCTTATTTAAAAAAAGTGTCATTACGTAAAATATCGCAGGCAAAAGGTTTCATTTACAGACGATAATTTTTCATTTACTTGGGAAAAAATGTCTTCGGTATTAAACTTCATTTTTATATGTATGAAAAGGTTACCTATAAAAATGCCAGGGATGACGCGTGGCGACACATAGCCACATTATTTTTATTATATACGTTATTTTATTAATGTCCTTTTTCTGTGGAAATGTGAGGATGCCTCACCCTTGATTTTTATATTAGATGATGATTCAGGCATTTTTTATAAGAGAAAGATAAAAAAAAATACAAGTTACGAATAAATAGGCAGATGATGTAAGTATCTAAACAAATTATACAGCATATTTTTCGAAATTATTATTTTTATTTTTTTTATTTTTTCTATAAGAAGTTAATATTTATTGTATATTCCTTAGAACCCTCAAAAAGGCTGAATTGAAACCAAACATTGAAAAGTGGTTGCCTTTAAATTAAGGTTCTTATAGTTTTTTTATTTTATTTATTTATTTATTATTACACATGACAAAAAATATACACAATTTGCGAAAAAACAACAGGTTATTTGATTTGGATATACAATTTTAAGGGATCTGGGTTTGTCGCCTTTCATTTGTCGTATCCCCAGTAAACTAGGCTTTTGCCTGTATCTCACTGAGGATATAATTCTGAGTCTGTATCTCACTGAGTATAATGAACCTGTATCTCACTGAGGATATAATTCTGAGTCTGTATCTCACTGAGTATAATGAACCTGTATCTCACTGATTATAATGTATGTGATATAATGTATCTGAGGATACAATTCTGAGTCTGTATCTCACTGAGTATAATAAACCTGTATCTCAGTGAGTATAATGCATCTATAATGTATCTGAGGATATAATGTATCTGAGGATGTAATATAATGTATCTGAGGATATAATTCTGAGTCTGAGTATAATGTATCTGAGGATATAATTCTGAGTCTGTATCTCACTGAGTATAATAACCTGTATCTCACTAAGTAACCTGTATCTCACTGAGTATGAGCCTGTATCTCACTGAGTATAATGAACAAAAACGATAATTTTCAAAATGCTTCAGAAATAATGAATTTTAAATTTATTTGACCTATTTTTTAAGCAAATCAGCGGAAAAAATTAGAGAAAAGTAATGGAAATATTATTATAATTAAACATAGTCAGTAGCAATGTTGAATTTATAATATTTAACTGTAATATGTTCATGAATAAAAAACGAGGGAAAAAAAATCAAATAAAATAGAAACGAAACTCTATTCAGCAGTTCGAGGTCTGCGCCTAGGTTTAGGTGTTTTTTTTTTTTATTGGTTCAATACCACAACAGTGCTCACTAAAGTTTTTAGCAGTTTTTTCCAAAATCCCGTAACTTCATTAGAAAAATAATATATGTTTCCTTGGATAACTGTGGAATTTAGATATGGATAGTTTCAATTCATTTCCTTGGATAACTGTGGAATTTAGATATGGACAGTTTCAATTAATGTCCTCATAAGTGTATATTTTGATTTTAAAAAAATGTTGGCGAAGTTGTGATCAGTCAAAATGGTTACTCAAGGTCGTAGAACACTAAATCTAGTGGCAACACGATTTCTTCCTCTACGAGTGCAAATAAGATATTGTTTATAAACGCTGAATATCTTCTTCATAAATTTGAATGTCAGAAATTATGATTTTTTTGTTGATTCCCTTTTTTTAAATTTTTTATTAACTTTTTCATTGTATACAGTATAACCTAAAAGAGTTTTATGCCACATGACAATGTCTTTTAACGAAACAAAAATAGTTAGATAGGTCTTAGTAAAAACTTGACTAAAACTTTATTCATAAAATTGGATAGAAACGGTAATCGAATATATCAGAAATAATGATTTTTTTAGTGGCTTCCCTTTTTTTTTTTAATTAACTTTTTCGTTATACAGTATAACCTAAGAGGGTTTTATGTCACGTGGCAATTTATTTTAACAAATCAAAAATGATAAGAGAAGTCCTTGTAAAAACCAGACTAAAACCCTATGCATAAAATTGGATACAAACGGTAAACGAATATCCGAAATTATGATTTTTTATTGAGTTGCGTCTTATCAAGTAAGTCATCATTGAACCTTTTAAGAAGTTTTATCTCTTATATAAAATATGAACTTGTAGCAAAGATCTAAAATAGGTATTATAAACAAAAAAAAAACCATGGTGAAGTCATTCAACTAAAAGACTTCTATAAAGGTACACTATAACAAAAACAATAAAAAATTTAGATAACTTGAGTCTCCGTAAAGATGCTATTCTTTTTCCGATGGCTAAATTTCACAATTAATCAGAAATCGTTTATATTTTGTTACTAAGCCTTTTGAATGGCAATGTAGGAAATGTCAGAAACTTTTGAAGCTGAAAATACTAACCTCAATTTTTAGGCAAATTGCATAATGCAGTTGCTAAGTTAGTTGATAACAAGTAATATTACATCATATACAGTGCTCGACGGTTACGATGATTGTTAAAATGCAAATGGGGATCGCGAGAGACGCCCAAGTTCTCTCGTGAGAAAATTAACATGCAAAGGCGAGAAAATTCGACGGTGTGACATGAAACTCGACTATCAAAAGCTTACTTTAGGAAAACTAGTTAACTTCTTAACGCTCTGAATATTTTCAAGTTGCATCATAAGCACTGAGCTAGCAGCAACATCGTCTGAAGATTTTGAAGAAAATAATTCCTTCCAGCAAAAACAGCAATTCATCCTGAATGTTGTCGGATGTCTTCGTTGACACGATTTTTATACATTCAGCTAGAAAATTTCCTAATATTTTTTTTCTTCAAAATAATATCATCGTAAGACACTTGATTTTTTTTTTCTTCAGTAAAAAATATGTATTAATAAATATTCCCGAGTTTTTTTTATCCAGAAAACCACCTCCTTGACCTTGTTCATAAGACACCAATTTGGGGATTGCGCATTCGGTTCACGTTGGAAATATATTTTTTAAAATATATTCCAATCAGGTTATCACTTGAGGCCTCTCAACGATCACACTGAAAAGGTGGGAACGATTGTCACGTAATATTTTTGAAGCAATAAGCTCGCCAAGTAGTATTATTTTCAATAAAAGTTTTATACAGTACAGTACAGCTTACATTTATATGTAAAACCTACAAACTTAACCTTTCCCTTCCTGTGCTAAAAAAAATCGCGTGTTCCGGTGCTGTGTATTCAATACACATGTAAAACTGAGTGATTTAAAATCGAAAAAATAAGAATATTCATAGCCAATCGCTTAAATTAATTAAATTTGAATTCAAAAGTGATAATAATTAAAAACATGAAAACTGAAAACATGAAAAAACCATCGGCTGACGTTCACAAAACGGGCGAAGCGACCACCTCAAACGTAAGCCCGAGAACTACTGAAACAAGTGAACTGATATTATATTTTGCGTTTCCATATACCGAAGTAGAGTGAGACGTAAATAGCGTCGCTTTCTCACCCATAGCGATTTTTTAGAATGAATATACCTACGTCACACACTGGCACACGTTTGATTGTATTGGTGAATTTATTTCCGATTTTCACAAAATATTTCTGATGTGGCCGATAAGTGCTAATTATTATAAATATTATTATTTTCATTCAATGCGTAAATGTATTAGGGAGGAATACCTAAAATCTGAGCCTAGAATTTATTATTTTTATAGAGATATTAAAGTTTTTAGAAGCAACGTGTACTAGTTACACATCACAGGGAATAAAGGGTTAAAGAAAAAAAGTGTATACATAATATAAAACAATCAAATAAGAAATACTTTTTATTAATAGTTAATATTGTGGAGGTTTAAAGACATTGTAATTTGTTTTATCAAACATTGTTTATTTCACTTTTTGTAACGGTATAACCCTACCGGTTTCAGGTCATGTTTGTGCTCCCCTAATAATAAGGTGAAACCGGTAAGGTAATACCGTTACAAAAAAATAAAAAAATAAACAGTGTTTGATTAAACAAATTACAAGAAATAATTGTTTTACCTGAATGACTTACTCCTATCACTAAGGATGCCCAAAACGTTTTTTTATAAAAATGTTTTCTGAAAACGTTGAAAATGTCATTATTCAAAACTGACAGCCAGAAAAACAAAGAAAGAACACTTGGAAAGTTTTAGTACTTCTAAGTATTGCTAGTCTAAATAAATTAATACAGAGTGGTGCAAAAGAAACATTCCCAATATTTTTTGTTAAACTTTTTTATTAATTGTGAGTTTCGATTTTTTTTTTCATATCTTTAATTTAGCGTGGAGCGATATACAATAATACACTTTTAAAAATTGTTACAATTTGTCTTAAATCAATTATTTGAACTTAAAGACAAGGTGATTTTTTGACGTAGCAACAGCTCATATAGCGCCTTAATTTTAAAGGTTGTATATTTCTGTGATAGATGCAAGACGTAAAGAAAGATCATGGATCAGTCGATCTTAAATCTATATTGAGCGTGTAACAGCGAATGTTGAAAAACAACCAGATACATCAACCAAAAAAAAACGTGCCACTCAATCACAGCTCTCTCGATGCACACTGCAATGAATATTCCATATTTCTTTGCATGTATATTCTTAAAGGATCCAGTTGGTACAACAACTTCATCCCAAAGACAGGCCATTACACCTAAGATGTTCCAGCCCCTGTTAAATATCGCAGAAAATGATGAATTTCAGTGCAAAATTTTTTTTTTTAACAAGCAAAATTGTTCATCCGAGATAATTTTCAAAGGTATCTACATCCGATTTAAATGACAGTTTGGTGTATCATTAAAGTTTATAGAATAATTGGCCATATTTCTTAGAAAATGGTCGATGCTCTGCTGTGACTGTCAATAACGATCGATTCAAAGCAATGAACCAAAAATTTTGATGTCACAGCTATAAAAAGAGAAATAGTATAATTGATTTCAACCGGGTGAAGCTAGACGTCGTAGAGCCAGGACCACAATTTCGCTATTAATGTAATATTTTAAAGATTCAATTATCTCCAAAACAAGGATTAACGATGGTCATCGTTATCAACTTATTTGACTACAATTGACTTTTTCCTATGAGGTTACCTTAAATAAAAAGTATACGTAAACAACACAACAGCTCAAAACTAACATTTGTGAAGAAAAAGCTTCAATAAGCCTAGAAACGTTAGATAATATCATGAAAACTGTCATAAACAAAACACACTATTATGAGCCAAAAAAGGAGTTATTTAATCGATTTCATTTTTAGTATCTATTTTTTTTTTAATTTTGAAATTAAAAGATATATTTTTTTTTAAATATTTCTAATTGATATTCTCTATTGGTTTATTTTTTTCAGGTAGTTTATAACATATCTCAATGTCTTCACTGTGTATTTAGCTGTGTTGTTGGCTTTTCTTGCCTCTAATAGAGGGTTTGATTTCATTGAATTTTTATAACGTGATGTCGTACCTACTCGTATGTCGGAGTTGTATTTGAATTGATAAAAAAAATATGCTAACAATATATCGTCGTGTAAAGCAAAAACTATTATATGATAGTCTTGTTAAAATAAGTTACGCTTTGTAAAACCATAAAACAATTATGACTTTAAATTTGCGCAACTATTCATTGGAATAGTAGCTAAATATTATATTGTCATTTGACTAATTACATAAAAAATACAACATTTATTTCAACATCTAACACATAAAAAAAATCCCAAAAAAAATTAGGGATTTTGGGATTTGCTTCATATTAAACGTTTTTGGTATTTTAAAAGAGAAATGTTTAGGTCTTATTGATAGCATATTTAACTACTTTAAATAATCAAAAACAATAAAATAAATAGTTCAGAAACGCTTCAATTATATTAGGCTATTGATGAAACTTTTAAAATGAACCAAATGACGATTACCAACAAATGTCAACTGTGATCAGGATATATCCTTTGATTTAACAATCCAAACGCTCATAAGAAAATATGAAATCGTAAGATCTGTATTTCATTTAATTTCAAACCAACATGTGTTGGCTTAAAAATGAGTTTAACACTAAAAGGTTATAAACATTTCTTATTATTCAAATGATAATTAAAAAAAATTATATCTCAAAACATTTGGCAAACCAATATAACCTTTTTGATTGAATTACACTGAAATGTATTTTATTGTTTTAGACAATACTTATTTATTTATTTATTTAACACTTTTATTGCAATATATTCTGGCGGGTTTATTGCCAGGTGGCAATCTCTTCCAACCAACCAGACCAGTAAATGAAGCAAGTTACGTGGTCGTATAAATCATTCAAATGACTATCAATCCCCACAAAATCCATAAACATATTCGTGAGCACATGCCCACGAACCCCACAAAGACGGACAATCACCCGAACATTCTTTTTCATATAGAGTGAGATATCATCAATCAAAAGGAAAGGAAAGGATGGTGGAGAGGAAAGGAAAAGAAAAATCAGGAATGAAACACGTTATTTTACTGACTAGAAATTAAGAGTTTTTTCAGTCGCTTCTTAAAGCATGCCAAGGACGACAATACACCCTGCTGAAAGTGATTTGTTGTAAAATATTTAAAAAAGGAAGACAAAAACTTACAAATCGTTTCATAACGTCCATAAATTATTATACACGTTCAAAATATAATAAATATACTTTTTTCAATATATTTTATTATTGTATCAGGTTTTCTACAAAAACACGTGTAGATTTCATCATAACGAAAAAGCTCTATACTTATACATGTTTGACGCTTATCGAAAACAACGCGTGATGGAATTTGCTTCAAGTACTGTATTATATCGACTATGAATTGTAATGTTCACAAGCTTTCAGACGTTTCAGATGAGTTGGAGCAGAAAAGCTTTCAATCATGTCTCAAGTTCAAGTGGAAACTTATAGAGTTATGAAAAGAGAAACATCCGTAAATAATACTCCATAATATTTAGAAACATAGTGGTAATAGTACTAAACTGGATATTTAAGGCCTATATATAGTGTGTTTACTTGTCCTAAATATCAAGTAATGAAATATGCTAGCCAGATAGTAAACAGGGCCATCTATTTGAACAAGGTTAACAAGTTGAAGTTCTTTGACAGGAATTTTCTCCCTAGAACTCTTCAATGGAATAATATTCAGTGCCACTATTCTTGTTAATAATAGCTGTGCCGTTATTCTTAAGGGAAAAACAAGAGGATATCGTAAATATTTATTATTTTATAATTCAGTTTGTTCTTGAAAATTTTTATTTGCAGAATATATCGATCTGTATTTAAAATATCAGTTTTGTGTTTTACAAGACGTTTATATAATAAATATTAAAGATTTGAATACAATTTTCTCGTGAAATAACAACACGTGTTATATGTTTTTTTTTCAAATAAATAAAATATTGTTTAATACATAATTTACTAAAAATACACACACCATCACACCATTTCCCTGTCGGAGAAAGCAGAGAAGACAAAGCGCTAAAAATTATTTTCTCAACACATATCCTTAGCTTCTTCAACATTAAGACACCTTCTCATAAAACTCACACGAATTATTTGACTTTCTACATTTTCTTCTTTCAAAATATCATCCACTTTATTTAACATTTATTTTTCTTTGTCTTCCTTTCACACGCCTGTCACTCAAGTTTTCGCAATATTTATTTTGTTAGTCTTTCTTCATTTATTCGTTTCTAAATTCGATACTTTTTTTCAGCGCTATAAAAGGGACATTGTTTGAAGTTAGTGTTTATTATTTTAATTCTTAATTATCTATTTTAGAAGCTTGAAGTCTAGTCTTCGCCAAATATTATTAGTTATCGTTATATACGTTCTTCTTTCAATTCCTTAATGTTTGGTACAAAAGGTACAAAAGAATATATAAAAATATAATATCGCCATATCTGTAGATAAAACAAAAAGTTTAGTATTCTCCAGAAATCAATTAACCCACTTGCTTTTGATGACCAATTATTATTGAACAACGTGTTTGGTTTCAATATACATTGAGTATTGATTTGTTCAGTCATAATATTTAATACAAAATTAGGAGTCAAAAAAAACAATACTGCTTCTGTCTGAAAATTTCTTAAATACATTTTCTACGCTTATAAATGAGAACGCAAAGGGTTTACAAAATTTGTGTGATATGAATAATACAATAAATAAATGGTTTCCAAACCAAACAAATAAACTGATGTTCCATTGTTTATTCTAAATTATGTATTATTTCGAAAAGAAAAATGAAAGAATAACTGTTTCATAATCGTTAAAGGAAACTAAATGCAATATGTGGGTGAACAATGAAAAATTTGAACGAGTTGAGGAATTCTGGTGTTTATGTAGAATTTTCTCAGATTGTGAGAGAGTTCAGAGGAATATCAAACTGCATGCAGCGATAAAAACATATCAATGAGACACTTAAACATTTGTACTTTAACCAAATAGTATCTTTTTCTTTTAAGATAATCGTCCTCAATAGTGTTTTGATGCCAATTTTGATGGGGAAAACTATAGATGTGGAAAAATACTGAAACGTGCTAAATAAATGCTGTAGAAATGCGTACACTGAGAAGAATACAATAGGTGGCAATATTTGATAAAAAATTGAATGAAATGATAAGAGATGAATGTGAATAAGACTGATAGATTGAATTAGTGCAAATGTAAGTGCAAAACGTGAGAGAATAAAAGCAACGAAACTTTAATTGATTTAATTGAAACATTGTAAGTCTGAGAAATTGAAAAGGTCGTATGATGAAAAGTATGGCATAGGCATAGGTTATGTGTTAAGAAATGAAAGTTTGACACTCTGTCATATTTGCCTACTCCTAATAGGAAATGGCATGATGGTACGTAACCATAGTTGTAACAGTAAAAATCTTTAAAAATACATATTATTGTATTTTTAAGTTTTTAAAAAGTATGCTTCAAACAATTTTTTTACTGGAAAAGCAACAACGGGGCCAAATACAGAATTTTCTTGTTATATTTAGTCAATAGCACTCAACAAAAATTGGGAAATTGCCAATATATGGGATTTAGTTCTTTCAATAAAAAAGTCGTAAATTTGAATATGGGATTTGTGTGTGAATAGACTGATTGAATAAAATATTTTTCGTACACATTAACAAGGATCAATATTTTATTTCCTCGTAATGTTGACATAAAAAGACCTCTATATAAAAATAACAATTGGAATATCTATACTGTATCAATGTTAAAAACTCATAAAACATTTTTTATAAAGTATTGTATGTAATATGTATATCAATTCTTTATTGCTCGTAATTCCTAAGGTCTAGTTGTTCAGATATTCATTTTCCATTCGGAAGTTTCAGATTCAATAACTGAAGGTATCTTGAATATGGATATTTTTGCCTAGTTTAGAGTTCTTCTTCAAAGTT
Source organism: Odontocerum albicorne (assembly GCA_949825065.1). Taxonomy (NCBI): domain Eukaryota; kingdom Metazoa; phylum Arthropoda; class Insecta; order Trichoptera; family Odontoceridae; genus Odontocerum; species Odontocerum albicorne. The sequence continues at coordinate 50,010,175 of OX463839.1, forward strand.
ATTATCGCCTTTCAGTTTTTTTATAGGATAACTAATACATGTAATGATGGATTGTGAATTACATACCTTTGACATACGTTTTAAAGTTAATGCCTAATTAATGGGATATTGTCAAAGATCTTCAAAACGTCCACATATATAATACTGTCTTATTGACAAACTGTCAAAACATCAGAAATATCTAGCATTTTTTTCTAAATTATTCAAAAACCTCTTATATTTGTTTACCTCCGTGGCCTTGTTAGTACGGCATCTGACTTTTAATCTGGTAGTATCCTATTTCAAAAAATAATTTTCAGTCTAATTTTAACTAAATGCTTCTTAAATATATTATAAATCAAGTTGATTTATAGAGATAGCCATATGGCGATTAACTAACAGATTTTATTAGGCATACAACGAAAAAAATATACTTGATATACTAATTTTATAATAAATATACTAATTTTCTTGTTTTTCAGCTAGAATTATTTTAAATATCTCTAGCTGTAGATCCTTTTAAAAACAATATTTAGCCAACAAGAATCGAAACAGCAAACCACTTGTGGAAATAAAGATGTCTTACCAACTTGACCACAAAAGTCTATCTTTCGTCGAGTCTATCTTTGGTAACAGAACATAAAACAGAAACTTTTCACAAGGATCAAAATAATACTTCATCATTTACAATCGCAAAGACTTTTTAGAGGGAATACTCGTATCACATTTTTTCTGTTCGTTACAAATATTTCTTGTGCTAATTAAAGAAATCAATATTTCATATTCATTTTTATCCTTGTTTTATAAACATAAAAGGATTTAATATTATTTAGCCATAAAGAGAACAATTTCTCATGTCTTCATATAATAGCCTCCTCCGGCTAGAAACAAAACTAACCCTCGTCCAAAGGTTGGACATAACTGACACGGCGCGTAATTGCGGTCCCCATCGCCGAAAAGCAGAACAAAGGGCATCACTTGTTCGTACTGGTGGCCAAATTCCAGGAGTCTTTAAACGTTTCAGATAAAATCCGATTGAATCCAAAAAATTTAATAATTTTCAATTAATATAAAAAAAAAGCAAATCCTTTTCCATTTGTTTAAAAAAATAAAATCACGATATTAAACTGTCAAAATTGTGGTATTTATATTGAAATAAATCTATAAAAGAAAACAAATATTTTTTTCAGTTGTATAATGTATATAACTATTGGACGGGTGCATCTAATCTGTGAGATTAGGTGCCTTGTTTTTTTGTGCCTATGGGCGAGGTTTACCGACAAAGAGGTGAGGCTTATAGTAGCTTCCTGACTCCCTACCCCTCACACAAGAGTATCTTTGTTATTTCTCCAGTACACCGTTTGTCTCCGTGAAGGACGTTTTAATCTGATGGATGAGTTGCGCCCGATTACGTTAGTATTTTTTATTTCGGAAATTTTAATTATCTTCTCAATGTTTATTTTTATATACCTGCTATAGTTCGTATATCTATGTTCTAGCCCTTAATTCAATGATATTGATCGTTATTTACTACATGAATACAAACATGCACGCATGGTATGTGAAAATTAACTTTCTTATCATGTTTTGATTACTCCATTTTGTTTTAGTGAAGAAGTTTTATGATCACAAGTGAATTTGAATTTTACATTCTAAATAATGTTTGAAAAAGTGCTAGCATTGTGTTCTCTAATGTTAAGTTATTGCCTTTATTTTTGTCACATGAACCTTATGAAGATGTGACAGTTAATTCCACATACTTTTTATTGTGCTAAATCTTTTTTACAAACCTATTGTGGATATTAAATGACTGAAAAAAATTGTCATGTTACTGAATTGCATTAGTTGTGTTGATAAGCTGCCAACAAAAGACTGAGAATGTTGTTAACTAGTTATCTTCTATTTTAAGAAAAACCATGTGAGAAAATTTAAAATGTTGTTATTGAAAAGTGCAAAGAAATGCACAAATGTTATAAAATAATGTTTGAGTGAACAGCGCAGTTTGATAAGCTTTCCCTTAAGTCTAAACAGAAATTTCATTTTTAATCTCACAGATGAGTTGCGCCCGAACGTGTTAGGATTTGTATTGCGCCCGAGGGAGGGTTAAGAATGTTTTACTGCGTAGTTAAGCTTATTATGCATGTAGATTCAATTGCCAAGGATGTGTGAAAGTGTCTATAAGACAAACGGGGGACGAAAGAATAGTCAAACACGAGGAAGCCTGCAGACTCACTCATCCTGTTAAAATCACCTTTGGCTGAAGATTTCATCGAGATAAGCCACCATTTCTTAATTGATCCTAAAATATTCGGCAATCTTAATAGTTGTCACGTTCAATTATTCAAAGAGGCGTTTAATATCTATAAACATCCAACTAATATTAACACCAACGACAAATTCAATTTCAAATCAGTTTTGTACCCCATTACTAAATTGAAACAATAACATAATGAAAGTGAACAATAATAACAACTCTTTTGGAAGTACGCACTTTTTTCTCAGTGTTGAGGAAGACTCATGCGCTCACGTTACTCACTTATCGCGAAGTATATTACAAACAAACCCTGAAGATGAAAACTGCAAAGTTTTACGAAACGTCGGTATCACAAGCCAAACCATAATGTACAAAACTCCAAAAGACCTTCTTCAACCGATATGAAAAATTGTAAAAGCCTCAAAACAAATATTAAAGATTTTGGCGCATTTATAGTTAGATCCTGTGGTACGCCTGAGATTCTGGGTATTGAAACTAAATCCTTGGTGAATTTCACTAATGGGCTATACCTTATGACATCGGAATAATAATTTTTATTTGCTTGTTTTATAGCAAATAATGTGCTTGTATTTTTTTTCACTCTTCCAATATACACAGTGCCACCAATTAGGCTGCTTTCATTGCTATATGATAATTGTTTTAGTCAGTTAAGAGAATAATATTTTTTAAATTTTATTATCGGTTGAAGATGCGAAAACAAGTTTTTATTTATTTATGTATTTGTCAAAACAAAAAAACAACGCGTAACTGTCATTGGCATAACATATGTTATGTTAGTAAAACAAACAAAAAAACAAGGAAAATATATCAATATCCACCAAAATATCTTACGATTTATGATACATATATATTATATTTCAAGATATAATGCTTACACACATCAATGGTCAATAAAAGTGATCAACAATATAATACTTCCTTAATAAAACTGAAAAAGAATCTCTCTCAAGAGAATATTATACGACAAATCATAAATAAAAAAAAACTTATGTAAAAAAGCCAAGGAATAAACAACAGATTCCCAGTCAAGACCGTAAATTCAGGAAACGCTGAAGAAGGACCCTCCTGAACTCGATAATAAGAGTATTTACATTTAAAATACCCACTAAATCAGACATGGAGCTACCCAAACGTCGTATTGTCAAGTATAAGTTACAATGTGCAACTTCGACTATACACATAGCTAACCAATTGCTAGAAACACTTGAATTGTGAAAGGTTCCGTGTATTTCTAGCAGGAGAGAAAAAACTAATTTGAGAGTACTAGTACATAGTACTGGAGAGTACGAGTACTAGTACAGTGAGAGTACTAATAGCCAGTGCTAGTACATCAGCGGTCTTAATAATATGGTGAATAGACTTATATGAACCATTAAATCAAATGTTATCTTTCTTTTACAGTTAAAGAAGCGAGTGTAATTCAAAAAGAGATCATAGTCAAGGATGTTAGGCAATATGCCGTATGTTAGAAATAGTGAATTGTGCAGTAAAGGTCAATTTTTAAGACACAAATGTACCACATTTAGACTGTAGACAATAACACCGGAAGAGCTTGTTGCTATCTGGCTACCTTTTTCAATTAATCAGACAGAAAGTTTTTCAATACGTCTCAAGAGAAAACCGAAAGAATCGGGCACTGACGGGAATCAAACTAATTACCCCCAGGCTGAATGACAAACGTTTTATACTCAAATATTACAAAAGAATATTATGACAAGAGTATAAATGTACATTTTCATAAAAGATTTGCATAGTGAAAATCTTTAAAAAATAAAGCAACGAAGATTCCAACAACACTACTCCACAGTCTCCGGATCTCTTGCAGACTCTTTTCACAGCAATTATAAGTTTTTTTACAGCTGTTTTATATTTATAATCTTTTAAAATTATCCTTCATACTGGAGTCTTAAAATAATCAACGCTGATTCAGACTGAGTAAACTAAGACATCCTATCTGAGTAGACAAGGGCATCATATCCTTAATGGCCTTATTTAATGTCTATTAGGTTTTTTTTACTTTTAACCAATTGGTCAATAGACATATCCTCCTGTTATATTACCACTATAAGCATCCAAAAATCAAGCTGCACGTTTTATAAAAGCTGGTCTGTTTGTGAAGTGGCGTTTTTCCATGTTTTTAGATTAGGAGAATGATTTTGGCTGTCCGTGTCAATGAAGATTGTTTACATGAGCTTTCTGGTAATAAACGCTGGTCTCGTTAATTTTCTGGGTTTTTCATTTAATCTAAGTTTTAACTTTCGGGTTAAGTATGGTTACTTTCAGAACATTCCGAATTTCAGTAACTTGTGTTGAAATTTTAGTATTTCGACATTTTATTGGAACTCATATATCACTAAGACCATAAAATTGGCTATAAAATAATATTTTATAGGATCTTGGAAGACTCAAAGTAATGAAAGAGATCGGTGCATATTTTGTTCCGCTGTCAAGATGTCGTATGGAAAGCTTATACTCTAAACAGGTACTAACGGAGCCATCACAATTATATGTGAGGCAAAATCAACTGAAACATGACCATTTGACTGAAATTTGAATTAAAGGAAAAAAAAGATGAAAGTACATCAACCGAGAATATCTGATATTGAATAGCTGCTGGAGCATTTCAGGAGTTGTACGACCATCTTAAATAAGTAACAGTTGGAGACAGATCCATTCGAAGGGGTTGGGTTACAATAAGAGTCGGATTAAAGTCACTTTATCTTCTTATCATGCACGCTCTAATGCAATATCTCCGAAAGCAATCGAGCTTTTCTGGTGTATTTTTTTTTTAGTAAACAAAAGCTCTCCCACAAAGATGTATACGAATTGATAACAATCCTGTAAACATTGGGGTAGGATATATAAGGGGATTATTAGAAGCGAAATATTTATCGGGTATTATATATATATATAAGTAGGAAAACATTTATCATTCATTTTATAACCGCTACTATCGTTCAAAAGATCAATTACCATCTTCCTTCCAAAACCATATTGGCACTACCCAGTAATGCTTTATTCGGTTTCCCTCAAAGTAGGTTACCGCAAAAATTGGCAATAACAACTATGCGATTCCATTGCGGCCAGTTATAAACCACATCATTGCAACTCCACATGAAATTACGTATGCATCGATAAGGGAATCGATACTGATGCTTTGGATATTTTCTGAATTGCTATTAATGTATTAACCGAATAATAATAATATGAGTAGAGGGACAATTCATATAGCACCCTTAAGAGAGCCAACTCTACTCAAAGACGCTTCTATTCGGGATTCAAACCCACTTCTATTGACAGATTAAAAATATAACAAAATAAATATATACTCGTATATTAGAGAGAAAAGGAGGTTGTGGCTGCGGCCATTACATAAGGTATTATTCCTAGCATCTGCATATATTTAAAAAACATGTTTTATAAGAAAACTGCAGAATATTTCCCTGTGCAATGTACCAATTAATAAGTGTTTTTGTTTTTTTTTTTTTAACCTGGCGAATTTATTGCCATGTGACAATCTCTTAAGCGGTATCCTAACTTCTAACTTTACAAAAAAATATAGACGGATGAGAGATAAAACAACTTATTATTAATAAAGTATTACACTTTCAATCTGGTGGGCTAGTTGCCACGTGGCAATATCTTCCAACCTACCAAAAGCATGTAAAAGTGAACGTAAGCGATGTTCTTTTTAAAAAAATCCCCTAGAATTTCCGCGCAACTCGAACATATAACAACCGTGATGGAGTACAGGTGTATTATTATCAAGTCCACAAAGGTCGTTGACCTAGTTCTTAATTTATCTTTAAAATTAAAAAGCTGAATAAATATTTTTGAACCATACAATGTTAAAAATGGTTAGGAGATGGGCAATGAATAAATTGTGAAAAATCAGGAAAAACACGAAACATCACTCAAGGGAGATGTCATGTTTGTTGAATTACTATTTGAAACACGCAAGGACGATAGGAGCCCCATGTTAGCTGGTAGTTGGTTTGAAAGTCTGTTGACAATAAAAAACGACGTGAAAATGGTTTGCTATAAACAATAAATGCTTCATAAAAAACTTCTTATTGAGTGAGGTGCGAGCACATCATCGGATATACGAGTAGGTCATCAGATTTAGGGTGACAAATTTTATCAAGATGTGAGAGGACAGTAGTGCATTCGAGACATTTAACTAAAAAAACAATACTATTTTTAACATTTTTTTTATCCATCACTTGAAACAAAATGATAAAAGTTATACGTCATACGAAAGAAAATTGTCTGTTCTTTAATACATTGTGTTTGCTTTTACGTTACATATATTATTTTATTTGAATACAAGCCTTCAAAATGGAATGTCAAGTAGACGAAAGTGATTTTTTTCGACACCTCCTTCTGTTCGCGTTCAATCGAGGAAATAAAGCTGCCAAAACTGATCGCGATATTTGCGAAGTGTATGGTGAATATGCTATGAATTAAAAAACAGCTTGTCGATGGTTTTTGCGTTTAAAAAACGGTAATTTCGACCTGATAGACATGGAGCGTTCCGGACGACCAGTGGACTTCGATAAGTAACGCTTAAACCATATTATTCATGAAAATCCCTTTCAAACCCCCGTAGGATTGGCTGAGCAGATGAATTGTAGTCACATGACTGTATACCGCTATCTTAAATCAACGGGAAAAGTCCAGAAGTTCGGCGCTTGGGTTCCACATGTTTTGAGTGAAAACAACAAAAATCAACGTTCGACAATTGATTTTTGTTGTTTTCACTCAAAACATGTGGAACCCAAGCGCCGAATTTCTGGAAAACTTTCTTATATTAATATATGTTATTATGTATAAACAGTGAATTCCTTGATATGTATTATCTTATTTTTTTACGTACAATATCTAAATAACAAACATCTCTTGTTATAATTTGTCAAAACAAGGAATATTTTGGTTCCACTTCCTTAAACAATTCTAAGTAAATGATAACCTTTGATACTTTTAATACTTCATCGTTGTTTTTCGAATAACTTAAAGGCATTTAAATAAAAAATGTTTATAATTATTAAACTGGAATATTTCAGGTAGCATTTTATTGTATTGACAAGAAGAAAAAAGTGCCTAATTAAATAACAATCTTCTAAAAATCATTACTTATTCTATCAAACCTATTTTTCCATATTAGAAAAAAATATTTGATCCAAGACATAAATACCATCACTTTTCGTTTCGTTGTTGGGCAGGAAATGAAGACAGAGCGAAAATTTTAATATACTTCCTTAACTTTTTCTTAATCCTTCTCATAAAACTCCTACGATTTATCTGACATCTTCTTCTTTCAAAATTTGATTCACTTTATCCACCTATACTTTCCATGGTCTTTCTCTCACACGTATTCCACTCAAATTTGTACCGTATGTCGTTTTGTTAGTTTTACTTCATTCATTACACATGCCTGAATAATTTCAAATTTCTTTTCTTCATGTTACTCAACACTTCAGCCTTATTTAACATTTATTCGTTATCACAAATCAGGCATAGGTTATCTTTTTTCTCAAACACTTCTAGAAAAATATGCCTGTCGAATTCGAAGTTGGTAAGTTAGCGCAAATTAAAAAAGCAACTATTTGTTCTAAACTCTCGTTTTTCAACCGTATGACATAGGAATTTTTAAAGTGATTTGTATTTGAATAATATCAACTACCTTAACAACATAAGAAAAAAATCATTGCTAAATTATATTGTAATATATTACATTCAGCACGTTACGCAGTAATCGTTATTCTTTTAAATTCTAACGGCATACGAGTATATTCTAGAAATACGAATATTTCTGAACAACCTGATAAGATGATGATTACTGTTGGCCAGTTGGTAAGACGCATGTTTTTCACATGATGGGTATCCAAAAAAATAACAAGTCAAGGATAATAAAACCTTCGTTGGAGTATTGTCAGTTGGAAACTGTCAAAAAGCGTTAAACTGTTATCAGGTTTACGATGTCTAAAGAAGACGCAGATAAGCTGAAAGCACTAGAGCGAAAACGTGAGTTATACGATACGCTTACATAAATTGACTTAGTCATCTTCGGTGGTACCAGCGACAAACACCCGGTTATCTCACATTGTGGTGCATCTTAATGGTGCTCGTTATCATATAATAAGCTTTCTAATTCAGTAATGCCAACAAATATGACAAAGACCTAAAGCTAACGTGTCTTCTGAAGTACGTTTTTATTTATACATATGTTAAACGGTACAATGTACCTTATAACATAACAAAATAAACAAGAACAGTACTGAGTACTCAAGACATTAAAACGGTACAATGTACCTTATAACATAACAAAATAAGCAAGAACAGTACTGAGTACTCAATACATTAAAACGGTATAATGTACCTTATAACATAACATAATAAACAAGAACAGTACTGAGTACTCAATACATTAAAACGGTACAATGTAACTTATAACAAAACAAAATAAACAAGAACTGTACTAAGTACTCAATACATTATAAAGGACAAAAATGTATAAACAATTTATATTCTTGATATGCAGAGCCCCAGAAAACTTTATTACGAGGTAGGGTTTTCCAATTTGTCAGCGTCACCAATACGGCTATGCTTTAAAGTATTTATTTATTTATTTAACACTTCATTGAAAATGAATCTACTGGACTTATTGCCTGGTGGCAAACTCTTCCAATCAACCATAAAGAATATAATTAAAGGAATTTGTATAAGAATTAGAATTTATATAAGAATTAGAATTCAAATAATTGTTGTTCACCTTAACACAATTTATGTGTTCACCTTTACAAAATAAAAGTGAGATATAATCAATTAAAAAAAAAGGAAAGGTTGATGTAGAGGAAAGAAAAATCAGGGATGAAATATTAAAGGGTAATTAAATTAAGACTTATCTATGCGGATATAAAATAATGTTAATTTTTTTTTTTATTTCAAAAGCATTTTTTAAACGCAACCCTTAGATTAAGAAGTCCTGAATTTGGGCTCCTTGCGCAACCATTTTGGCAGTGCAAAACAATAATAAAACAGGAAGTACTCCACTGTCCACCTCTTCTCCTACCTGGGTAATAGTTGTTTGCCGCACAACTTTAGCAATATATCTGCGGCCAGTCTAATGGTCCGTGTAAATTTAATTGTTTGCCCGTTGGGATTACACGGAAAAGTACAAACGTGTTTTTAATATTGTCCGATGGCTTATTTACGGCTTGGCTGGCATGCATATGAATCACCTTTCAAGTGATGGGAAGATAAATGTTTCATGTTACCAAATTATACATACAGACTGGAACTTTACAAACGAGAGACGAGAATCACTTACATAACTACTTATTTGTATGTGTTCGGCCAGTTGAATTAGGTGTAAGGGTTGTTCAAATGAGGCATGAATATTTGAGTAACTTTGAACGTTTAGAAACCAGGTTAAATTAGATGTTTATATTTAGCTTGAATATTAACGTTTAGATATAAAAATACTTTTCAATAAATGTTATGAAACATATTTCACATTTTTTGACAATTTCATAGAAACGATCTTAAAAAGATGCTTATATAAAATTATTCGCAATAAAATCAAGAAAAAGTATAATGAAATGAGTTGTGGCTAGTGATTAACCTTGTTATTTTTGTAATTCTTATGATTTTATTTAAAGTGTCTCAGTTGGTGATGCGAACATAAAAGCGTGACCAGGAGACAATATTGTTTTTAGCCTGGTAAATTAAGCTTTCAGGCTAAGAAACACTTTCGTAGGCACGGAACACACGGTTTGTCATTGAACGTAAAGAGGCAAAACAACTAACACGTCTAGCGCGTGTGATATTATTGTTTAGATTTACTAACTAATCTAACCTTTTACCAGCATAAGGTTCATTATTTTTTGGGTAACCACGGTTATCAAACCTAACATCCCTGAGAAGTCAAGTGCCTTACCAACTAGGCCATGGAGATCGTCACTTCCCTGAATTTTTATAATTGATCAGCATTTAATTTCCACTAAGCCTCAAGATTTATATTCTTTTTTCTACACGAAATTACTCAGTCAAAAGAAATTGAAACAACATGAAATACTTTATCCCCAAAATATTACTAGGCTTTAAAAAAAGGAATATATTTTATTTTAAAGTAAAATCGATTGACATCGTGAATGAAAGATAAAAAAACATACGAATTAGAAGAAATAAGATTGAATGAATGGGTTATAACATAATAAAACAGATAATGAATAGAAATAAATAAGTATTTCATCGCATTTAAATTTAATTAATACGAAATATAATGAGTCGAATCAAAAGAATAGTGATTGAAAGATAAAAATCATACGAATTAGAAGAAATAAGATTAAATGAATGGGTTATTATGTAATAAAACAGATAATGACTAGAATTAAACAAGTATTACGTGGCATTTAAATTTAATTAATACGAAATATAATGAGTCGAATCAAAACAATAGTGATTGAAAGATAAAAATCATACGAATTAGAAGAAATAAGATTAAATGAATGGGTTATAACATAATAAAACAGATAATGAATAGAAATAAATAAGTATTTCATGGTATTTAAATTTAATTTATACGAAATATAATGAGTTGAATCAAAATAACAATGATTGAAAGATAAAAATCATACGAATTAGAAGAAATAAGATTAAATGAATGGGTTATAATGTAATAAAACAGATAATGACTAGAATTAAACAAGTATTACGTGGCATTTAAATTTAATTAATACGAAATATAATGAGTCGAATCAAAAGAATAGTGATTGAAAGATAAAAATCATCCGAATTAGAAGAAATAAGATTAAATGAATGGGTTATAACATAATAAAACAGATAATGAATAGAAATAAATAAGTATTTCATGGTATTTAAATTTAATTAATACGAAATATAATGAGTCGAATCAAAAGAACAATGATTGAAAGATAAAAATCATACGAATTAGAAGAAATAAGATTGAATGAATGGGTTATAATGTAATATACCAGATAGTGACTAGAATTTAACAAGTATTACGTGGAATTTAAATTTAATAAAGTTTAAATATAATGAGTCGAATCAAAATAAACAAGCGATTAAAGTTGAGATATTCAATAAGTCTTAAACGGTTTAAGAAACAAAATAATCATATACAAATTTTACCTAATTATCTACTATCCAGCATAGGTCTTGGCTAACTGCAAGATTCTCTGCCACTTATATTTCTCAACAGCATCCCTTCTCTAATTGATTATACTCAGTATGGAGTAGTTCTCTGTCACATCATTCATCCATCTCAATTTTGGTGTCATACTCTGCTAAGTCCTATAAGACGGCTGAACAAAACCTTCCTTACAGGGTAAGTATTGTGCATACGGCATAAGTACCTAAACCAGTGCCGTCTAATATTTTTTATAACTATTTATATCGCCATACCGGGTGTAGAGCTATTCGTCATATTTAAATTGGACCATATATTCTGCGTTGAATCTTTCTTTAAAAAGTATTAAAAAATCTTTCATCCCGTTTTTAGTATCCAGATATTCGATGCATACATTAAAGCACAGTAAATCAAGTATTTGATGTTACCCCTCATAATGGAGTTCCGAAATCTTACAAGAAAATTCAACATTGTTCTTGAATACAACCTTGATTGTTATGAACCTCACATCATGGCAGTGCAGTGACGCGCTGGACTCCCGTGAGGAAAGTCTCTGAAACTAACGCTTTGATACACGAAACAGACTTTTTTTCTTATAATATTCAGGGTTAAGGGTACCTATGATTTTGGTTATTTTTATTTTTCATAAAAAGTATCGGTACATACATACATATATAGGGTCTTTCAAATTGAGCGGTCTTTTTAATTCCATTTTTTTTATTCTTGAATAAAACTTACAAGTTGCTATGATTTCAAAAAACTTTTGTTGGTCATTGAAGTATAAACATTTAAACACAAAAAAACAATATCCGCCAAATGTCCACCTCTTGCAGCTCCACAGATGTCCACTCTTTTGTCAAAATTTTCGATGACGTTTTTGCATAATCAAAAACCTTCAGCTCAGTAATTGATTGAAGGTCATTCTTATAGACCTGTCTTTTTACCTAGAAAAAATAATCCAACAGTGTCGGATTACATGATCTGGGTGGCCAATTAACATTACCATTTCCGGAGATTACAATACATGAAATAATTCAACAATTTGAACGCGTTGTTGTATTATATACGACTCCATTTTTATAAATATCATACATTACACTTCTCAAATGTCACAAGACCCAGGCAAGTTCGCGACGCCATCTGTGTTTTATCCAAGAATTAAAAAACTGCTCAATTTGGAAGACCCTATATATCATCACGCTTATCTCTTGCGGGATACTTGTCTATCCAAGAACACAACTTTCACCTATTTGACATTTTCACAACTCGTCCTGCACAATCTTCCAATATTCACACTTCTCCCTTTACCGTCTTTTGAAATCTAGTCCCTTCATTCCACGATTTCATCAGTCTGCCTCTTACACATACACCTTGGACTTCTAACTTGTATACTTATTTAATAATTATTTTGTCATTTATTCTCTCTATATGTCCAAACCGTCTTATAGCTCCTTCCTTAATTTTAAACATCCTTTTCCCATTAATTTCCAAAGTTTTCATTCAGCCTTCTTTCAAACATTGACACATTATTTTCTTAGTGCACGCATTTCCACCGCATTAATATTACTTTAATCTTTCTTCTGCCAAGTCCAAGTTTCACTTCTATACGTCAAGGTGGACAGAAACGGACGCACTATTGTACATTATCATTTTGCTTCTTTTGATATTCTGTCTTTGTATATTACGTCAAGCGCTCCGTTTACCTTGTTTCCTTTGCCGAATTTCTCTTTTGAATCGCTCATCACACGTCAATATACTGCCCAGATAACAGAACTCATTAACTTAAATATACCGATTAAATTAATTAAATGTACCGATTTAAAATTTAAACCTTTTACATATTATAGATTAAAATTTAAATTTAGAACGCTAAGGGTTTCGTATAAAGACTAATTAACAATGCTATTTCCAAGTGATTTAAATTCTTGGTTAAACCTAAAGTAAAGCAATCTGCCTTTTTATGTTTTGGAATCGTTCCAACATTTTCGTACCGAGAAAATCAATACGCAAGTCATGATACCAAGTAATATTTTTGTCGTTTGTAACTTATTGTCGACTTAATTGAGAATTTACGGAAAAGTGTTTGAAATTCAAAACTGTGGTTATTGGTAAAGGAGTTTGCTTTATATTTTATTGAACTCTTTTAACAAAAGTATTGTTTCTCATATAAATATATACGTACAATTACACCACTACCAGAATAGGCAGAAAATACAGATTGCCAGACTTTTCTTTGGCAACACACATTTTATATACTCTACATTCTCACACTTTTTCACACAGCACCTACACATTTTTTGGACTTTTTAAAATACCTCCTTTCAAAATATCCTTCATAAAACTCAATCATAATTTTCTTGCTCTCCTCTACCATGTCTTCCCCTCCCATTTTTATGTTTTTTTTTTTATTTCATAAGCATTTCTTCGGACATTTACTCTCTATGTCCAAACCATCTCACGTTCCTTTACTTCGTCATATTTAATATATCAGTCTAAGTTCCTCGTTTCCACACTACAAACATCTAAGCAAATGACTAACCAAAGTTCCAGAACATTAAGCAATACATATATGCGGATGAAACTAGCTTTACGACTCAGTGTAAGAGTTTAGAAGGAGTGAAAAATAAACTCACAAAAGCTTTGGATGAAATCACTTTATATAGCAAGAAATATCAGCTAAAGCTCAACCCTGTCAACGCAAGTTTGCGCATATCATCACCGCAATCGCGATGCTAAACGACAGCTTATTAATATGTAGAAGAAAGTTCAGTTGGAATATGGTGAAACCCTCGATATTTGGGAGTATTGTTAGACGGTACGGTATATTTCTAACAACACTACATGAGTGTAAAATATTAAATCAGAGCTAGCAACAACTTGCAAGTACGTCATAAGGAGCACAACTATACAAATTAAGACTATCAGCCCTTGCACTTTGCTGATCAACGGCAAAATACGTAACTCCAATTTGAAGTGGCTTCTCATAGTACATATCAGGTTGAAGTCATCATGAACGAAACTGGGAGGATAATAACAAGATGCTTAAATGCAACACCAAGGGAGAAAATGTTACCAGTAAAAAAAATGTTACTGCTGACACTAAAAAAATAAAACAAGTCCAAGATACAAGATCAGCGAGCAACATTGAAATTGGATTCTAAGAAAAGTTTCATAAAGAAAACGGAAAAACTGACGATTCTTCCAGATAAAGCATGTTATCTAAAGTAAAAAGAAAAAATACACCTGACTATTGAATGGAGCTTTAGTATAATATATCACCTGAAGACCAACTGATTTGGCCTACTTGAATATGTACTCATTGGGTATCTTGAACGATGTACCAAGTAGCATTAGATGTAATTCTGGGGATATACAATACAAGACTCACAACACTTACTAGTTTATCCGAAGAACGAAGTTACATGCTCTGGGTAGGACCTGGTTGAAGCAAATGATAAAGTAATCACTATTGCCTCTTACTGGAAGCAAGTGGGATGATTGATAATTAATGTTCCGGACAAGGAAATGGATAATTAATGTTCCGGACAAGGAAATCAAATTAAATGAGACTTAAGTTCACATTCATCTCTAATTATCTCGATCCGGATTCTATCATATAAAATATACCCCATGTATTTTTCTCAGAACATATATTTTTATCGGCTTCCATGAGTCTTTTTTTACGTCAACATTTCACTCGAAATATATATATTTGGTACTAAACTTCTGTTGTGGACTATTTTTGTTATAAAAAATAAAAATATGTTATTTAAGATAAAATTAAGCAGAATGAATTGCCTAAATAAAAAAATATAAATGTAATATACGAGTAAAACGTGATAATTTCAGAATCCTTATTAATAAATATATAAGAACAATTAATCATAAGATTATATAATTAATTAATGTTTCATGTATAATTTTTGTTAATCGCCTATTTTGTAAGATACTTGTTTTTTTTTTACCCAGGTCTTTCAGACTTGTTTTACTCTCATTTATTTTATTTTATTTGTTTATCCTTTTTTATCTTTAGAATAGTTATTAGAGTAACAAGAGCAACAGTTAAAAGAGTGCATTAATATTGCATAAGAGTGCATTAATGTTGCTGGCTAATTAGTTTAAAGTCAATCAAATTTTGATCCTGCCCGATTCCAGTATACTCGTATATGTTTTAATATTTCATTGACAACTGGCTTACACGTAGAATGCACAAATCGTAATCGATGTCATACAAGTGTTTTACTCGTATTTTCAATTTGTAATAGTTGTCATTATTTACACATTTCAAGGGCTCTTATACTCTTCTTTTATTAAACCTATTATTTTTTTTTCAAGAGTAAATGTTTAACAGTGATAATATTTAGAAAAAGAATAAAATAAATGAAAAGCTTTCCACCATTTGAGTACATAAACTATAATAAGGTCAGAAAACACACTATTAAACATAAAAACATCCTTTTTACGTACGTCACTTTACTGTCAAATTCCATATAAAATTTTTATAGACATCCTAAAATGTCCTCCTAATAATCCGGAACCTACATAATTTCCCCCCGACTAAAATATCCGGCTTTGCATGCGTCACTGAATATCTAAATTTCCCTTCCTCCATCATATATACACAACTTACAAAGTGAATTGATGTTTGCGTGAAAAATATTTACATAAGAAAGTAAAAAGGATTTCTGCTGGACATTTTCTCCATACCAAACTAATAAAATCGCCCTCCGTCAGGATTAAATAAATAATTCCCCAAGCGATCTAGGGCTTGGAAATACCGAAAAATATTTTATTTTTTTCACTGAAAGCGTGTAAGTTTGAACAATAAAAGGAATATTTTTATAGCACCATTTAGAGAAAAGACTCTTCTCAGAAGTCTCTAGCGGATTTGATTCTCTAAAATTCGGTATTCGAACCCACTGTTATTGACAGATTAAAAACATTGCATAACAAATATATATACATTGACTGCAAGGATAAAAATGTGGTGGATATAATCACTAGATAATATACTTCTTTGTAATTTATTTTTATCAAACACTGTTTATTCCACTTTTTTGTAACGGTATAACCCTACCGGTTTTAAGGCTTTCACCTCATCTTCAGGGTAGCACAAACAAGACTCTGAAGATAAGGTGAAAGCCTTGAAACCGGTAGGGTTATACCGTTACAAAAAAGTGGAATAAACAGTGTTTGATAAAAATACATAACAATGTCTTTAAACTTCCACAACGTTAATGTCTTAACTATAAACAACATATTTTGTATCTGCATATATTAAGAAAAACATCTTTGGTAAGAAAACTACAGAAAACTGACCAAGGAAAGCCGTACTACTCATGTTTGATAGGTTCACATTCGGTTTTAGGTGTAGTGTATATGTGAAGATTCGTAAATAATCATGAAATTTGATGAATTGTATATACTATAATCAGGAGCTTAGTTTTTTTCTAACTTTGTTCCTGTAATACTGAGAAGAATCAAAATCTGTCTGTTTAAGTCTCTAGTATTCTCCATAGTATGGAGTGGAAACATTAATGACGAGAAGGAAGGAAACAAACATAATAGATGCCTTTGAGATGTGGTGCTGAAGGTTGGTGATTCTTGCCCATGGAGAGAGAGAGAGAGATGATTTAGACTGCTCAAAATAAGGAGATCACAGTATCTTCTTTAAGCGCTGCATCATTCAACGTGATCCAGGACCAATACGGATGGAGACAGGTGTTGCGCCGAGTTTAAGACATGGCAGAGGATCACGACGCTCAGCATTGAGCACACGATAAAGAAGTTTCTTAAAAAGCAATAGTTTTATTTAAAATGTTAATAAAATTGTCTCGTTATCAGACGTGTGTTATCTGAATGTTACAAATATGAAGAACAAAATAAAAAACTTTAACGACAGCAAAATGTCTGTTTGGCAAGACATATTCAACCTCTAAAAATACGATTATATAGGGTGTCTCAAAACAATGTATACACACTTTCATATCGTGCCGTTTACCTGAACTTGGTACAGAAATTTGTCATTCTGAGCATTTGTGAAGAGTTTAGGGATGAGGAAAACTCTTATGTTCAGCAATACAATATTATATATCTCCCCACATAAGAGTTTAGGGATGAGGAAACTCTTATGTTCAGAAATACAATATTATATATCTCCCCACTACCATGTGAGTATATTTTTGAACATTTGTTAAATAAATGGATTGGGTGTAGAAATATCATTGAATACCCACCAAGCTCCCCAAACCTCACACCAGCAAACTTTTAGAATAAAGTAAATGGCACAAAATCTACAACAGTTAATTAATTAAGAGCAATAATTGAAAGATAATGCAGCCAAATAATAAAAATAATGGTTCGTAATGTTTGTGATTCCATGTTATTAGCAGTTCATGCCAGAAAAGCCATAATTAAAGCATTTGCAACAAATGAAAAAACAAATACGTCCATTTTCTTTAATTCGAAGTATTAATATTAGATGTAGTTTAATAATTACTGAATTTTCAATTATTTTGAAATGTGTGTATATTTTTTGAGACAGCCCTGTATAATATTATGTAATGAAAATCTAAATAACATGGTTGGGAAAATCGTCGACATGGGTATGAGTAATTGCAATAATGTAATATTCTTCACTATCCCACTGCCCCTACATATCTCGCCGAAAATGTTCAGCGTTTCATTGATCATGAAATTGTGTTCCGCTCAAGCAGACATTGTCTCTTGTAATTTCCATTTTGTCCCTCTTCTTTCTTTACGTCAGTTTTTCGTAACTGTAACGTAGTTTTCTTGAACCAACTTCCATGCTGCTGTATGACTTTTATCGTCTTTGGTTTGCCTCAAAATATGACTTTGTAAAAAAGGTACATATCCTTTTAATGATTTAGCATGTCTTTCCTTATTCCCCATTTTTCTATCTATATCTTGAATTCTCTTAATCATTGGTGACATTTGAAAATAATACTTTATTTTCGTTTCATGGTTCTTTACATTTAATTTGTTTTTTTTTTTAACCGTATATTTAATTTTTGTTTTGACTTTTCTTAAGTTTTTTTCTATTTTTGTTCTCTTAAAACTTTTCTCAGCCGGCAATTGGCACAACACCTATTGTCACCAATACATAACAGTGCACTACTCATATTTTCGTGATTGAGATTGCCATAGACCAATAAACATGCCGATTGCATTTTTATGTAATGAAAATGTCAAAAAAAAATGTCACAATATTTCTGAACACTAATTGTCATTTCATTTGATGGGTTGGGAATAATTTTTGTATAAAAGTAAGCCAATCGGATGTATCATGTTAATCATATACATAGAAAGCTCTAAATTACAATTTAAAAAATAATATTCGAAGAACTAAAAGGCAAAGGTATAAATTAACACTTTTCAATTCCAAAATCTAAATACCATTATGATAGTTAAAAGCTTATTGATTTTTAGTGTTGTTTTGTAATATAATATGACATTAAAAAAAATATTATGGAATAGGTATAAAAAAAACAAATCGTAAACGATAATATAAATCAAGTTTATTGTACTGATAACAGTGCCTCTACGTTCTACTAGGAACACAGATATATCATAAAACGTCTGCATCTATATCGGTCAACAGCCTGGTGCTCTACATCTCTCGAAGCCGTTCTGAAGCGATCTATGGCTATTGTCATTGCAAATTTAATTTCTTTGCAATTTGCCCAACAGCCATCATTCCTGAAGGACACCTTAACGATGGTTCATGCTGGAGTTTTACTAAAGAATATCTGCCTCTTAAGGCTACATAAAAAATATAGAGACACCACAAAACAGCAGGCAAACCGATAGAACGGCAAGGTAAAGCAGAACGACAATGCTAAGGCTATTTTCAAAAGCTACTGCCTCTGGTTTGCTTTTAAATAATTAATAAACTGGGATACATTTTCAATAATAAAGGACGGCCTAACTAATATTAGTTTCACATTAATAATCATACACAATAAATTATTTAATCTAATGGATACTTTTTTAAATTGGTAAACTAAAAACGTATTTGGATTTGAAAGAGTTTTTCTTAGATTACTCGTGCTCGATATATATTGAGACAGGTTTAATTAATGAAAAAGTTTAAAATTATTTAATAAAATATATATAAATTAGTCGGACGAATTACTTTAAATTATAAGGTAAAATAATTTAAGTTTTCTGAATATCAAACATATTTACTTGGTAAACTTTTAAAGTCTTCAGATATCCAGGTTTATAGTTAAACGACTTTAATGAGAACCTTCAAATCGGAAATGCTTTTAAGTACAGTTAAAAATATATTTGTTGAAACTTGAAAGATAAATTGGGCAACTTTATTTATTATTTGCTTAATAATTATTTACAAAACAAACTTCAAACAGGAAGTAATAAATTTATTTATTTAATAATTTGTGATGTAAAACATAGAAAAGCAAGGCAAATAAAAACTTTTACTTAGTTAAAAAAACCATAAAATATATTCATTTTCCAAACCCTGCAAAGTTTACATTGATTTTTTTTAAAGAATAGATATGACCAAAGTCACAGATATCCTTATGCAATCGAAGACTAGGCGAAAAAAGTGTCTGTGTCGTTCGAGGGGAGTAGCACATCGCGAGGTTCTAACCGACGACCTTCCGCACGGAAGTCCAGTGCGTTACCGCGTGACCATGCACCTCTATTAATAATTTATTTTAACTAAAACTCTTGAATTTATATGCAAAGTATAAAAGAAAAATAATTTAAAATGTATTGACACTTTTCAAAAATGTTGTTTAACCAGAAGCTCAAAACCGAATGAGTCGTTTATTGGCAAAATATTTTTCAACAAAATAATAAAAAAAATTAAGTAGTCTTATGAATTCACTGACTTTTTTCAATTCAGTTCATTTACGTTTCATACAACATCAAATAGAATTTTATAAACACCTAGGTTTTTCCTATTTTCTACAAGTAGAGTTCTACAAATTTTGTGGGTCGTTCAAAAAACAAGTCCTACCATTAAATATGAAATAATTGTAAACCAAACTCGAAGTTTTATAAAAGTTTTTTTAAGAGATTTTTGCAAACAAACGCGTCAATGATTAACACTAGCTTACATCTTTAGGACACTTAATAAATAAAATTATTAACAAGAAACACTTATCAGATACAAATTCGTTAGTGAGGCATTAAGAATATTTACATGTTAGCAAACAAGAAAATAAATGTCGTAAATAAGATAAAGTGATGCATATATCGTATATAATTTGTTAGATAAAGTTCGGCGAAAGGAAAGAATTTTGGCACCGCGCCATCGCTCTGTTCGACTGGATGTGATTAAGAGGTTCGTTAAGTTCAAAGCAGATCGATGCGACAAAGTGTACAATTATTATGAATTTCAGTCTATTAAACATCTTACTATACAATAAAGCTTAGTATTTATTGAAAATGTTATTAAAAAACTTTGGATAATACTACAGCTGACATTCACGTGCTCACCCACAGTATTTTTCTACTGTGTTTAGTTCTCAAATTCAATGTATATTTTCCAATCAGATCGCAGCGTCCGGTATTTGGTTATGTAGCATCTGCGCGCCTTCAGATAAAGCATATAGTAGATGTGATGCATGGTCTGTGTTTCCTCGCACTCCACTAGGCCCACTTGTACATATCGAACGTAGTGCGGCTCACTCTCCATCTGATCATAGTTAGAATGCACCACTCTTTCCGAGGTAGAGAAAAGCCATGCAATCCCAACGTAAATCTTTACAAATAACTTTTAGTCTTTAAAAATATCAAATCGAGTTGAAATTACACAGGCCTCATTCAAACACTTAAATTTCAACATTTATTATACTGCAAGTTTTTTCCTACATTAAGTTGGTTAAACTGTTATTTTTTCACATTTCTGTGTGTTGCCTCCAGAGAAGCATTTCTTCTGTGGCAGCAAATATTTTTTGAATTTCATTTTATTGGATGACTGCATCCAATGTACAAAATATTGCATGAATAATGAACATGGTTAAAAAAGTAAAATTGCGCCTACATTGATGAATTTGATACAATTTTTGGATCGTATATAGAGGACTTAAGAATTTTTTTTGTTTTTATCGACGATTTTTTTTATTCTTAAGTTTGCTTTAGTTAACTATTCCAAAATACTTTTTAATTAAAGGTAAAAGCGAGCATTCTTTCTTTGTCGAGTTGAAAACAAGAACCATATTTTATAAAATACCTTTGCAAAATGTTTGAACATAATTTTACAACATGCCGTATTAATATCATAGACAAAACATGTTATCGCAATACATGTTATCGCAAATTATGTTATCGCAATAACTATTACATAACGCTAAAGCAAGATACCAAATAAATAGGATGAGATGTATAATTGCTGTGGCTGTAAAATATCAATCCACTTCAATTTTGGGATCGATTCCAGATCGTACCAAAAAACAAATATTTTATACAATAATATGGTTTGCATGCTCTAGACGTGTGTGATTGTTGTTGCCTTCCTACTCGTGACATTGTAAACATATACGGGGAATAATATCGTAGTAATATTACCAACACATACGGGGTTATAAAGTCGAAACCTCAATAAACGGGACCAAATATATTGATGTCTCCAGGCCACGTTCTTTAGCATTCGTACATTACAAACCTGAAAATATTTAGTAACATACGATTCAATTAATTATTTAAAACCTCCGTTTAGTAATTTAAAGATATATGTATATACGAGTATATTCCAATATGCGGGTTATAGCTTCGATTTCCGTTTATCCTCGGAATTTTCAAAAAAGATTTCAGTTTTCTTTACAGTTAAGATTTTTTAAGTGACGTATTTCAATTAAGTTGGATGGGATTTACTATATAAAATATACATGCATATCATCACAATATTTCCCTATCGAAGTAGGCAGAGGAGAAAGGGCCAGACTTTCCTGTCGCGGCACAAATCTTTCACATTTTATTAGAATGTAAAGTTAATTACAATTTATTGATATACGGAATAATAACAAAAATCCAATTTATATAGTTCTATTTACAGAGAAAATTATCCTCAAGCCCTTTCCATCTTCAACTTAAGGAATGATGAGCTTATTGACACATATATGAGGGTATCGAATTCAAGAATTCTATAAAAAAAAATTTAATGGTCTAAAAATATTATTGTTTTCGTTGTTATGTATAATTCAGTTTTTGTTTTAAAAATTTAAATGTACAATAAAATGTTCCGCCTTTACCGTAGATTCGGTATTTTTTTTGTTTAATTTTTTTATTTCTCTACAAAAACATTAATTCTGCATGTTACTAAATGAATCAACATATTTTCTATGAATATTCAAACTGTAACTTATTTTTTTTAAATCAACATGTCAACATTTTATCTTCATCATTTTCAATAATCGTCTTTTGTAGCTTCTTTTATTTCAACAGTTTTTCGTTTTCAACAATATCACTCATAATTAGAGAGATGCGGAAACAAAAGAAAATTCACACATCGTAAATAATGTTTAGTTGTGACAGTTTTTGACTGTGTTTAACCAAAATGACGTTTATAAAACTTCAAAGAAATTAAATTTGAATAAACGTGTTATTCGAAAAAACGAGAGAAGAAGTTAATTGTAAAACAATAAATATCCTTGAAGTTTATGAGATAAAAAAAATCAATGTTGTTTTCTAAGGCCTTTGTTATTTTTAAACAATTTATAAATAAAAATCAACGTGTGACAAAATGACTTTGAAGTAATACTTAAACATCGAATCTTAAATGGATTCAAGACTTAAATATGAATTATAATTAATTAAACACTCTGATGATGGAAGAGTTGCGAGAGATATCTAACAGTGACTAGCAATAGGAAACAAAGTCAATCGGTTACCAAAATACATGTTCTCGAACCAGACAGGATCCAAGTCTGATTAGATGATAGTCTATTAAAGTATTCTGTTACCAATTGTTGTGTATGCAAAGGAAACGTAGACGAAGAAAAGAACTGAATGCAGCCGAATGCATGCTTTAGAAATGCACATACTAAGAAGAATACACGAGGGGACAATGTATGATAGAATACGGAATGAAGCAATTAGGGATAAGGGGAATGAAATGATAAGGCTGATGTATTAAGAAAGATGAAAAAAAGTACTAGGTAATGGCTTGAGAATGTAAAACGAATAAATAAAAAAATACTCACAAAACAGTACAAATGTGAGCTGAAGGCGTGATTTAAGAAGACCATAGGAATTATATTTGGATTAAGAAAATCGTAATTATAAAAAAGGAAATATAAAAAATTTGAAAATTCGTATGAGAAGATTATGAAAAAAGAAGACTTGAAAAAGATGTGTCGTCATAGAAAAATCAAGTACTAGAATGCTAAAATGAAATTATTGTCTACAAACAGTCTGACAAAACGTGAAAAGAAAAGCTGTCAAAATGACAGTTCTTATTCCGCGCAAAAAGACAAAGTTGGCTTTCGACAAAGGCATACGACTACTTGGAATTAGGCTTTGAGCTTTGTATCCATTTAATATGCAACTTAGAAAGCCCGCAACATTTTTGCAAAGTTCCACAACAAAAGCTAAAAATGCAAAATTCAGTTGACTTAAATCTGATACGATAAACGGCATAATTATTTGTATGCAAGCCCAGTGTATAAAATCAATAAAAAATCATCAAATAATGTTAAACTGGTTGTACTTAAGTCCGTGTGTAACCTTAAATGTTGTCATAGTTACGGTTTAACCGTTATAATTTACCTGTAGCAAAAATAAGAAGATTTATACTTTTAAATTATTATTTGACAGCTGTCACTTCTTGATTTCCTTATAAGACATAAAATAACAATAGCAATTAACGTATTTTATTAAAAAAAGTTTATTATTGAAAAGGAAAATATAAATATTAAAACGGTGAAGCGCTATTAAATGAGTGACAATGCTTGGCTCTTTTAAAATTCACAAAAATAACACTAAATTATTAGTTTCACATACCATTGTCACTCACTTCATGAAAATGAAAAAAATTAAGTAATCAATAGTTTATATAAAGTTTATTGTCGACTAAAAATATGTTCTATTCTGAGTTTATTCATTCAATTATACATTATTGACGATTACCAGTATCATTATACAAACGTACTTAACTTAGAGTAATCTTTTTATTCTTTTCGATAAAATTTTAATATGAAGTATTGTCGACTTATTTATTTATTAAATAGGTAATCCACCTACACAAGAATGATTTGTGTCACCAAATCAGTCACTTTGTAATTGTATGAGTCAATCAGTTCCACTGATAAACTTAAAAAAAAATCGATCGATCTATAAGTGGAAAAGTGTTTACATGAAATAATAAACGCAATATCATTGGACGCCTAAAGATAAAGCGTTAAGTAAATTAAATCTAACCCGTAAATGACAAAAAAAAAAATGATCTACAGTCTCATCATCCAAACCACACTCGCAGCTTGGCTCTTTCCCTATAACTATTTTGTAGAGGGGACTAGTCACCACGCAGTGGGCCATCCATAATCGATACATGACTGACACTTTTATCTTGTTCATTCTCATTATTTTAAACCATGATTTTGAAGTGTAAGATTGTCAGAAGAACCTTTATTCACGCCAGTTGTATCCCAGTTCACTGTCTATCGGTGCCAAGTATCATGTTTAATTTTATTTATGATCAGTTACTGGTCATGAAAAATCGGAAAGGGGACAACTGGTTTAAAATGATTTCATTGCCAAGAAATCAACATTTAAATATCTAATGATGATACTAACGGTGAAGGAATCCAAGATGGAGAAATATTTATTTTATTTGACATCAAATGGAATAACTTGGATTTATAATGGACAAAATGATAAGGTGACTGTAAAATGATCTGAAGACACTTAAAAGAAGAGATCATTGTGTCGATCACAGAGACTTGCAGGAAATAGCAATATGACGACAACATGAAACAGCACAAAGAAAAGAGCAGCATCGTTTTAAAAAAAATAATTACATCACTACTAACAGATTATTACTTGTAATAACCTAATTATTATAACAAATAGAGGATTTGTCAAACGATGATTCTTTAAAAAAATGTATCGTCAAGAGTATAGTATTTTTTTTCATTTCAAAACCATTGAATCAATTCAGGCTCGTTGGAGGAAAATTATTCAAGAGGAAAAAGGTCTTAAAGTTTGATATAAAAATCAGGATATCAATTATTAATACCCAATCTACCACTAAACCATTGGCATTTGTAATGAAGTATTTATAAAGAAAGCAAGAAATAAACTATTGTAGAACGTTTCCATGCAGAATGATACGTCAAATGGGTTAATTAAGATTGTCTTAAAGAATTTTAAAGGGTCCGTGCATGTAATTAGTGGTTTTAATCACTTGTTCGTACATTACATTAAGAAATCGTATTTTTTGTGTCATTTATCGTCACGACTAGCCTCAATAAGATTTTTTTAATAATTCCTGTTTCATCTCTACGGTACGCCATTATTTTTTTTTTTAGTATAACTAGACTATTAAAAATAATATTTTGTCGTTTGAAAACATAAACTGGTATGCGATAATAAACAAATACAAAAGTTTTGAAAGCTTAACGTTACGAAAAAAATATAATTAATAATATACTGACTTGTCGATATTTGTTATGGTAAATATACAATAGCTGACGTTTCGAAGCCGTTGTAATCATGACGCAATGAAAATATCATGAATTGTTCATTGCTGCTAGAACTGGTGTTTAATGCATCTAGAACACGTTTCTTATTATACTTGCCTTATTTTGGTTTCAGAGAATCTCTTTCAACGAAATAGAAAGATATTAATCCTTCTTTCCCTGTGATGTGTAACTAGTACACATTGCTTCTAAAAACTTGAATATCTCTATAAATATAATAAATACTGCGTTCAGATTTTAGGCATTTCTCCGCGATACATTTACGAATTGAATAAAAAAATATTATTAATAATAATTAGCACTTATCGGCTACGTCAGATATTTTGTAAAAAATCAGGAAGAAACTCACCAATACAATGAAATGTGTGCCAGTGTGTGACGTAGGTATATTCATTCTAAAAAACCGCTACGGGTGAGGAAGCTACGCTATTTACGTCTCACTCTCAGTCTACTTCGGTATATGGAAACGCAAGAAATTGAATCTCAGTTCGCAATTGTGTTTTTCCTTTGAGGTATAACAGTCCGAGACTGAGTCCCGTATCACCTCTCAGTAGCTCCTGGGCATCCATTTGAGGTGGTCTCTTCACCCGTTTTGTGAACGTCGGCCGATGTTGTTTTCATATTTTAAGCATTTAAATTTCAATAATTATCACTTTTGACTTCAAATTTAATTAATTTAAGCGATTGGCTATGAATATTCTTATTTTTTCGATTTTAAATCATTCATTTTTACATGTGTATGGAATACACAGCACCGGAACCCGAGGATTATTTTTAGCCCAAGAAGGGAAAGGTTAAATAAGCCTTCAATAAAAACCAGACTGAAACCAACGAGAATTGAACATGCAACCCTCGAGCTAGAAAACAAGTAACTTATCAACTTGAATGTGGAGGTAATCATGATTATGGGTTTTCTATATTTTTGAGAACAACTCGTCAAAGATACGATTCTTTAGGCAAGTTTTTCTTTTAAGTTGTCGATTTTCTTCTAGAAACCCGTTTTTATTTTCAATTTCGTTGAGTTAAAAGATGAAAATTTTATTCTTTTTAGTATGGCCCATTTCATTATAAAATTTTTTTTTTTTTATCTTCAAAGCTAAACTATATTAATGACATAGAACAAAGGGTATTTAAAAATATTTTAAATTGTTTTTTGTTAATATGTTTTCAAATGACTTATCTTACGAGTACATCTCTCTGAAAACAAGAAAACGTTTTACTTTCTGAGAACGTTACTTTTCATTCGCTGTAAAACGTAATATTTTTTAACGTTTCTGAAACTCAATTAGAATAGAAAGGCATTTTCTTGAGCGCGTGATATTCATCAGAAATATCCTTAGTCTTCCTTGAACACATTCGTTTGAGAAGCACTCTCACAAATTTTTCTCATTGTTTGGAAATTTTTGATAACATGTAAAATATTTATGTTTTAAGCAAATGATTATATTTTAATTTAAGTGGACGGTTTTTTAGCCTAGTTGGTTAAACACTTGACTTCTATCCTTGATATTTCAGGTTCGGTTCCCGATGGTACCCGAAAAAAATATAAAAAAGAACCCTATCTGGTAAAAGAGTTCGTCTAGTACAATACTTATATGCACTATATGTGTGCTAGTATCGTTACTACTTCAAATGCGGTTTTATTGCTTATTTGTTTATTTAAAACTTTTATTGCAAATACAATCTGGGGGGCTTATTGCCAGGCGGCAATCTCTTCCAATCAACCAGACAAAAGTAAATGAAGCAAGTTACGTAGTCGCATAAATCATTCAAATGACTATCTATCCCCACGAAATCCATAAACATATACGTAAGCACATGCCCACGAGCCCCACAAAGACGGACAATCACCCGAACACTCTTTTTCATATAAAGTGAGATATCATCAATCAAAAGGAAAGAAATTATGGTGGAGAGGAAAGGAAAATAAAAATCAGGAATGAAAAACGTTATTTTACTGACTAGAAATAAAGAGGTTTTTCAGTCGCTTCTTAAAGCATGCCAAGGATGGAGCGAGTCTTATATTGGTTTGTAACTGATTCCAAAGTATCACTGCATGGACAGTTAAGAACGATGTAAAGAAAGAGGAGCGGTGAACTGGAAAGGCCAATGCTTACCCATGGGATAAAGAACAAGTGGTGTGCAAAGCCCGAAGGCTTGACTGTTGAGGCCAAAGACAATGCGTCGTCAATACTTCTTCAATATTTCTTAATCACCATTTTGCTTCTTACATTATGAAGAATATTTTCAAACATTATAACCTGAGATTATGATGATAGTCTCTTCCTAGACGATCTGACTAACTTCCTTGAGACTCAATCTTGGTAGACGAGATTAATATAACGATACTTTGCTCTTCTCCATACGATACAATAAGCTATCCTCGTCAACCTTGAAGTATGATTGTCGGTCAATTTAGTGGATATAACATATTTATGAGTGTATTGATTTATTATGTACAAGCTGTTGCACTTTAACAAGGATAAAATCTTGACCAAATAAGCCCAAAGTTCCTATGGAAAAGAGATAAAACTTCCATGAGAATTGCAAGGTTACATCTGCTACAGCTTTTCTCTGGACAGAGTTTTATAAAGCGTTTTGTTTGTGCTCCTTAAAAGCTCTTTAAGAATTGGTAATAAACAACAAATAAGCTGCAAAATAATATAAATTTATATGAAAATGTTTCAAACAAATAACAAGTTATTTAGCTAAAAAGTGAATCAAGCTGAAATCGAAGCTAGGACAGCCACTTGCTTAGCGTGAATGGTTATCATTAGGACACGAGCACTGACATTTTGTATCCGTTACACATTAAAAATCTGTATAAAAGAGCTACAAGGAAAAAGACAAATTTCAAATATCTGACTTCTTTACAAAAACGACCTCCGTGACCTTGTTGGTAAGACCCCCGTCTCCCAGCCCAGAGGTTACGGGTTTGAAGCCCACTGGAGCCCAGTTTTTTTTTTAAAACAATTCTAGTCTGGTTTTCATTTAAGGCCTCTTTAACATATTTCTGGTTGGTTGGAAGAGATTGCCAAAGCTCCTCAGGTTGTACTGTTTACAACAAAAGCGTAATATAATAAAATACAACACTTGCTATCTAATTAATTATACTTAAACAACTAAGGAGCTTTGTGCAAAGGAATAATAAGTTTTTTTCGACGACGTCTTCAATGGAATTGTAAAAGCCTATTCTCAAACAAAACAAGAGGCATAAAATTAAAGCTTCTCAGTGTTTATATTTTTCTCAGAAATGACTGCCTGTATCAGTTTTGAAACAAAAGAATTTCAAGCTTCAAAACAAAAGCTTTTAACAGTATTCATTTGTTTTATATCTTCATTATTTTCATGTGAATAATTTAGTCATTTTGTAAAATTATTGTATTTTTATTGTTGTTTTTGTCTGATATTCATGATTGATTATTCATTTGATCACGATTGACAGGTTTTATAAATAATAAAAAAAACAAATCGCAATTCAATAAGCTTATATTTATACAGTGATTGCAGGAATAAAAGCTCGCCATGACTTAAATAAAATACTTTATGTAAATATGAGCTCGTTACGATTTATTAAAACAAATGTTGTATATAAATCTAATCTTCAAACGTAATTTATCTCAGAAAATTCAATTAAATCATTATGTGTGCAAGTATATGCACTCCTTATAGTTTAATTCGAGAATAATGCACCGTAAATAACTTCAACTGTCGATGACGTAAGTAATTGTATGGGCACAGTTAACGTTTTTTTATCAATCAATAGCGGGTTTGTTTTTTGTCCTATAAACAGTATACAAATTAAAACACATGTAAAGGGTATTTCAAATTGAGCGGTTTTTTTAATTCTTGAATAAAACACACAACTTGCTTTGATTTCAAAAACTTTTTATTGGTCATTGAAGTATATTTTATGATATTTAAACACAAAAAACAATATACGTCAAATGTCTACCTCTTGCAGTTCCACAGATGTCCACTCTTTTGTCAAAATTTTCGATGACATTTTGGCATAATTACATTTCTAACTCACCAATAACGCGAATAATTTCATTCTTCAGCTCAGGAATTGATTGGTGGTCATTCTTATAGATCTGACTTTTCACGTAACCCCAGAGAAAATAGTCCAGCGGTGTCATATCATATGATTTTGGTAACCAATTAACATCACCGTTTCCGGAGATTCTAATACATAAAATAATTCAACAATTTGAACGCGTTGTATTGCATACAATTCTATTTTTATAAATGTCATGCATTACACTTCTCAAATGATAAAAGACCCAGGCAAGTTGGCGACGCCATCTGTGTGTTATCTAAGAATTAAAAAAAACCACTCAATTTTAAAGATTCTTTACAAAGCCTTCTCATATTACTCTAACGGAATGATAGCCGGGCAAATTTTTAAGAAAAAGTGTTTGGTAAATGATAGGCACACCTTAAATTGAAAGTTGAAGTATCGTCATATAATCGGATAGTGTCCTCTCTTAAGATATACAAGTAGAACAGATTTTGAGGAAACGTGAAATATTAAGTGTCTTTAAATTTGAGGTCGATATGTACTGTAACTCAAATGACGCCACTGCTCGGTTTAGGTAATTTTCCCATCATTTACGCGTTCTCGAAGTTTAACTCTTTCAGAAGTTCAATCCCGTCACAATGGAAAACAGTGTGACTGAATAGGTAGAAAAATTTACATAATTAAATAGTGTTCTCTTCAACATTATTGAGGTGGGCGTAGATATTAATGTCTGGATTCAAAGTAGAATCATAGCAGCAGTAACACTTTATGAACTTTGAACTATAAGACATGATATATTCAGTTTGAAATTCCCTCGGACAGGTCGCCCTTCAATCCCGTCATAATGCATAGGATTACGACTGAAGAGGTTGTAAAGTTTACATACCTAAACAGTGTTCTTTCCAACATAATTGAGGTGGGCATAAATATTCATACCAGGATTCAAAGTGGAATCAGAGCAGCAGTAACACTTTATGAACTATTGAAATATAACGGTTGATATTCTCAGTTTGAAGTTCCCTCGGACAGGTCACCCTTCAATCCCATCATAATGGATAAGATTGCAACTGAAGACGTTGAAAAGTGTACATGCCTAAACAGTGTTCTGATTAACAAAATTAAGGTGGGCATAAACACCCACATCAGGATTCACAATGAAATAAGATCAGCAGAAATCTTTTATTAACTACTGAACTATAACGGTTTATATTCTCAGTTTGGCATGTAAGGCTGAAAATATAAAAAATCAATAACAACATATATGGGTTATGAGACCAATAAACAATTAAATGTACAGAGCTTCGAAAACTATCTACTATGAAATACACTAAGCTCAAAACAGTAGGCTTCAAAAACATTTATTACACAATTTAAGCTGATCTCAATTGATACGATCAACAACGATCATTATACAATCCCAACAAAACTGATGAAGGCCACTTGGTAGACTGATGCTGAGGCTTTGAGTCAACGTGCCGAAAGATATTTTAAGGCTAAGAGTGGAAAAAGTCTGGGAGGAAATACCGAGTGTCAATTGGCTTGGAGAAAAATCTTCCAATGAGCTTAAACTCAACCTGAGTTAAATAATCATCCAAGGAAGAAAGGTTTACTAGTTTTAAACTTACCCCAATCATTTTGGTACCCGCTCTCTATTTCTTAAAATATATTAATGTTTATATAATGTTTCCTTTTCAAAAAAGATAAACTCGTAAGTTCATGACCCTGTTAATTTTAAGGGAAAAAAATCAAATTGAAAATTTTTTCACGTTCATAAATCCCCTTTGTGACTTAGTTATTGAATATTTTTTACAAAATCTGTCAAATTCAAGACACTTTTTTGGCTGTAGCTGAAAAGGAGTTTTTATCAAAAAATATTTTCTCAGATTATTTTTTCTCCAGCCAAAAATATAAAGTGACAATTATGTACCATTTTATAAAATTGATTTTTTTTTCAGAAGATTACTTTAGTTTTTCTTTTACAAATCCTTGTAGAGTAAATGTGATAAATTCTAAAAACTTCGTAATGATATCGAAAATATGGGTTTGATGATTTTCAAGGCTGATTCTAGCTAATTAAAATACGTTTTTGGAGTTGATTCCGTGTTGAGTTTGTTTAAGTATTGACTGACATTTCGAAGGTGTTGCAGCCTTCATGATTAGGGATATAGCAAGAAAAGTCGGTAATGTTTTTTGACATCACCTTGATAATGAGAGCGGCTAAGTCTTCTTAACGTCGATCGTCATTTAAACCAATTCTACATGGCTTCTACTTCAAAAACATTTTCAACCAGAAATCAGAAAACTGTTTTTTTTTTATTTTAAAAGAAGATTAAAAAAAGTCAATGGATTATATATTTTGGAAGAATGTTCATATCGATTAACGGCACGATATGTGATATAGCAGCAATCGTGAGTGGTAGGTTAAACACCAGTATTTTTTTTATTTGGGTTTAAACTCTTATTTATTTATTTAACACTTTTATTGCAAATACAATCTGGGGGGCTTATTGTCAGGTGGCAATCTCTTCCAACCAACCAGACAAAAGTAAATGAAGCAAGTTACGTGGTCACATGAATCATTCAAATGGCTATCCATCCCCACGAAATCCATAAACATATACGTGAGCACATGCCCACGAACCCCACAAAGACGGACAATCACCCGAACATTATTTTTCATATAAAGTGAGATATCATCAATCAAAAGGAAAGGAAAAGAAAAATCAGGAATGAAACACGTTATTTTACTGACTAGAAATTAAAAGGTTTTTCAGTCGCTTCTTAAAGCCTGCCAAGGACGGAGCGAGTCTTATATTGGTTTGTAACTGATTCCAGAGTCTCTTCCATTCCAGAGTCTCAACTTTTAGTGTGGTATTAGTACTGCGTATTGTCATGGTTGCAGTTGATATGAGTTGCATAGATGTCGTTTCATTGATTTCTCTTTGTGTTCATATGGTATAATCTAGACCAAGAGTTCTTTAAGTGATATCTTGGTTTTGTGGCAGTGGTAGATGGTGCATTCGTTAAAGATACCTTGGTTTTTATACCTTCCTTCTCGACTTTATTATATAAGTACCTGAATCGTTTGCCTTGAATGAAGTGCCTGAAATGAGAAGTTGTCAATTAAAAAAACCTATCTCTCTTTAGGTTATATTTTTATACGGAGTAGCGTTTTAAAAATCATATATTTATCATAATTATAGGTTATTTGATAAGACCCTTCAAATACAAAGAAACTATTTTTTTTTATTTCTGCCGCATCATGTTATCGTCGTGGTGCTGTTTCTCTAGAGTCTCACTTGCTTGTCTGCTTGACGCGATCGTCTCTTCCTTTTAGCATATGCAGCTCTTTTTGCAAACCATATTATCACTTTGACACATAATAAAACGTCTTTTGTTTCTTGAAATTAAAATTTTCGTAGAAACAATAAAAAAGGTTATATTTGAAAATTATTTTTAACAGAACAATTAGTTAAATCCGTTTTCGGAATGAAACTGCAAGTCTTGAATAATGCAGAACTTGAATCCCAACAAAGCATGCATATTTTTTTAATAGACAATTCACCTACACCAGGGTGACTTCTGCCACCACATCGAAGCCAAAACTGCGATTACAAGTGTCAATATAATAAAGAAAATTTAGAAACAAATTTAGATAATTTAAAACTTCAACTGATTAATGTTGAGGAAGGGTTAAATGTAAATTTAATAATTGAGTGTTAATGTTACAAATTTTAGAAAATCAAGCCTTTCCACTTATTACAAACTGCTTATATCGTATTAAAATTTAAAATTTTCACTTCAACGATATAATCACATTTTATAATTAAACCCCTTCTTTGTTTCGCTATTTAGTCTTATAATCATACCAAGAAGTGACAAATGTGAAACAGTATTTGAAAAAAACATATCTTTTTATGACATTAATTAAATAATAGCTATAACACTTTAACTATGATAGCATATAATGTTAAACACGGACATAAGTATAATACAACCGTATTTATATCGTTTGATGATTTGGTATGATACTATACAATAATTTATAATTACTGTACAATTAATTTAGAAAATAGATGAAAATTATATTTTTATTCAAACCAGACAAAATAAGTCACAAAAAGTTTAAATTACTACATCATAAAATAATTCAATAACCACTTTGACCTGATCTCAATCGAAACTTTTGTAAACGATTTTAAAACGAATAGCTAAAATACATAAATTATCCTTTTTGGAAATAATATAAAAACATATTTAAATTCTGATATTTAATTAATATGGCGTAAAGTAGTCCTTTGACCTTTTAATTCAGTGACTATTATTAGTATAG
This sequence comes from Odontocerum albicorne, assembly GCA_949825065.1. Lineage (NCBI taxonomy): Eukaryota > Metazoa > Arthropoda > Insecta > Trichoptera > Odontoceridae > Odontocerum > Odontocerum albicorne. The sequence continues at coordinate 50,044,624 of OX463839.1, forward strand.
TACTGAACCGCCCACATTTTATAATTGGCTTACTAACTTTTCGATTATTGCTGATAAATAAATGGGAACATGAGGAAATAACTTGATGGTTGTGAGGGAAGATTTTTTTAAATTTTGGGGTAAAAAATGTTAATGAAAAAGGTGTTACTCTTAATATTTTATAAATAAACAAATGTTTATTATAAATATAATGAAATAAGTGAGCCAATTTGTTTTGAATGAATATGCTCTCAATTTAGTAACATAGGGATGGTGTATTTTTTTATTAGTATTAAAATTAAATTAAATACATACCATCACGCGATTTTTTAATTAACGTACGCTGAGAGGACAAAGCGTCAAACATTTATATCACGATCTACTTCCTTCCTCCCCTCCATATCCGTACGTCTTCACATGCAGTTCATTATGTTTCTTTTACCCCTTAACTTACATTATTTCAAAACATGATTCACTCTGCCCAATCATATTTTTAGTCGATTTCTGACATAATTCCCACTCAATCTTAAAATTTAAACCTTGTTGGTCAGTGCATCGTTAACCTTTCTTTTAAAGTGTATAAACTTCATCAACGTGCTCTTTAATACCCTACTTCATACTCGTATTATCAGTGTTTACATATTTATTTCATTTATATAAATTTATTCTGTCATACATTGACACACCACATATTATTCTCAGTGTTTACACATTTATTTCATTTATATAAATTTATTATGTCATACATTGACACACTACATATTATTCTCAGTGATTACATGTTTATTTCATTTATATAAATTTGTTCTGTCATACATTGACACACCACATATTATTCTCAGTAATTACATGTTTATTTCATTTATATAAATTTATTCTGTCATACACTGACACATCACATATTATTCTCAGCGTTTACATGTTAATTTCATTTATATAAATTTATTCTGTCATACATTGACACACCACATATTATTCTCAGTGTTTACATGTTTATTTCATTTACATAAATTAATTATATTCAACGAATTTATAACAGATAAAAAATATATCTCTCTCTGTATAACTGAAACGTGTATGATATGAAGACATCAGACATGAATTCGTGGTTAAAATAGATGTCTTAATTCAGATAAAAAGAGGAACTTTAAGATAGTTTGGACTGACGCAAAAATGACTAAGCGAGTATATTCAGATGTATCAAGGATATCGGGGTTGTATCAAGTGGACCAGATGCTGAAAGACTGTAAAGATAAGAAGTATGAATAATGGAATATACTCATTGCATAGCATGACGAAATATAGTATATTTTTATATAAGTTCTCATACAATAGAACGTGTAAACACCTTCACCTACCTGGGATCCATAGTGACAAGTGTTAATGATGCATCTATCGAGATTAAACGTCGAATATTCATGGCAAATAGATGCTTCTTTGGTCTGAGAAAACACCTTATATCTCGGTTGTTGTCCAGAAGGACAAAACTTACCATTTACAAGACACTGCTACGACCTGTCCTCACATATGGGTCTGAATGCTGGGTATTGAGTAAGAAGAACGAATCTTCCCTTCTAATATTTGAAAGAAAAATACTCAGAAAAATATTCGGACCCATACAGGAAAATGGATCTTGGAGAGTGAGATATAATGAGGAGTTATACAGCATATACAAAGAGCCCAACATCATAAAATACATCAAAATTGGGAGGCTACGTTGGGCGGGGCATGTAGCAAGAATGGGAGAAGAGGAAATGCCTAACAAAGTACTCTTCTCCAAGCCCCAAGGAAGACGTAGCGTGGGTAGACCGAGGCTTAGGTGGATGGATGGGGTGCAGAATGATGCAAACGTGATTGACATCAGGGGCTGGAGGAGTGCATCCCAGGATAGGGGGGAATGGCAGCGACTGCTGGAGGAGGCCGGGGCCCACAATGGGCTGTAGCGCCATTGATGATGATGATGATGATAGCATGACGAAATATAGTATTTGAATATGGAGAATGCAAAATTTGAATGCGTAGATAAAAAAAATTAATATCGGTTCTCGCTTACTAGCCTGCAACGGACACGGCGTGATGGTAAGTTTTTAAAGCTGATATTTTGATAGCCTTAGTACCACAGATTGAATAAGCAGCCTGATTTGAAAAACTATGCAGCCTGATTTGAAAAAAGTATGGATGATACAAAACAGCTAATTTTTGCGGATTATTTTTTATTATTACAATTATAATTGGAAGTGTATTTATTGATTTCTCAAAACATATATCAATCGTTTCATTTAATTGTAACGTTTGTAATTATTTTTGTCCTCTGACTCGTGATTCATTATGTCAGACAAAATTTGACCCACCTAGGTAAAAGTTTGGCGATACCTCTTTTATAGTATATAGTAATATTTACTTAATTAATCAAGTCATCGGCATTACAGCCCTATTTTTCTTTCTAACAATTAATTTCCATGTCTAGATCATTGATTATGACATATGTTTCTAGCAGGAGGCAACTGAATTCGCCCGATCATTCGCATCAATCAAGTCCTGCCCAAAACACATAATCCCGATGTTTGTACAAACTAGTATGTGTTGTGAATCCTGTACTAGAATATCTCCACAATCACATTCAGCGCTTCTTTCGTCCAATTAGATCCTGCCCAAATCACGTAATTCCGATGTTTGTACTGACTAGTATGTATTGTTAGTCATATACTAGTATATCTCCACAATCACATTCAGCGCTTATTTCGTCCAATCAGGTCTTGACCAAAACAAGTGATCCCGATGTTTGTACAAACAGGTATGTGTTGTGAGTCCTATAGGTACAAGTATATCTCCACAATCGCATTCAGCGCTTCTTTCGTCCAATCAAGTCCTGCCCAAAATACGTAATCCCGATGTTTGTACAAACTAGTATGTGTTGTGAGCCTTCACTAGTATATCTCCACAATCACATTCATCGCTTCTTTCGTCCAAGAAACCTCACATTTACATTTTCGCCTTCCATCTAGTCACCCTTACATAGAGTGTATTCAGTGATATCCAAGGCAAGTTGTCTCCAGGTGCCATCTTTTCCGAGAATTCCATCCAATAATTAGGGTTTTTTTCTCCATTTCACAAAAACGTGTTTAGCCCGAAGGAATCGTCAGTTCTTGCGCTTTCTTTATAAAACTTTGACTGCATCATAATCATGATATTAAATTATTTATAGTTAAGTCATCAACATTGTGGATGTTTAAAGACATTATAATTTGTTTCATCAAACACTGTTTACTCCACTTTTGGTAACGGTATAACCTTACCGGTTTCAAGGACCTCGCCTCATCATCAGAGGAGCACAAACAAGACTGAATTATGTTCGAACTAGTACAATTTATTTCCGTTACTACTGATATGTAAGAATTTGGCATCAGCGATAAAAAATGTATGGTTTTCACGGTGACAATGATTAGCCATTTCAGAATAAATTAGAGGATTTGTTACGGCGGATTTGTGTTCACGAAATCTTTTTTCAAATGATTTTCCTATCTTTCCTATATAGAAATTATTACAATAAGCACATAAAAGTTTATACGAGTACATACTACTGTTGCTAAGTATTCCATTTTTGCCTTTTCCGTTAAATAAGAGCGTCCGGAGATTAAAATTAGCGTAAAAAGCTGGCTTTATGTGACTTGGATTTTTTTTTTTTTGGTTAGTTAGTATGATATGTTTTTATAAATAGGACTTTGCTCCATTTATAGGCATGTTTATAGGTGTCGTTAAATATATGATCTTTTATGAGTTTCTTTTTTGTGTTACTTTTTGAAAGTGAATCAATGAGGCTTCCAGGATAGCCATTATTTGTAGCTATTTTTTATGGTTATTAATTCCTTTTTAAAATTGTCATCGGTTATGGGGACATTAAGCAATCTATGAAGCATACAGTTAAAGGCGGCGAATATAAGATTATTAAGATGGTTGGAAGTTGCTCGAATCAAAGAGTCTGAATAAGTGTATTTTCTATATATGATATGCCAAAGTCAAATTTACTATTTTTGCTAGATAATGTTAGGTACAAGAAATAGAATTTTCCATGATGTTCTATTTCTAGTGAGAATTTTATAAAACTCTCTATAGAATTTAAATATTTAAGAAATTGGTGTAATTGTCTATCAGTACCCGTCCAAACACAAAGAATGTCATCTGCATACCTAAACCAGCACAAAACATTTTTAGTTAACTTAAACTTACTCCTAAAAATACATTTTTCAAAATAGTTCATAAATATTTCACTGAGCCAATAGCAATAGCTAAACCATTTGTTTGTTTATACTCGTACATTGTATTGTTGAAATTAAAGTAATTCTGTTTAATGCACAAGTTCATTAGTAAAACCAATTCCATATTTTAAACAGAGTCCTTACTATTGTGATTTAAAATATTTTTGCTCACTCTAAAGATCTCCTGAAGATCTCCACCCTGGTATACTTGGATGGAGATTAGTGACATCAAAAGATACTAGTTTAGCATTATGAGGTCATTCTATGTTTTTCAATCAAGTCCAAGGAGTTTTTGATTGAGTGTTCAGCCTTAAAATTGGTTAGATTTTAATATTATTCTTTGACAAACTTACATATTTTATAGATTGGTGCCTGGTTATATGAAACCACAGGTCTTATGGGTATATTTTTATGTGTAATTTGACTAAGCCATATAATTAAGGTATTTGTGGATTCATTATAGACAAATTCTTTTTTAAAACTTTGACTCATGATTTAATTACATTTTTTAAGGACGGATTTGACTTAAGTCTGTAGAGAATTTAAAGGGTTGGTTTTTGTAACTTAAAATTTATTTTAATTAAAAAAAAAATTGGACTTTTACCTCATAATCCTTCAAATGAAATATAACTATGGATTCGCCTCTCCCTGCCTTGGTTATAAAAATTGGAAGAAAGTGTTTGTACCGTTACAAAAAGTGAAATAAACAGTGTTTAAAAAAAAAAATTACAAAATCTTGATATTACTTGTTGGTGACCACATAAGGGGTCCTGGACTTGTTTTTTTTTTTTCTTTTTATGTCAGGTGCAGCACTTCTGCAGATCTCAGGTGGATACCGATCAATTACCATAGATACGTCAATCTTTCCAGCATGTGAGGAACCACTTTAAACCGGATCCACATATTCCACTACAGACGAGCAAAGTGCTAAAACTGACACTCTTAATAAATGTGGTTGTACACCTCATAACTTCCCAGTGAGTTTCCGAAGAATGTTATTTCCAGAACTTAATTTATTTTCGATACTGTGCGGTGTTGTTTGAAAAAACTTTCAAAAGGAATTTATTAAGAAGGATATTAATAAACTAGTATATAAAAATCTTACCTGAACAACAAAGCAGAGCCACGGAGACTATCCATATCGGTATATGTTCCGAAGAATACGGAATGGGGAAGACCTTCCTCCCCACACCTTGGGAGGAGTAACTCTTCCTTGGTCTTGAATCCATCACGTTTGCTGTATCCTCATTCTGACGTCATTTGCCTCATTACACTCCTCTTAAAATTCAGTCACGACTTTTCTCAGAAGAACGCAATCAATAATTATATTGTTTGACTCCTAACAATTTTTTATTTACGATTTCTCATAAGTTATCACAAAGCACTTCACTTAACATTCAGTTACCTATTTTTCATCGTTGTAGTTGAATTTCTTCTTCTAGCTAAGTATTATTTATTTATATTTTGTAATTGTTTTTTTTTATCGAAGTAAATCAAACATTATCTGAAACAAAAAAAAATACATTGTTTTAGTATAATATTAAGGAACCAAAGTGAAAAATGGATGTTCATAATATAAAAATATATTGTTTTAGTATTAAGGAACCAAAGTGAAAAATGGATGTTCATGAGATAAAAATACATTGTTTTAGTATTAAGGAACCAAACTGAAAAATGGATGTACATAAGAAAAAAAAACAATGTTTTAGTATTAAGGAACCGATGTGAAAAATGGATGTTCATAAGATAAAAATACATTGTTTTAGTATAAAGGAACCGATGTGAAAAATGGATGTTCATAAGATAAAAATACATTGTTTTAGTATTAAGGAACTAAAGTGAAAAATGGATGTACAGAAGATAAAAATACATTGTTTTAGTATTAAGGAACCAAAGTGAAAAATGTAGGTTCATAAGATAAAAATACATTGTTTTAGTATTAAGGAACCAAAGTGAAAAATGGACGTTCATAAGATAAAAATACATTGTTTTAGTATTAAGGAACCAAAGTAAAAAATGTATGTTCATAAGATAAAAATACATTGTTTTAGTATTAAGGAACCAAAGTGAAAAATGTATGTTCATAAGATAAAAATACATTGTTTTAGTATTAAGGAACCAAAGTGAAAAATGGATGTACATAAGATAAAAATAACAATATCCAAAACGGTTATGACATTTTTATATAAACAATAAAATTGATAGTTGTGAAAACATAAATTGTCGGACGACCTGCAAAAGTTGGAGTTTGTCTAATTAGAAAGAATAAAAAAAAAAAAATCATATTGTAAAAAAAAAACCATTACCTTAGATCCTCTTAAAAGACACTTAAAAAATTCAACATGATAATTAACATAATAGATGCATACAATTGCGCTATATTCTTGTCTGGGTAGGCAGAAAGGACAGAGACTCTCCAATTTCGATACACGTCCTTCACTTATTAACATCGATTCACTTTTTACATTTACTTCTTTTAAAATATCACTCACTTATTCTACAACCATACTTTATTGTGTCTTCCTTTACCAAGCCTTCCTCCCCCCCCCCCAAATTTTTTACTGTTTTATGAGTACTTTTGCTTTCGTTCATTAATTTTTTTTAACCTGGCGAGTTTATTGCCATGTGGCAATCTCTTCCAATCAACCAGAAATATGTTTTTAAAGGCCCTAAGTGTTAACCAGACTGGAACCCTATTTAGAAAAATCTGGGTTCCAGCGGGGATCGAACCCGCAATCTCCGGATCGGCAGACAAGTGTCTTACCACCAGGCCACGGAGGTCGTCAAATCATTCATTCTACATGCCCAAACCATATCAGCGTACTCATACTTAACACATCAACCTTAATTTCACATTCATTCCTTATAATTTCCTTCCGTTTACTGTCATTAATTGTCATTCGTTGTATTCTTCTTAGTGCGCGTATTTCTACAGTATTTATTAAGTTCGTTTCAGTTTTTTCTCATGGCCACGTTTCACTCCTATACACCTTAGTTTGAATTAAAACACTACTGTGAACTATCATTGTAGCAGATTTTGATACTGCTAGGTTCAAATATATGATTTAGTGCCTCATTGGCTTTGTTTTCTACCGCTACACTCCGATCGATGTATCTAATAAATCTGCCATTATTTGAAAAAAATACTAACCAAATAGTAACATTCCTCTTTGATAATTATAAAAATATGTCAATTCTCTAATAGTGAGAAATAAATATAAATTATTTTCACTAAAAATGAGAGTTGATTAAGCATAATTCGTCTTCCAATCGGTGGGTTAGTGGTTCAGGATCAAATGAATATTGCCTGATTTTCCCTTAAGGCCTCTTAGAAATCTTCGTGATTTGTAAGAAAAAATGGACGTATGAAAATAAAACTTCCAGTTAACAACGAAATATAATACAATACAAAAGGAAATACAATAAAAAGAAAACGATTTCAAACTCTTTTGGTCCCATTAAAAAAAATCTTATTTCTACGTATTTCCACGACATTAATTAAAAATTTTCATGTTAAACTATTCATAGAATTCGTATAACATACAGACGGACTGAAATTTTAATATATTTTTCCATGTAAACCTTTAAAAAAAATTAGCAAAAAGGATATTCAAATGTGCTCTATATTTTTTTTAGAAGCGATACTTTTCACTAAATAAAAAATGGCAGGCATGAGCCACAATCAGTCCTCAATTATGATTATTAAAAAACCTTTTATTTGCGTTATTAAATTACCCTTTAGCAATTATTTGCGCAGTAAAAGACTAGATACAGCAGTTCCTTAAATAAATTAAGATTTCATTATCAAATAAACCTTTATACCCTTTTGTTTGCTTTTGATATAAAAAGCATTTTAGTAGCATCAGTGCAAAACTCGTTTGTATCATTTTTTCTCAGTTATTTTAACTTAGCTGTATTATTTTTGGTAATCTCTGTGACATAAGCTGCTTGTCTTCTAACCAAAATATTTGGATTCGATTCCAAATTGTATTTATACTTTAGATCTTTGATTTCAAAGCCAAAAAAGAAAAATAAAATAAGAAATTATTTTGATCTTGATAAGGTTCTCATCAGGATACCAAACTCGTGCGTGCTAGACTAATACGGGTATTTTTGCCTTTTCATGTGAGGTAGAATAGCCTACACGTAATGTTTAGTTCAGTTTCATCCCACTACCACGCACGCTGTTTTGGGATACAAAATAACTCGTCATCTAGCACGATTTACACTTGAAGATCGAAATGTTCTTTATTTTTTATTAGTATGATATCACGAAGTGTCGATAAACAGACAGCCCAAAAAGGGCCTCCTCTTGCGTGTGAATAGTTGTGACTGCGGACTTAAGATCCGATGTCATAGGAGAAGTCAAATGACTCATAGCGCAGTAAATATACGTATGAAGCAGCCTCAGGCCTGGTGTTATAATTGCCAAGCGAGTTGCTAGTACTTTCACAGAAAACTTTGATATGACGACACTATTATTTGACGCCGCTAGATCAGAGTAGCCAATCGGTCTGAAGCTGAACCGATTTAATGCTGAGTGATAATGCTTTCGGAAATTATTAACCCGATTATCATCACAGTACCACAAAATGTGATCTACGTATTGATCCGGAAAAAAATTACACCCGAGCAAAGGAACATGCATAATGATAAATAGTGACAATAATAAAATGGTAATTTTTAAAGCGCCATTTAGAGAGCAAACACTTCTCCAAGGCGTTCTAACTTACAAATCGAATCCACTCATAAATGATGATAAGACTTCCCGAAAAAGGATTGTGTTTAAGTGCTTCCTAAAGCTACATTCGCCCCCTATATCTCTGACACTAGGAGGCAGACCATTTCACGTCATAGGACCAGCAATGACAAAAGCTCTATCATTATACGCCACTCTATTGTATTGATTTGGAAAACCATTTTATTTTAGATGAAGAAGAATTCGACCTCAAAGCTATATTTTTCTTTGAAGGAACATACTTTAGACCATAGTTTCCAAAACGTTTTCGCCCCGTAGAACACTTGCCGATTTTTTTGTTTTCCGTAGACCCCCTGCCTGCCTAATATTGAATTTTCCTAAACTTGTTAACTTCAAATGTATTTTTGATAGCAGACACAGTGCTGTTCACCTTGATAAGGTGTTTTTGAAGAGTGGAAAATTGTTAAAAAAATAAAAATATGTACAATTTTTTTCATACCTTTATTGAAAAGACACAAAATTCAAGTAAATATTTGGCTTTGGAACGAAACAAATCAAAACCTAGTAAAAAATTTCATCGAAAAGAATTCTTACATAAAATTAATACACAAATAATACTGTTAATGAGAGGGATGAACCTGATGCTCTGATATCAATGGTTCAATATTTGGCTTCAAATTAGTAAGGTATAGTCTTAAATCTCCATGTTCAGTGATTTGAACTCAATTTCTTTTTTTCTTAAAAAGATTGTCAACCGCCCTTAAACCTCTTTCCACGAGGTATTAAGATGGAAAAGCTAACAAAAACTGTTTTGTAATAGTCTATAATGCAGAATAAGCAACATGAATATATTTCTGAAGCCAGAATTGCTGATACTTCTTTCTGAACTGCACCTTAAGTTTTTCGTTTGTACTTATTCTAATCAGTTATTGTTGTAATATATACATATATCATATGTATACACAATCTGTGTTAGGTGTAATAAGACATTTACGGAACGCTTAAATATTAATGATGCTCTGCTTAAATGGGATCCGCTCACGTGGACCCCCATTTACATCTCGTGCCCTCCCATTTTCTTTTCTCGCTGAGATAGACCCCCTGCAAGTCAAAATCGACTCTTGGGGGTCCATATAGACCACTTTCGGAATCTTTGCTTTAGACACTGATTCGAAAGAAACAACAGAGACATCACATAAACTACACGTTAACTGCATACTCCATTGGATCTAAACCAGAGGTTCAATGAATGCAAACGAAGACAATAAGGTAACTCGACCACGCTCTTCTATGGTATATAACTACTTTACTTATTCGGATATATTGAAGGATATTTTATGAGTGCGTGGTGAATAAATCTTGTTTACCAAAGGACAACATTAAGTTTCGGTCACCTCGCGGCAAGCGGCCGATCAGTTGATATATGATACAGAGAATTTTTGACCTCCGCTTGCTGAAAATGTGATTGGAAGCAAAATAAGTATGTTTAACATTAAAACAGGGAACATTTTGTGATTTGTGTTTATTTTTATGTGCATTTTTATGTTTACAAAAAATACGAGTTTTTGTCCCTTTACGTAGGTTTACGATAGAAAACCTGTTGTTCTAAATTTGAATAAAGTTTACCGTTATTTCAAATATAATGCTAGTAACTTTGGCACAAAACATCCTAGTTTGGATGGGTTATCTATTTAAAAAAAATGCTAGTAACTCGATGAATTACAATGATCCTATATTTGCTTTCCAAAAATTACCCATTCCATCATCATGTTTTAAATAAAATTTGTGCTTCATTTCAAAGCAATGCATAAATGTAGCCTAGATTTTATAATAAAAAAAAACCGGTTTTATTTGAGTTTTATCATAGAATATGGTTTTCAGTAATTACACGTCTATGTTATTTACGAATTTCGTTACTTCTCATTTTTTTTCTCAAAAAATTAAGTAATATTTGCTTTCGATATTTTCGTGCTTGTAATTTCTTAAATCGAGATATTTCGTTTTTGGAAGAAATTTTTCAAATGTCATAATCCAGTCAGATTGTGATATTAAAAATTTGAATATTTTTCTGTTACTATTTTTTTTCATTATGTCGTTTAATGAGTCGCAATTACTTTCGTTGTTTTAATTTTTTTCCAGAGGCAATGTATGGCGGTTTAATTTATTCACATTGATTAAACAGAACCAACTTGTAACGAAAAAGACAATATTTCAATCAGAGGCTATCTAAAAAATAAGTCACTTTTTTGCCGTACTCAGTTGATCGAGTCATCGCAAACTACAGATAAGTGTTTAATTTTTAAGTTAACTTTTTAAAAAAGTTCTATGTAAAATGATTAATAAATACTTCTTCACATACAAGCTTAACGACTATTTCTGAAAGCGCCTTACTACAAACTTTTAATCATAATGCACATCAAACTACCTCATTTTCCTCCACGTAACTACTTATGCATACATAAATGACGTCTCCATAAATTATTAACTGATGCAGTTAGTTCTAATATATGTAATTCTAAAGCCTTATATTGTAAAATTGCTACTTTAAATTGCTTTCTAATGATATACTATATGGTTTGAGTTAACCTTTCCTTCCCTGTGTTGGGTATCTTCTACACGTTGCTTTTAATAACCATCAATATCTCTATAAATATAACAAATACAAGATTAAGATTTTAGGTATTTCTCCATAATATATTTACGCATTGATTTAAAAAATAGTATTAATAATAATCAGAATTTATCGACTACATCGAGGTGTTTTGTAAAGATCGAAAACAAATTCGCATTTAAACGCTGCGAGTGCCTCGTCTTGACGATAGGTGAATAGTATGCGGGAAGCGCGACACTATATTCGCATCTCACTCTTGCATACTAGACTGAATTGCGAGGAGCTGAATTGTCTCAATGTCGCAAGCAAAGGCGTAAGCGCCGGGGTATGCGACTGACGTTCCGCGCGACTAGTAGCTTCTAGGCTTGCAAATAGGTTAGACGTACGCCCGTTCCGTGAGCGTTTTTTAATGTTTTCAGATGGTTTTTTAATGTTTTCAGCAAACAAATCTCAATTATTATAATTTTTACCTTCAATTATAATTAATTAAGGGGATTATCTATGAATGTTCTTATTTTTCCGATTTAAAATCGCTAATTTTTTATTGCGTACTCACTACCCAACACCGGAGCATGCGTATTATTTTTATCACCGTAAGGGAAGGGTTAATAATAATTAGTACGAAATGCTTAAACTTATTTTACAAAAACTTTTCAAAGCATATTTTATCAAATGATGTTTATTGTATATAAAATTACGAAAAAAATGCATTTAACATTGTTTTCAAATTTAGTATCATGCTTTCAATTTGATAAGAGTTAAGATATCGTTTTAAAATCATTTGGAAAATTGCTGGCAAAACACTGCAACTTTGTTTTATTTCACTCTATTTTTTTTTGCATATAACAATGCATTTACACACTTGATATGTCATCATCAGATAAGTTGACTAGAATCAGTTTCATTAAGTGACGCCGAAGTTATTTAAACAAATTCAACAATTGTTTTATTTTTTGACACTTCAGTGCTGAAAAATATATTGAAATTTTATTACCTCATATTTGATCAATCAGATAATAGTTGAAAAAAAGTTAAATTATCACAAAAACTTGAACATCCTTTTTCAATATCAGAAAACAAACTACATTTATGAATAAGAAAAAGGGTAGACAAACTAAAAAAAAAAAAAAAAAGGGAGACAAACTAGCAAAAAAATAACGTGTAAAATAATATGTAATATACTCGTCATGCAAATATTTTTATTTTACACTCAGAAAGGATTATTTATTCTAACGAATTGCAGTCATAACTATTACCTTAGTAAAAGGTAAAAGTTGTGTAGTAATTAGTCTAAACTAAGTCCAAGAACACTAAAGTAACTTTAAGTTAATTTGTTATCTGCAATTCATCAGACTTCAAAAGAAAAAGAAAAAAAATGTTTCGTAATTAACGAACCGCTTTTTATTATAGTCGTATCACACAATATTCTCAAAAGAATAAGGGATGTAAGCAACAATATAAAAATCCCCTAAAATCAACAATTTCCTTAATTTCCTCTTTAATTCAGAAGACATCCCTCCTACACAGTATACATTTACTCCTATTTGTACGAGAGCGGCAATTATCCTTTATTTTCCTCGTATCTCCTTCACGATGCCTCCTCGGCAGTATACGAAACGATATGAAAAATCTCAAACCATGTGTGGTCGAATAGAGTAGGAGGGTTCTCTTAATATTGCTGGCTCAATTTTTTTCTTCTCTCATCCATAAACACGTCCAACAATATATTCCCGGCATTCCTCTCCGTTCAGTTGTAACCAGTTCACGTACACCCAAAGGGGTCAACCATTCTCTCTTTCTCTTTTGCCATATATATTTTTCATTTGTCCGGATTTTATCACAAAAGCCCGTATCGACTAATTCATCTCAATTCTTAGACCAGGAACGTTGCTTTGCGGTTGAGAATGGTATATTGGAAACGATCTTTTCAATCCGTCTTTACCGATTCGATTTTTTGGTTCGGTGACTTTGCACACTCGTACTCTTCTCGTATTCCTATTATTTTTTCCCTAGTCTCGTAACATAATAACTACGAGTTGAATAAAATTAAAAAAATTAAGTCTTATTTGTGAACCTGTAACACAGAACACGATTTCTGCAAATCATTCTATAAGAAATATAGAAAAGTGAGAGCGTACGTAAAGTTCTTACTTTTTTTCTGAAATAGTGTTTAAAAAGCATTTATATATACCATCACGCTATTTCTCTGTCGGCATTGGCAGAGAAGACAGCGCGCAAGATTTTCCTGTCTCGACACAGCCTTGGCCTTTTCCAAGTTCATACAACTATGATTTCTCTGATTTAAAACCCTTTCAAATTGAAAATATTTATTTATTTTTTAATTTCGCTATAAAACAATCTGGCGTATTAGGCGTATTGAGGTAGGCAGAGAAATATATCTTATGAATCTACCCTAACACGCGTCACTCGTGATTTGAATTGTCCTTTCTCGCACGTCCCGATTTATTCATTGGAATATACACATATATATGTATCTATTGTTTAATATCCTTAACTGTCCTGCCGCCCCCTCTTATCTCACCGAAATTTTTCAGCGTCTTTACTACGCTCAAACAGAGATTGTTCATTGGCCTTTCCAGTTCACCACCCCTCTTTTTTACGTCGTCCTTAACTGTACATGCAGTAAGACTCTGGAATCAGTTACAAACCTATATAAGACTCGCTTCGTCTTTGGCATGCTTTAAGAAGCGACAGAAAAAACTCTTAATTTCTAGTCAGTAAAATAACGTGTTTCATTCCTGATTTTGCTTTTCCTTTCCTCTCCACTATCCCTTCCTTTCCTTTTGATTGATTATATCTCACTTTATATGAAAAATAATGTTCGGGTGATTGCCCGTCTTTGTGGGATTCGTGGGCGTGTGCTCACGTTTATGCTCATTGATTTCGTGGCGATGGATAGTCATTTGAATGATTTACGAGTATGTGACCACGTAACTTGCTTCGTTTACATTTGTCTAGTTGGTTGGAAGATATTACCGCCTGACAATAAGCCCGCCAGATTGTTTTTGCAATAAAAGTCTTAAATAAATAAATAGCAGCATATTATAAGCCATAGTATTATATCTCTCAAAATGCATGAAAACTGTTGAATTACTCGTATATAACTAATGTGTAAATTTATATCTAGTAAAAAAGAAGTTATAAATTTCAGTAGAAAAACTTATACGAGTATATTGGTTTGTTGATTAGTAAACCATCACAAAAGTTTATTTAAGATAACTAAAGTATATTAATTAATTATCCTATTACTTAATTTTAAAAGTTAAAAAAAATGTAATCTTAAGCAATAGATTTGGTTCAATGTTTTTAGAGCAATTTTTTTATCTTCATTACAAAATTGTTGGACTTCGCGTACTTCAAGATGGAATGCCTGAATTTATCTTAAGAGAGGAAGTAACACAATGAATTTGTATTAAAATTATACCCATTGTTTGGGGCCGCATTCAGAGTGATATCCACCATTGAAATCTCTCGCCGCGATTCATTAGATCCATTTAAATTAACAATATTTCGGGTATTAAGTATTTAAATATTTTTTATTGTTTTATTTAAACGCCGGCCCTGATTAATGAGGCCGGGTAAAGGGCCCGAGGGAAATATAGAAACCACTGAATGAACCCCGTTTTGAGCCAATGTGGACGTACGCTTAAAAAAAGTCAACTAGGTTTTTATTTACTTTCTTTTGTTCATTGTAAATTCCTTTTAATACTAAAATTAAATATCACACTAACGCTTTTCTATTGTATAAGTTTAAAACGTTTGAATGACATTTTTGCATCACACACAAACACACACACGTATAGCATCATTATCATCATCATTGTCGACCAGGGTCGATCCACTGCTGGATGAAGGTCTCCCCTAGTTGACTCCAAATAGTTCGGTTTTTTTGCTCGTTGGTACCATGTGATGATGCCATGTTTTCTGATTTCATCTATCCAGCGTACCTTCGGTCTTCTTCTAGGCCTCTTTATGCCTCTTGGGTACCATTATTTCGGATGTCCATCGGGAGTCTGATATTCTGGCTATGTGTTCTGCCCATTGATACTTAATTTTGTTGCACACTTTTATAACGTCATCTACCTTTGTTATGTTACGATCCTGGTGTTTTGTTTACAGTCTCTTTTAGCATATCCCAATATGCATCTCTCCATGCCCCTTTGTGCGGTCTGGAGCTTTTGTGTGTTCTTTACTGTGAGCATCCATGTCTCGCAGTCATACGTAAGTACTGGGAGAATACACTGGTTGTAGACCTTTTGCTTCAAAGATATTGAGAGATTACTTTTGAAGACGTTGTCAAAACATCCAAATGAGTTCCATGCTAATTTGGTCCTTCGTGCTATTTCCTCCGATATGCCACTTACAAAGGAAATAAGTTGACCCAAATACACATATTCCTGGACAAGTTCTAGCAGTTTTTCATATTCAAATATTGGTTTTGGGGTAGCAAAGCTGTTCACCATATATAGGATTTTGATATATTCATTTTTAAACCAACTCCTGCAGTTGGTGCTGAAGATCATTCGGATTTTATAAGAATATAACGATATTGTCTGCAAATCTTAAATGGCTCAGGTATTTTTCACCAATCACCAGGCCTTTTTTATCCCAGTCCAGTTTACTTAAGACATATTCAAGTGTAGTTGTGAATATTTTTGGGGAAATAGTCGCACATTGACAAACTCCCATACCAATTTGAAAGGTTTCTGAGGATATGTGGATATGTATTTTTGCTGTTGCGTCCTTATAGATGTTATTGAACAACTTAATGTATGCTCTATCAATTATTTGTGTCTTTGGAGCTTCTAGTATGGCAACTTTCTTGACTGTGTTAAAGGCATTTTTGTAGTCCACAAAGGCCAGGTATAAAAGAAGATCATATTCCTCATATCGTTCTATCATTTCCCGCAGCACCTGAATATGATCCATGGTACTGAAACCCTTCCTGAATCCAGCATGTTAAGATCTTTTTGATCGCCTATCTTATGGAGAAGTATTACGGTTGCAGATTTCCAGTATTCTGGAATGTCTTTTCCAAGAAGGCACTTGTTGAAAAGTTGAAAAGTGTCGATAAGATAGTATCCACTTCTCAACCTGTTTATTTAAGGACATCAATGGACAAATGGTTGGTACCAGTGGCCTTACCGGATTTCATTCCATTGATTGCGTATGTGATTTATCCTGGTATAATCATCGGGATATTTTTGTCGTCAGTTGTTTCCAGATTTGAGTTTGTACAGGGTACATTTACCGTATCTGTATCGGTATATACCATACACAGTTCTCTATAAAATTATTCCGCTCTCTTCAGGATAAGGTCTCGTTGTTTAGTAACAGTATTATCAGAAAGTTTAAGTGCAATGATGTGGCGTTTTCTTAAAGACATATTATGCTTTACATTTTTGAGACTTCTTCTATTATCAATCGTTCTTTGAACCATTTTTGTATTTTATTCGCGGATTTTTTTGGCTAAGCATTCTATTGATATACTCGTAGATTTTTTTTTATTTGTTTCATGAAATCAAACATTTCCTGCGACAATTTTGATTATTTTTGAGAATATGAGCTACCGTAATTTGTTGCACTTTATTATATCTGCAAGAAGTAATAGCAGATATGTTCTGCTATTAATTCTATTGTAATCAGATGCTCTGATTTTGTAAGGATTTGAAAGAGATTCTTAAGGTAAAATTGAAATCCATTTTTATTTTTAGCAAGTAGATCATTGTCTATTATTCTTTTTTTCCTTTTTCTTTACGCTGCCTATTTTAAAACTATTGAGAACAGTACCTGAACAGTAAATTTTTTGTTTGTAGTCCATTTAACTTATTATATGTTACCTGTCGGGCTTCTTTATGCCCATTTTCTAGAGCTTTTCTTTTTGAAAGATGAATTTACGCCATAAAGGGCTTTGCTTTGAACACACACTACACTCCTGTTTCCTGTCATCACGTGTGCCTAGGCTAAATTTTCCTACTGATTCGTCATATTTGTGGAGACTTCCGATTCTTGCGTTGAAATCTCCGACTACAATTTAGAAGTGAGATGTGTCTGCGTCATACATATTTTGGATTTTTTTATAGTACTCCTCGATGAAATAATCAGAATAACTTTGCGTGGGGGCAAACATCGTTTGCTAATTTTCGAAATTAGGGAATCCACTCTATCAGAAGAGTTCTTATTTTAAGTGATACAGTCCGTCTATTTCCTGTGGATAATAAATCCCACTCCACTTGTTCTTCTATATTCTGTATCTCTGGAATATAGATGATGTTCATCTTTCAGTTATATCATGTCCTCTTCTTTTTTTTCTGACTTTGCATAGCCCTACGATATCCTAATTGATGTGTATTAGCTCTTCTTTAAGTTCAGTGATATGGCCTTCACTTAATTGGGTTCGAGCATTGAACGTTGCTATATCTATCTGAACGCAGCCATTACCAATCCTACGTGACCGTATCGAAGCCTCCCTTCTAAGACCACTGAGATAGCTCTGTTCAGGATGTCTTCCGGAGGGTGTTTTTATATTTTTGTTATCTTGAATATTATCCTGGGGGCTAGTGGGCAGGGAGTCCTTTAGTATCTTCTTATACCGCGCTGTCCAAGTGTATTGGTATGAGGTTTTATTTCAGAGTGCTGGAAGTGCTCTTTTCGGAGTGCTGGAAGTTTTCTTATCTTTCGGCGGAAAAGGACAATGTAGAGGAAGGCATAAATAATCCCCAAAAGAAAAAATCTAGTGGTTTGAGATCTGGTAAACGCGCAAGGTAATCTACAGTACTCATTCGCCTGATCCGTCTATTTGATGGGTTCTCATTCAAAAAGACCCTTACATCACGAAGGTAATGTGGATATGCGCTCCATCTTGTTGGAAATAACGATGGACACCCTCTTTTGGTAATTCCAATTCACGAAAAACCTGGTAAAAAATGTTCTTGAACTTTGAAGATACGTTTCCAACACTCTTTCCTCCATGGCAGCTTTCGTCGATCGATGTCCGTGGCAATCCGGAATGTTATTTATGGACATTCTGAACAGTTCAATCTGCTTGAAACATATATCTTATTCGTCTGATAGTAAGTCTAGTAGGCTGATCAGCTTACAATTATTTCCTAAATCATCTTTGCACTTCTACATACGGCGTTTTCGTACTTCCAGTAGCACTTCAAAATAAACTTACTTTGTTGGAAACTCAGTCTTATGTAAGCAATTATTTCACAACAGTTCAGCTATTAAAGTGTGGATACATTTTTTGCAGCCCCTGTGTGGATACATTTTTTTGCGACACCCTGTACATATTCTATATTGACACAGATTTACATCTTATTATGTATCCAATTAATTTTGAAATAAATGCTGATTACGATATTCTACCTAGAAGGGCTCGAAATATCTAATATGAATGAAAACCGAGACAAGAGGACTGTTATATTTAAGATATGTTTACACCCTGACAAACACGTAATTAAAAGCCTTCTCTCCATCAATTACTATGTCAATCAAGTTTCGATTTTCCAACAACATGTCCACTATTTATATTATTCATTGTAACTAATTGAGAGAGGCTAGTGCCGGGAGGTTGATAGAAAAAGTAAGAGGGTGAATTATTAAGCGAGACCCTTCTCAGGTGAGCACTCACGTATTCAGTTACATATTCTCGAGGGCTGCTCGTGATTTAAGCCGCGTTTAAGCTCCTCGCACAGCATGGCTTAACCCCGGTCCCCGCACTCCCTGGCATACCAAATTTTTCACATTTCGCTATTTTTTATCCTCGTTTTTTATTTTTTTATATTGTTCTTAAACGAGGATAAACTTCACGCGAAATGAGAAAAAAAATATACAAAATAAACATTAGCGCATATGTAGATTTTGGTAAAAAAACTTAATGCCTTAATGGAGATGGATAAAGCCTTAATGTGTAAAAAGGACTTTCGTTTGGGAAAATATTTGGTTTTAATTTTAATATTCAAATAATATTTTCAGAAAAATGTAAATAATTATATTCCAATTTCCATTTTACCCAGTACAAAACGAATTTGTATTTATTAGGTAATGTTTTCAACCAACAATAAATACATAAAAAATCTAGTTGTATTTACTTTTTTGTAAACTATCGGAAATTAAACTCGATTTTTTCGATGAATCTATCCTCAAAAAGGTTTTAAATATCGTATATTAATTTTCAAAAGTTATCGATATATACATATCAGTAATCTAAACCTGTTGAAGAAGATGGCTTAGAGACACCACAATATTACCTTCGAAATTGTTAATCAATTCCTCCTGGTTGGGGTAACTTGTCTAAGCACGTAACTCATTGTTAGTAACACGCTAAGAGGTAATAGTATCAATGTGGACGACTTCAAACCATTTATATATTTTTTTAAGTCTGTTTTTTCACTTAAGGTCTATTTAACACTTTTTTAGTTGTACGGAAGAGATTGTCAACTGTACTATACACAATTAAATATTTAACAATTTTATATTGTTTTTCAAAAACAATTTGAAAAATATATGCAAATATTTGTATTTACTAGAAATCCATTTGAATTCGACGACTAAAAAAGAATATTAGCCTTCGAAATAAAAAAAAATAATGCTGATTTTTATTATATAGTAAAAAATATTTCATTACTTTGTCTTTCAGAAAAGTTATTTATAACGTTTCCATGGAAGATGAAATTCAATTATATGATTAAATATTACGTAACGATTTTACTTATTTCCGAATTAATTATATTTGTTTCCGTATATATTTTTTCCTATTAATTTATTGATAAAGGAAATTCTGTTTTTAAGCCTTACATCATATAAATAAACTTTTAAAGAATGTTATTTAATTTATCGACTAGAAAACGTTTTAAAAAAAGGTTTTATTACATACGTATATCTCTGTCTGTTTGTGGGTAATAAAAGAGGCCCAATAAGGATATGTTTTAAAAATGATTTTAGAATTATTGTGATTTTATTTTAATTAATGGTTATGGATTGATCATGTGAGTGTTTGCAATGTATTTGTATGCATGAACAATAAAAAACTAAAGTTTACAAATCTGGGAGGTATTTTTCTCCGATATTTATGAAAATCTGTATGTCGTCGTATTTTCCCTTTTGATTTAGAGTTTTACTTTTTCCTTGCAGAACGGCTGCCTTTTTAACCAGTCAAAGTCAAGTTTCCGAATCTATATTTTTAAGGAAGAAGACAAAACCAACATTAAAATTATAGATTTATATTTTTGCAGCCAACACTGCTTAAATTATTTGAATCTCTTGCTCAGATAGTATTGGAAAATGTGTCCAGCGATTGGTTATATCTAATCAGCACGATTTTGTGAATAGCAAATTTACATTAATAACTTTGTTATCTAAGAGAACTTACTATATTGCGAGTGCCTTCAAAAGCAAATTACACAACGCTCCATCTGTATTGGCTTCAGTAAAACTTTTGACAAGATGTCTCACAATATTCTCATTGAAAAGTTGCGAGCAATAGGAATATTGGGAAATTTGCTTAAGTGGATATAAAGTTATCTTACTGATTGTACTCTCAGTGAAAGGATTCAGTTCACTGTATTTGAAGAATTTATTGGGAGAAGTGGAGTACCTCAGGGGTCTCTCTAGGATCCAATGTTCTTCATTTTGTTTATTTTTATTATATTGTTGAATGTTTTCATGATGCAAAGATTCTGATTTCTATTGTCGATTTATAAATGTTCAAGCATATACTATATATTAATAACTACATATATTAATACGAAAGAATCACCAAAGACCGCATGAAAGGTGCACCACGATCAAACACTTCCTAAACAAATAAAAAACATATTAAAAAAAAAAAACTACATATTTTCTATAAGATGATAAACTAAATAATGTTTCTTAGTGTTTCAAAATGGGTAACTGTTTACAGATTTCAATAAAACACTGTACCAACATTCTAGTAAAGTCATTATTAACAGATATTGATAAAACACTGTACCAACATTCAAAACGGGTTATTGTTTATGGATTCTAATTAGATACGTTTACAAATTCAAAATTTTTTATTGTTTACGGACTCAATCGAGTAATGTTTCGTCATTCAAAATTGGATTTTGCTTCTGCATATCAATAAAACACTATATCAACATTCAACACGACTTATTGTTGACGTACTTCAATAAATCACTGTATCAATATTTTCAATGGACTATTGTTTAAGAATTTGAACTATACACTCTCAACATTTAAAACGGGTTAAATGATTTCAATAAAGCTCTGCATCAACGTTCAAAACAACTTTTTGTTTACGGATTTCAATAAATCTCTGTATATAAACGGATTATTGTACTCTAAACGGATTACTGTTGAATATCAACAAAACACTAAATCAACATTCAAAACGGGTTATTGGTTGCGAATTAAAAAAAAAACCTTTATCACCATTTAAAGCGAATTATTTTTGACGGATTTCAAAAATATCATCTCATGATTATTACTTTTTTGTTAAAAAAAACGAAATATTACATTTAAGCTTCTCGTCCGTAAAAAATAACAAGGGAAATGACAGTTGAATTTCTAAAACTAAGGAATTGTGGCGGTTGCACACGCGGTCAATGACCGATGAAATGACCTTTGCATTCCTTAGCAATGCAAAACAAACAAGTACCAAGTCCACGCGCCGGTCATTCAACTCATTGCCGGGAGCGACGCGCATTCCATGCTAAAGCGAGAACGCACCACATCTGTCTCGCCAGTTCCGTAAATAAATTATCACCTACATACGACATTAATCGTTTTGCGGATACAGAAACGAGACGGCGAGATATCTTGCTCGCATTCCCGCACACACGCGGGAATAGTATAAATACCTACGTTACGAATAAAATTCCTCTTTCCGCATTGCGATCGAAAACGTGTTTTATTTATCAACAAATCATCATCATCATCTCTCCCTTTAAGGACATATACCCTAAAAAATAAAGAAAAAAAAAACGTATTGACGTCAAATATGGAAAGTTTTAAGCTTT
The DNA here is from genome assembly GCA_949825065.1 of Odontocerum albicorne. Taxonomy (NCBI): domain Eukaryota; kingdom Metazoa; phylum Arthropoda; class Insecta; order Trichoptera; family Odontoceridae; genus Odontocerum; species Odontocerum albicorne. Next base: position 50,067,196 of record OX463839.1, read on the forward strand.
ATTCGTCGCACAAAAAATTTAAAAAAATCAAATTATCCTTCACGCCTAATATTACTTTCCCCTACGCGTTGATGTTGACAAACTTAATAACTTTGGGCAGAGATACGTTGACCTTCTACCAAGAGGCGAAGGATGATATTTATGTAAAATATGAAAATTAAAAATCACGATGAAATACAATTTTCCTGCCGCTCCGAATAAAGATATAAAAATACATAAATACTGGGCCGTCACGTTTCAATATACAATAAGTGCTGTGCGCATGGAAAGACAATTTCATGGTGACGGCAACAATGTTATTTGTGATTAAAAAAGGTTCCCTAAAATATACACTTGAATAAAAACATTTGAAGTTTTTTTTAAATATGGATTTAATATTCATATCAAAGTAGTAAATCTCAGAATACTGAAATGAACACAAGAGTTTTTTATATGAAATTTTTTAATTAATTAAGTGACTTAGTTAGTTTATAGTGAAAATAATCTGAATTCGTACATACAATACATACAAACATGAATACTATTATTTCGTTTCCATATCGCGAAATGTAAAGGACGAATGGCCAGATTTTCCTTTCTCGATACAAATATCATATCTTATCATCCAGTTCCTATGATTTCTTATACCTTTTTAATTTTTCTTACTTTCAAAATATAATTCACTTAATCAAACCATTATTTACTATATATTTTTCTACCACACATATATTTTCTAAGTATTTATTCATTCGTTCCTTCAACATGCGCAAATGATATCAGTATGTTTTTTATCATACTTACAACATCAGTTTTAAGTTCACATCGAACCGTTATCACATTCATCCCGAATCCCTTCATTATTTATTTTATCATACTTTGTCTCCACATAAAGGATCTTTCAAATTGAGCGGGTTTTTTTTAATTCTTGGATAAAACACAGATGGCGTCGTGAACTTGCCTGTGTCTTGTGACATTAAATAAGTGTAATGTATGACATTTATAAAAATGCAGTCGTATACAAAACAACAACGCGTTCAAATTGTTGAATTATTTTATGTATTGTTATTTCCGGAAACGGTAATGTTAATTGGCCACCAAGATCATGTGATCTAACACCGTCGGACTATTTTCTCTAATATTACGTAAAAAACCAGGTCTATAAGAACGAACCTCAATAAATTCTTGAGCTGAAAGACGAAATTATTCACGTTATTGGGGAGTTAAAACCGCAATTATGTCAAAATGTTATCGAAAATTTTGACAAAATAGAGGGCATCTGTGAAGCTGCAAGAGGTGGATATTGTTTTTTTGTATTTAGATGTCATACATTATAATTCAATGACCAATAAAAAGTTTTTTGAAATTTAAGCATATTGTGTGTTTTGTTCCAGAATTAAAAAAACTAACTGTCCTTAGTTGTAATGAATAATTTTAAAAGGCACTCAAATAACATAAATACATAGATAAAACAATATACATCAAGACCAATCGTATGGTTTTGGATTTAGTGGCATAACCATAACAGTTTTTCCTAGAAAATACAATAGTTTCCCGAGATATCTATGTTACAGCATGAATGCGGTAGATTAAGCTTGTCTGGTTCTATATTCATGAAAAAAACGTTTTCTTCTAAAAATATATGTAAGATAGCAATAAGTCACATAAATAAAATCAGATAAAATATTATAAGAAAATCAAATCAGTTCAAAAGCGAAATCCACCAGAAATAAATCTGGGACGTCAAATGAATTTGCAAACAGGCCAACTACTGTCGCCAACTAAGATAGTTACATTTTAGCGCAAAGTGCGATATTTGATTAATTAAGTCGTGCTTATTTTTTTTAACACATTTTAAATATGCGTACTCGTGTTGAAGATTAAAATAAGTTGAAAAATTCTGCTATGTAAGTAGTATTTTCTTAAAAAAAATAATTCGGGATATTGAATGGCGTGAAGCGATAAGAAAAAAGTCAATGGGGTAATAAAACATGAATACTCAAACCGAATATCATCAGAATCTGCTAAAATGATAGTTTATAATAGTATATCAGAACCATCTAGTATTGGAGTGAAATTTGGACGTGGTAAAATAAGCCAAATAAATTCTCTAAAAATTGTGCTCTTTTACCAGAATATAAAGGGTCTTTCAAATTGAGCGGTGTTTTTTTTTATTCTATTTTTTTACAACAAATAATCTCATTCATTCGTATAGTACTCAACCCCCAATATAAAAAAAGTACTCAATACCCAATGAAGAAATATTGAAGATTGTTACTAAGAGACACCTTAACCTTTCCCTTCGTGTGCTAAAAATAGTCCGCGCATTCTGGTGCAGTGTATTTAGTACACATGTTAAACTGAGCGATTTAAAATCGAAAAAATAAGAATATTCATAGCCAGTCGCTTAAATTAATTAAATTTGAAGTCAAAAGTGATAATAATTGAAATGGAATTGCTAAAAATATGGAAAAACATCGGCCGACGTTCCCAACACGGGTGAAGAGACCACATCATATGGATGCCCCAGAGCTACTAAAAACTAAGACGGGACTTAGTCTCGGACTGTTATGCCTCGAAGGAAGAAACACAATTGAGAAGTAGGATTATATTTCTTGCGTTCCCATATACGGAAGTAGAGTGAGACTAAGACGTGAATAGCGTCGCTTCCTCACCCATAGCGGTTTTTTTAAATGAATATTAACGTCACACACTGGCACACATTTGATTGTATTGATGAATTTATTCCCGATTTTCACAAAATATTTCTGATGTGGCCGATAAGTGCTTATTATTATGAATATTATTTTTTCATTCAACGCGTAAATGTATTACGGAGGAATTACTAAAATTTGAGCCCATTATTTATTATACTTATAGAGATATTAAAGTTTTTTTAGAAGCAATGTGTACTAGTAACATATCACAGGGAGAGAAGGGTTACGGAAACAATATTCGTGAATTGTACCTACGAGCTTAGCACTAGTAGAGTATTAGCGATACATGGCTGCGCAATAGCTCAATGGACGTTCGTGCGGAAGGTCACTGGCTCAAACCTTGCACTGTGCTACTCCTATCGAATGACATAGACATTGTTTCCACCTAGTATTCGGAAGTATAAGGATACCTTTGACTTCAGTCACACATATTATGTATAAACTGTGGAAAAAACATGCCTGTGTAATACAATCATCTTACTTTGGTATGCCATTGGATCCAGTATAGTAGTGTAGCCAGTGAGTTTGAGTTTGGTGTAGCCAGTGAGTTTTTTTTTACGTTACATATATTATTTTATTTGATTACAAGCCTTCAAAATGGAATGTCATGTAGACAAAAGGGAGCATTTTCGACACCCTATAAAGCTGCTTGTTGTTAGCAAAGCTGTTTGCGTTCAATCGAGGGAATAAAGCTCGAGGGAATAAAGCTGCTCGCGATATTTGCGAAGTGTACGGTGAAGATGCTTTGAATGAAAGGACAGCTCGTCGATGGTTTTTGCGTTTCAAAGACGGTAATTTCGACCTGAAAGACATGGAGCGTTCCGGACGACCAGTGAACTTCGATGAAGACCGCTTAAACCATATTATTCATGAAGATCCTCTTTGCGATTTTCCATCACGACTTTGAGGGTTTTTTTATGTTTTATGATGTAACCTCATTTGGACGACCAGAGTGCTCAGTATCATTTGTGTCTGTACGACCGCGTTTGAAATCAGCATACCACCGACAAATGGTTGTTTTCGACGGAGCAGAGCCCGGATAACACTTTTCAAGCCATCGCTAGGTTTGAACGGTATTTTTTCCCATTAAAAAGCAACGTTTTTATTAATACACGAAATTCGGTGTTTTGATTGTTTTGAAAATAGCAAAAGTAGCGTTACTAAAACCACTGTAACTCAATGACAAAATTTTGGAATGTCATGAAAGTTTGACACGTAACTTCTAAAGGCTGGTACTAACTGAGAATGATAAGAATTTGAGATTAGAGGCAACATTTGTTGGTTAGTCCCGAGACTTATTGATCGATGTGTTACATGGCTCGTGTTGCAGTAATCCGTGCTAATTGTAATACATGCAACCTTGTTTATTGTCTTGAAACCTTTGTCATCACATTTGCGCTACGGAAAATAAATAAATGCACAAAAAATATTAATATTTTATCATATTTTTTGGCTTTTAATTTGTGGAAAACCATGTTATAATATTTAATAATAAAGTAAACGTTGCTCTTATAACAAATTAGAATCATTTAGTCTAAAAAGAGCCTCGGAATAGGAAGTAAAAACTGGTGTAGTGGGAATTGATGTAAGTAGTGAAATAAAAAGTTATTCATTGATTAAAAAATACAATTTAATTCAATCATCCACAATGTTCACCAAATGCTTTATTCAACATAATCATCACCATAGGAGAAAATTTCGAATTCTTTTGACAAATTTAATGTACTCCATAATACGATTGCCCTTAAAAAGCTATAACAAAAACAGAGCAACTGGTCCAAGCTAGAAATATATCATGCTGAGGACATATTCTGCGTAGTTCCAAATAACAATTCCTGCAGCACATTCTTAAAGGAAAAATTGAGGGGCATAATGGTGGGCAAAGAAGACAAATATCCTGATGGAAAAGTGAGCCGAAGTACAAGAAATCCAAAAGCTGTTCCATAAGAGGTAAGATAATGAGGTGTTTACCCAGGTAATTGTCGACATTGAATGACCCTGATATAACGCTAGAAGAACTGCTCTTTTTAAATTTTTATAAAAAAAAAACAAAGATAATCTTCTCGCACAAAGGAGGCGTTAATTTGTAAAAGGCCCTGCATTATCATCACAGGAAACGGAGACCGATAGTAGAAAGACCCGCTCACAACGACGGAAGGAAGAACGGATACTGAAAACGGGCTTGTTATAAAAAATTTACACTAATTGACACTGATTGATGGTCGCTGAATAAATTTTCAGAACCATAATAATAGTAATAACAGTAAAAAAAATCTCAATTTCCATTTAAATTTCAACCAGGGGTTGTAATCGTTTCAAAATGGGGGTAATTGTAAAGAATAAAACACTTGCTATTGGTACAAGTGTTGACCAAACTTTTGACGGATTCCGTAACTTTGTAATAAAAGGTTTTTTGTTAACTTGGAGTTTCGGGTTCGATCAAGGATTCAGACTAAACTTGTTTTTTTTTTTTAATATTGTATTATTATATAACCCTTTCATTCAATACAGTTTAACACGGCGGCTTTATTGGCATTTAGAATATTTCTGCCAACCAACCAGGAATATTATCAAACAAGACTGAAATGATTTGAAAAAATCTTGGTTCTAGCACGAATCAAGCCCTCTATCCCCGATTTGAAAGATACGTTGAACCGACTAGGCCATGGATGTCATCAAAAGCTTTTATAAGAATTATACATATGACAGCTGTTTATCACAAGGAAAATCTTTATCTCCGTTACATCTAGCATCATAGTTCTTTGAGGGATTTAACCTGAATAACAGCTTTTCTATAAAATCCTCTATTTCACACAAATTCAAGGTATCTACATTCCATTCTACTGAAACCTCGGATACCTAATGTCTCCAGGATGCCAGTTATTGGATAAAAGCTCTCTGTTTCCTTATAATTAATCAAAGGTTTCAACTTTAAGTTTGTATAACTTCATATCAGAATATTTGATAATTTATTTGATTTTTCCACTTATTACATTTATACCCGTGACACGTGATTCTGTATCCTATCTAGCGACTCGATTTAAGATTACATCTGAAGGTAGCCTCATTATAGGAGATAGAAACACGTGTCTCGCGTATTCATACAATTAGTGAAATAACATAGGAATGTATTATTAAATATGCTCTGGTATCTCTTCGACATTCAAATTATTCACATGTTCTAGCCCTTAACTTATTTAACAAGATCAGTGCTATCAAATCTGGAAATTTTAATTCCTGATCCTCCATTCCTGAATGCCTGTTTCATTGAACCCCAGGGTAAGAGATCTGCAGAAGAAATTTTCATTCTAAAAATTACATTTTTTCACGTTCGATTTGTCATAGCTGTTAAACGCATTTATAACAACAGCTCGTTTTCGTGTAAAGTAAATTATTACTTTCAAATTGAAACTTAAAAGTGAGCTTCACATAATTAGATTTTTTTTTCAAAATAAAACCAGTTCGAAAACCATCGAACCCTGAAAGCCTGGGGTTAAATAAGCGTACCGCAGTAATGGCAAATAAAGTAAATTTTACACCCCTCTGAGACTATTTATAATATGTAGATTATGTTCTTTTAAATATTTCAAAACTAAAAACATGCAATTGAGTTTCATAAATCAGTCCTGCATTGACTATATGCTAACTGTTAAGCCAAATCAACTAAAATCCATTAAACTTACATAGATTAATACATTTTAAGATTTATAAATAAAGAAAATCAAAATATTTAAAGATAAAAATGCCCATACGTACGAGTATGTTACCTGTTCTTTTTTCTTTTCTCTGTATTCTTATTTTGTTTTCTCTTAGTCATTTTAAAATAACGTTTTTTTTTAAATTAAAACACAATTTTTTTTAAATTTATACCTTATTAAAATTAGCTTTATAATTCTTCTACATTATTTCTCAAAAAATCATAAACAAAAAAAAAACAATTTGCAATTTTTCTCAAAATTACAGGATGAACTAGTTTTCTTTTTACCTTAAATTGTATATTTTAGTAACAAAAATAAACATTTTAAAATATTTTTTTAAAGAAAACAAAAATTAGGAAATCTGAAGAGTGTGAACATGTTTTGTTTGGAAAGATCGTCTTATAAACGGGATTTGCTTCAAAGGAATTTAGACATCTTACAACTTCCAAGGTTAAACCAAAATTACATTTTTCACGTATTCTTTTGAAAACATCAGTTTTCATAAACAAACAATTTTCTTATAAAAACAGAAAAAATATGAAAGAAAAATGTTTTTTTTTTAAAACATTTAGAGATCATATGGTTTTCCATTCTCCACAGTCCTAGGCCACCTGCTCTCATTCCTCAAGCACATCGCACAAAGTCAGCGACTATCACAGTTTGTCCTTATAGCGCTCTATTTGTCCACCAACCCTTAGCTCGCTCACTTCTTCCCCGTACAAGAAGCTTTTTGGGCAGCTTATGGTCACCCATGCGTATCACATGTCCGATCCATCGCAATTTCACCTTTAAAATCATATCCTCTATAGTTTACAGTTGAAATGCTGCAAGACCAAGACGCGTTTAGAGAACAGCCAACAAACTATTATAAAAAACCATTTGACTGTCGATAGGGCAGTGGTGACTGCGACCAATCAATAAGATACTTCTGCGCATCGTTTATGCTTAGAAAAAGTATTTGTTTAAAAACCGCTAAAAGCTCACCAAGGGAAGACTTCTTCTTCCCTGTGTCATGTCAGGTCCCCCCAACGTTGAATATCACCTGAACGTAGACATATTTGTCCCCGGCAGCTCGAAAAAGATCTCCAATGCCCCTTGTGCCAGTTCAATCACGTATATTGCGGAGCCAGGAGATTTGCCTCCTGCCAACACCTCTTCGGCCTTATATTTTACCTTGGATGATTAGGTGCAGTAAAATTACTTCAAAGTACAAGTTACTGCACCTAATCATCCAAGGAAAGAAAATCTACCAAAATAATTAATAGACCTTCCGATATATGATAGTAAGACATTTGACTTCAGATGTAGTATAATATGTGTAGTGTTTTTATATAATCATACATTTTTGTCGACTTCCCAAATACGAATGGATTGGGCACGCACAAAAAATATTAAGAAAAACTAACAAAACAAATAGATGGTACAAATGTGCGTGGAAGGCATTGTAGAGAAAGACCAATAAAAGTATTTTTGGATCAAGTGTATGATATTTTAGGATAAGGAAATGTAAAAAGTCAGAGAAATCGTAAAAGCTGTAAGAGTTGTGTATTATAAGGGATGAAAAATACGTGTCGCGATAGGAAAATCTGACGCTCTCTCCTCTGTCTACCCAAACAGGGGGACGATGTGGTGGTATGTTTGTATGTATAATGCCATACTTATAACAGAAAAAAAACTATTATGAAATAAGGGTTTCTTGAACCACATATGATATTAATGCGAAAACGATTAAACGAATAAAAACAATGATAGTTCCATACCTGGAGACAATCAATTGAAGAACATTATTAAAAAAATACAGAAATTCAATCAATTATTCGATTATTATATAGTAAAATAGATGAATAATCGATTATTCGAAATTTTTCTCGTTATGTCAAATAAAAACTCCATTCCATTTCTCGGCACATCGCTTTATATAATAATTCGATTAAGCATTGTAATACAATTTTTTTAATACCTGAACTTCGTACAGGTTCTCAATACATCAAGTAATATTTATAAACTGAGCTTTGCGATATCATATAAATATTCAAATAAGAAAATAATTTGAGCTCAAGTGGTTTTTAACAATTTATATTGAGAAAAGCATGAAAATATTTAAACATAATTATTTGACACTTAAATGCTAGAAAATTGTATACAATAACTTAATTTAATATCACAGATCTGTTTCACTTCATAAAATCATTGTCATACTCTTCTTTATAAAGCTTTTGTAAAACGAAACAGACATTTGACTTGAAAAGTTTGTGTATATATTTTTTTTATATTTAAGTGTCAAATTATTATGTTAAAAGATGGAGTTCAAAAAATAATTATATTATTTGAGAACATTTATGACATGCTTGTAAAATAAAATATTAAACAAAAAAATACACATTCTTAGTATGTAACAACGTTGTTTCAAAATTTTCAATACTTTTCATGACAAAGGCATTTTTTTAGTAATGACATATCTTTTTAATTAGGTGCTTAGCGTGGAATATTTGGTATTACAATGGCGTAAAAAATGACCTGCTTAAAGGTAACTGTTTATAGGAATGGATATTAAAATTATTAACATGTGTGTCGCATGGCCGCGTGGTTACTCACTGTAACCACTTGAGTAAATTCATAGTTCGGCGTCGACGGAACTCATAGTTAGTCGTCGTACATATTAGTAATACTACCTTCCACGTAAAGAGGTAACAATACTCGCGCACGTATACAACGTGTGAGTGTCGTTACCAGATTAACTATTTTTCGACTTATACTAACGTCGTCATTTTGTATACAGCTAAATTAATTACATTTTTTCACACGAAGATACGGACATTAAATTTGTTGTCGGGGTAGGTAAAGGGCACAGAACGCCAGACTGTCATATCTCGACATAACTATTATACAATATGTCCTTCAATATTGCCTAAAACATCGTATTATCGAATACGTAAACTTAATTGCAAACTTATACGGGAAGTAATAAACATTCGTTGTATACAGTAAAACCCGGTGGATTTTTTACCATTTGAAGAAAGATGATTAAGAGGCCTGAAGTGAAAACCAAACTGAAACCCTTTTTTTAAAAATGCCTATTGACTGAAATCGAACCCTACAACCCTGAGGCCTGGAAGTCAGCATTTACAGAATTAAGAAATTGAAGAAGAGTTGGACGTTAAATAAGCAATTTTAGGATTGTAATTAATTAAAATGGCTTAAAGTAAAATTAAATTGTTTCAAAAAGAAGGGAAATTTAATGAGGGGCTTTAAAAAATAAACCCAATTAATCTCACAAATTGAATTTCATACTCGTATATGAATCTTCAAAACATGTCGAATGTGTATACCATAAACTTAATAAACATTTCAGAGATATCTAATATTTTAATTAAACATTTCAGAGATACCTCTTGTATTCTCAAATATATCTTAGAATTTGTAAATTAATTTTACGAAAAATAAGAGATTATAAACAAATTACAATCTTCATCACTCATTCTGCCACCAAAAGTTATTCTTCTTATTTACAAAATAAGGAGTTTTAAAAACAAGAAACTAATAATAATATGTGTGTAAAATAGTTTGGTGAATAATTAAAAAACCGAAAACCTTTTTTGAAAAAAAAAAACCTTCTTAATAAACTTGAAGGAAATTTAGCAGAACTTTGAAAGCTGCGTGATAATATCATCACACACAATATTCTAAGGAATCGATATTTTCGCAGTTAATTAATTCTATAGCAGAGTTAGAGGAATATTATTTACTAATTAATCAAAATTTTCATACACTTTCTATATTGATTATAAACTAAATTTTAAAGGTGTCGCTATACTACTAACACTTTAAGAATATTGGGTTATTAGCAGTAGCAAGAGATCTTTTTTTTTTGTTTTTAAACAATTATGTTTTAACAATTTAATAAATAAGCAAATATAAAAATTATAGCTTATTTTGTTATGAAACAGACTATAGACGAGTAATTTACAATTATATTTCACACATATACACTCCACTACAGGTTACTGTCACATATCGAAGGATAAACGTTTCTTTGTGGTGTGTCTTACGTTGGTAAGTTTTCCACGGTTTTCTTACCAAATTTGTGTCACGCCTATTTGCTATATTTAAGAAACAATATTAAGATGTACACATTTCAATACATAAATCAGTTATAACACATTACCATCCTATGAGGTGTGACACTCCCGTTCAGCTCCGCCGGCTTCTTAAAGAGACAAGTACTTTTTAGATCTCAGGGGTTTGTTGGGTTCCCTTAACTCTGAATAACTCTTTCTCAACTCTCAATTGGACAAGGTGACACAATTAAACAAAGTACAATTTTAAAACAAAACAGTTTATTATTTTATGGAAAAAGAAAAAAGAAAAAAAAATATTAAAAAAACTCGAACGAATGTCGAGAAAAAAAAAAGTTTAAAGTTGGCTACAAAGATCGTGTTGTCGATTAGCAAAAGGGGATTTCAATAACAATTAGAATTAAAGTTGAGCGATGGTTAAAATGTGCGGACGAAATCCAGCATTAAAAATAAAAGGAATAATATTCACCGAATTGTACGTCCTGAAGCTCTGTGATATATGAGGAAAACAAGTCTGGCAGTCTTCCGTACAAACACCGTTTCTGGAGAGACGTCCTATCAGCGTAGTGTCTGGTGGCGAAGAGGAGCGTCGGAGCAACGTCCGAACCTCACCACGTTCCGAACGGAAGAGAAGCCTGCGAGCGCCTCCTTCCCCTTGGCAAGGAAATACCAAAACTAGTGGTGCCAACCTCGACAAAAATCGTACTTGACAATGTTGTCATTGAATAAAAATGTACCTGACTGCCCGGGTAGCTACCCTTATTTTATTGTCTTTAGTATTTTAAAATATTCAAGTATTTCATAATATTTTTATCTTCCTGTTTTCAAGGCAAGCACATGGTCTCGACACCACAAGTTTCATGAATTATGATATGTCGCGAATTAACAATTTCGAGGACGTGAAATATGCAATTTATCAAATATAGTCCTCACACCCCACCCTAAGTTACCGAAAGAACAAAAAAAAACAACAAAAAAAAAAAAAATTATCCTCCGTATATCACAGACGCATCAGTCCGAGGGATGTTTCTAAGGAGCGAGGGGTGTATGAACCCCTCACCGGATACGGTTTCGTGGCCGATTTATCTCTAGTCAGCATTTGCCATAGGTGTAGTCTTAATTGGTGTAAGACCGACCACGAGGAAGGAAACCACGTAAAACCTTTCCTTGACTAGGCTCCTAAACAATTTAACATCAACACATAGCCGGTTACACAGGAGCGGGAAACAATCCTTCCCAACTCCTTACACATATAAAAAAAAACATTACAAAATGGTACAAGGTTACAAGAAATTGATATAATAGTAATAAAATGAAATCACACACAAAAAGGAAATTACAATAATATTATACAATCTGGTAATAATTAATAAAATATTAAACAGCAAGGTCAACTAACAATCAAATGTTGACCAAGAGGGAAACAAATCAGCTTAGCCATTCTCTCATTACAATATTCCGAGAAATGGACACAGCTTAACCAAAATAATAAAACAAAACTGCAGTCTTCTCCCAAAGGCTGACTTTAGTGAGTTCACTGCAGGTCACGGGCCAACCTATGAACCAGCTGATCTCCAAAGGTGATTCCTGAAATTCTCCCCTTTTAATGCGGATTTCGTCCAACCAACCACCCACATGGCTCAACACAAAACTACAACCCCACTACCCTTGATACACTAAAGACATTACTTCACAACACAATCTTTTCTTCGCCCTTCCTTAGACTGCACAGTCGGGAACCGATAAATTTTTAAAGCGGCCCCCTATCACGGGTGCCTTCCATAATACGACCGCCCCTGGCACACAGCACAAGGCGGTCCAAACTTCCGGCCACTACCGGGCGTAGTGATAAAAACAATGATAACATTAAATTCCGCTATTGCTAATATTTATCATTTATAAATCTCAAAAGGTTCACACAGAACCTTACACATTGAATTACAAATATCCTATAGTTCACACAGAACTCAAATCTAGGATTTATATCTCCTTTAGTTCACACAGAACTTTATACATCAAATTACAAATATCCTATAGTTCACACAGAACTCAAATTTAGGACTTATATCTCCTTAAGTTCACACATAACTCTATACAACGAATTACAAATATCCTATAGTTCACACAGAACTTTTCACATAACTTGGGTTTCCTCAGACTCCAAGGTCTGGACAACCGTTGCAGTAACAATTCAACACCACACAGAATGGTAACTGTACAAATGGACCCTTAGCCCCTTAAAAAAAAAAAACAAAACATAATAGAAAATTGGCGAGTAGCCCCGGCTGAAAGCAGGACGCGCCCACGGACCCCCAGAACAGAGCCAAGAATCACGTGATACCACACACACAACTTTGGTCATCTAGGATCCGAGCGACAGGCACGCGACCCTCACGAACCGAAGCTACCTTAGCCCGAAACGTGTACATGCCAGAACATATCTGTATTCGCAATTGCTAATATGGGTTCATGAAGCCCGTGATGGAGACACACAGCAATCCATCCCAGATGTATTCTCAGGCCATCTTCAAAACCTTTATCGGTTGGGAGGCTAGCTTCTCCCAACCTGGACTCTTAAGGCTGCCCAAGGCCTCTCGGTGATTCACACCGAGCCAAAGAAAGGAGACAATAAGAAACAACAAAAAACTGGGAATTCTCTTTACGCAGCGAGACCCACCATACGTCCGACCACAAGGGCACGGGTTCGTTTCGAGATTTGACTATCCAAGAAACGCAGCCCCCAGTCATGACGCATGCTGCCAACGCTACATCAACCAGAGCTCCTATCCCAAAACTCAAAACAGAGCAAATAATTCAGACGGTAATCACCGTAACAGTTATATAAATTCTGTCAAAGTTCGAAACAGAACAACAATACAACGGTAATCACCGTAACAGTTACATAAATTCTGTCAAAGTTCGAAACAGAACAAACAATACAACGGTAATCACCGTAACAGTTACATAAATTCGGTCAAAGTTCGAAACAGAACAAACAATACAACGGTAATCACCGTAACAGTTACATAAACTCTGTCAAAGTTCATTCGAGAACGCACCATGCCCTTATCCTTATTCCTCCCAGCAGCACCACTACAACCTCCACATTTCCCATAAACCTTTCATCGCGCTGCCTCACAGACTACCTTGCGACCCCGTACTCGGTGAGTGCTTTGACAGAACAAAATATAATTTTTAACACAACAACAACAAAGAAATGAATCACTTATTTTTCAAATTATATGCTCCACACTCAACAGGAGCCAATTCGTCAACAAGATGACTCACTTCAATACTATAGCCCTTCAACACCGTGGAATGCTACACTTCCCCAACAAGAAACTCCGAACACATCAACGGCTATTATCATCATGGAACCCCGTCCAAAAACTAACATTTACTGCGTGCAACTATCCGAAACGGATACTCCACTGTACCATCTGTACAACCTTTTCCAAAATTCAACTCGGTGGAAAGCAACACCTACTCCATAGGACTACTGAACAATTCTACTGCTATTAAACTTACGAACCACCGTCCAGCGATAGCATTTGCGCAAAGCAATTATCCACGATGGATACTCTACTGAATCCTCAGTACAATCTTTGAAACGCTACTACCGGGGGAAGGGTACACCCCTCCACTAAGAAGTTCGGAATACCTCACGAATTCTTACCAGATAACACAACAATTAGGAAGACAATCCTTCCCCAATACGAAATTCGGAAGACATCCATGAATTTCTTCACTTAATACCCTAATCTACGGAGTCAATAATTCCGATAGGGAATCAAATGAGAAAGTAACAATTACCACTAATTCAACCACAACAGCTGTCAGGTAACCCATACCTGAGCTCGCATTACACAAGAGCAATTTGATCCTGACTGTAATACGTGTACCCTTGACGAAACGGTACTAATCATCTATGTATTACATGAATTCTTACTTCAGAAGGACCTAAGTCCTTCGTTAAGATACATATAATCTTATTCTAGGCTCTCAGCATTCCGCCACTCGTGGTCCAGGCTCAGGTTCATTGAACGCCAGGTATTCTTTGGTGGAGTCACCGGGTTGAACACCAGCCCATACATAGAACATATGGAAATGAATCCATACGAGATTGCCCACGGCCAGCTCACTTATTCATTCACCCTTGTGCAATAATAAATTCGCACCGGTGACGTCACTTGACATACTAAACTGTCATTCACCAAGGAACCCGACAGTGTATACCCTCAAGGTATATAACAAAATATTTAATTTAATTATTTTAAGAACCATTTTCCTAACCATGAATGACTCCCAATTAGGCGCTGACGAACCCATCACTACACTGTTAACTATCAGCTTATCTATAATCCACCCGGGCACAGAAGCTGTGCTCAGGACCGGACCCATATCATATGTTCGCGTCCTTATCGTGTGACGACGGACTCACCGCATAAGGTCTATTCTAAGCTATACTGTATTCAATAGACAATTTATATAATATATATGCAGCTACTAAACTTCAGCCGTATTCTTATAAGAGAATAACCCCTGTATTCCTTCCTTCTTACAAGACAAGAATGGTACATTTAATAATTTGACTCCAGGTCACGCTTTCTAGTTCCAACCGAGTTCCAAACTATGTTTCTGGTAAAACGACCAGAAATTTTTTTTAATCTCCAGCTATCACCTGGCCACGCTTTCCAGTCTACAATGAGAGAATACACCATTAACTCTCCTGTTACTACAACCACAAAGAGGCTATACTCGCACTCTGGTTACCTAGCCACGCTCTTTAGTTCTACGGAGCGAGTACTCATCTAACGCTCTGTTTATTCAGACAATAGAGGGTTCTATGCACAATTATTGGTCACCCGACCACGATCTTTAGTTTAAAGAGTGAATACTCTTCTAACGCTCTCTTCATTAAGACAGAGTTCTCTACTTAATCACTGGTCACCCAACCACGCTCTCTAGTTTCTAAAGAGAGAATACACAACTAGCTCTCTCGTTATTACAACGACAACGAATGCTACACTCGACCTCATGTCACCTGACCCCGTTCTCTAATTTCAAAAGAGATAACACAAACTAACTCATTCGTTATTACAATGACAAAAGAGTGCTATAATCGACTTCTGGTCTCCTGGCCACGTTCTCTAATTTCAAAAAAAGATACGACAAACTAACTCTTTCGTCATTACAACGACAAAAGTGCTATAATCGACTTCTCGTCACCTGGCCACGTTCTCTAATTTCAAAAGAGATAACACAAACTAACTCACTCGTTATTACAACGACAAAGAGTGCTATAATCGACTTCTAGTCACCTGGCCACGTTCTCTAATTTCAAAAGAGATAACACAAACTAACTTTCTCGTTATTACAACGACAAAAGTGCTATAATCGACTTCTCGTCACCTGGCCACGTTCTCTAATTTCAAAAGAGATAACACAAACTAACTCACTCGTTATTACAACGACAAAGAGTGCTATAATCGACTTCTAGTCACCTGGCCACGTTCTCTAATTTCAAAAGAGATAACACAAACTAACTTTCTCGTTATTACAACGACAAAAGTGCTATAATCGACTTCTCGTCACCTGGCCACGTTCTCTAATTTCAAAAGAGATAACACAAACTAACTCACTCGTTATTACAACGACAAAGAGTGCTATAATCGACTTCTAGTCACCTGGCCACGTTCTCTAATTTCAAAAGAGATAACACAAACTAACTTTCTCGTTATTACAACGACAAAAGTGCTATAATCGACTTCTCGTCACCTGGCCACGTTCTCTAATTTCAAAAGAGATAACACAAACTAACTCACTCGTTATTACAACGACAAAGAGTGCTCTAATCGACTTCTAGTCACCTGGCCACGTTCTCTAATTTCAAAAGAGATAACACAAACTAACTTTCTCGTTATTACAACGACAAAAGTGCTATAATCGACTTCTCGTCACCTGGACACGTTGTCTAATTTCAAAAGAGATAACACAAACTAACTCTCTCGTTTTTTCAACGACAAAAGTGCTATAATCGACTTCTCGTCACCTGGCCACGTTCTCTAATTTCAAAAGAGATAACACAAACTAACTCACTCGTTATTACAACGACAAAGAGTGCTATAATCGACTTCTAGTCACCTGGCCACGTTCTCTAATTTCAAAAGAGATAACACAAACTAACTTTCTCGTTATTACAACGACAAAAGTGCTATAATCGACTTCTCGTCACCTGGCCACGTTCTCTAATTTCAAAAGAGATAACACAAACTAACTTTCTCGTTATTACAACGACAAAAGTGCTATAATCGACTTCTAGTCACCTGACCACGTTCTCTAATTTCAAAAGAGATAACACAAACTAACGATTTCTTTGTTACGCCGACAAAGAGTTCCATTCTCAAGTAGTGGTCACCCGACCACGCTCTCTAGTTTCTAATGAGAGAATACTCAACTACGATCTCCCTTTTACGACGAGAAACAGTTCTATACTCAAATACTGGTCACTCGACCACGCTCTTTAGCTTCTAAAGAGAAAATACACAAATAACTCTACCGTTATTGCAACAACAAAGAGGCTATACCCTATTTCTCACTTGGCCATGCTTTTTTTATGTGCTTTGACTACGAGAATCCGGACTAATTCTCTCCTGACTTTTATGACATGGAATGGTATACTCTACTACCGATTACCTGGCCACGTTCTTAAGTAAAAGGAAGCGAGGCGAGATCCTTTATCTTCCTTAATTATTAACTCGAAAACTGAGCAGAGTTTTCACAAATCCTCAACTGATGACGGCTGGAAACAGATAATCTCTGTGCTATCTTTATGTTATCACTTCTTACACCCGCGATAATTCGTTATCTGACAAGGGTGGCTCTAAAGAATGATTTTAAATTCCCTATTCTTGGAATATAATCTGTAAAGGACCCGATTTGTCTCTATACATAAGCCCTGATGTCTAGTCTGCGTTTGATCCTAAAGTCTTCCGACTTAAACCTTTCTAGGAAAACCCTATTGACTAAATGACAATCACTACCTGCTTTACCTTAATTCTCAGAAGGTTAAGGGCTGCATCTCTTTGAAACTCTGGCAAGATTGAATGAAGTCTGTTTGCCTCTATCTCAAGGACAAGCCAAATCTTTTGTACCCAATGCACCGACACAAAACAAAAGAATCTATTCAAAACGAACTTCCCTTCGAATTTCTAAACCAACAGTGCTATCAAGATGTACTGATACAAAAACAAAAGAATTCAACAAACCGAATTCGATCCAGACCCAATAACAAAACCTGTCTATCAAAAGATATTGATACGAGAACAAATGAATTTATCTAAAACGTAAGTCCATTCAGCGCTCACAAACAGCGTATATAAGAAAACCCTTCAATCAAACAATAATTTCTTAAACGCACAATAACTCTTTCTGACAATGCCTTTGTCAATAAGAAAAGTCAATATCACCGAACGACATTAATTATGACGCAATACTATCTACACAAACTCGCCATAAAAACAGTAGTTCCGCGTAATAATTTGTAATATTTAATTACAAGAAACCCTTCTAGAACTTAATTCCAGTTCTCTCTATTCCAACATATTGTTTGATAACAGCCACTGCTATCACAAAAAAATATAACTATGACGCAATACTCTTCACATCTAGAGCCTTCTTCCACAATTTTTACTGCTTGACACGCTGCACCGTTAACAAAATAAACTATCCATAATTACGACGCAATTCCTCCTTTTGCCCTTGACTTTGAAAATTACTAAACCGAACACTGCGATTTTAACTATTAATTATTCCTTAACAAAATCCGTAAACCGGATCACTTGTGCGGTTGAAACATTATTTACGGAAGTTACTTTCTCCCTTCAAAGGTGAGATTGATCTCAAATAACCAGGAACCAATTCTTATTCAACTGGAATATTCTACGAAAGTCAACACTACTTAATTATGGTCATGATGACCCCGCACTTCCTCTATTATTTTATTAATTTAATCCAATTCAAGTACGACACCACGAGCGAATTTACTTCCTCAAGGAAAAACATCGGGCAGTATTTCCAGCCGCAAAACAAAATGGCGTCTATCTTCCCGGTGTTTGATTTAACGCAACTTCTATTCATTTATTCAAATTTTCTTAACATTGAATTCCTATCCTTTATCTCCTTTTCGTTCTACCACAATTCGCAAAATCACTAAACTGACCACTGAGATAATAATTATTATTTATTCTTAAACAAAATCCGTAAACTGGATCATTTACGCGACTGGAATATTTTTTACGAAAGTTATGCGCATATAACACTTTGCCTAGCCATCCACCACAACAATAAAACAGGGCTCCACCAAAGCAAATCAAGACCTCACTAACAAAAACAACAATTCTAACTCGATCGTTCTGTTAAACAAGCAAGATTTCTCTTAAAAACGCAGTTCAAATTTACAAACAACAAACTTCCTAAATCGTGTTAACAATCAACCGCGAGGCACGAGGCCGACTGAAGCTCCATTTTAACAACAAACGACTATAGACCAAAATGTAATCCAATCTCTATACACTACTATATCCTTCATAGATCCACTACTGAAAGAAACTACTCAATTCATGATTCGGCCACTGTCGCCAATCAGGATCGAAACCAAAAATAACTCGCTCCAACGGAATCTTTTTTAAGAAAAAGAGGAATCTAACTTAAGCGAAACTTCTACTTTTTTGCAATATTAAACCGTTGAAATTCTCCATATTTCGACAAACCGAGCACCAAGAAATGATTAATCCTTGAAAGAAAACCCGAAAAACTGGGCCAACTGAACAGCGAATTATTTCACGAAAGATAGGCGTTTCGTGCGCTTTGCCTACCCACGAACTCTCTTAATATGAGATTGGTCTCAAATAAATCGGAACACAATTCTCTTTACAACGGAATATTTAGCGAACATTAACTAGAAATCTATTCTTTTTCTTCCCTCGATTAACTAAAATTCTATTCACAATTCATTAATAAAAAACTCGAAAACAGTTTAACCAAAATGAAGCCCGTATACACGTGGGAACAAAGTGGCCACGTGGTGACGAATAGTGGAAACAAACGCTGCAGAAACGTGGTTCAAATTTCTAAACACACTGACTTTTTAAATCAAATTTGATAAGGAACACACAATTCTTAACAAGAAAATATTTGGAAAAAGTTAACTAAAAATCTATTCCAAAAAGACTCGAAAAACGGCCTTTCCAACTCGGAGCCCGTAGCACATGGGAACAAGGATGACCATGTGGTCGCGAACAATGATGAACACGTGGGAACAAAGATAGTGAAAACAAACGGTCGCGGAAAAATATATATACACTTTCCTGTAAACAAATTATTATTAAAAACACACAAAACAAATTATAAATAAAAAAACCTTGTCCAACGAGAGATCTAGAGAGACAGAGATACAAAGTACGCCCCACGTTGGGCGCCAAAATGTCACGCCTATTTGCTATATTTAAGAAACAATATTAAGATGTACACATTTCAATACATAAATCAGTTATAACACATTACCATCCTATGAGGTGTGACACTCCCGTTCAGCTCCGCCAGCTTCTTAAAGAGACAAGTACTTTTTAGATCTCAGGGGTTTGTTGGGTTCCCTTAACTCTGAATAACTCTTTCTCAACTCTCAATTGGACAAGGTGACACAATTAAACAAAGTACAATTTTAAAACAAAACAGTTTATTATTTTATGTAAAAAGAAAAAAGAAAAAAAAATATTAAAAAAACTCGAACGAATGTCGAGAAAAAAAAAAGTTTAAAGTTGGCTACAAAGATCGTGTTGTCGATTAGCAAAAGGGGATTTCAATAACAATTAGAATTAAAGTTGAGCGATGGTTAAAATGTGCGGACGAAATTCAGCATTAAAAATAAAAGGAATAATATTCAACGAATTGTACGTCCTGAAGCTCTGTGATATATGAGGAAAACAAGTCTGGCAGTCTTCCGTACAAACACCGTTTCTGGAGAGACGTCCTATCAGCGTAGTGTCTGGTGGCGAAGAGGAGCGTCGGAGCAACGTCCGAACCTCACCACGTTCCGAACGGAAGAGAAGCCTGCGAGCGCCTCCTTCCCCTTGGCAAGGAAATACCAAAACTAGTGGTGCCAACCTCGACAAAAATCGTACTTGACAATGTTGTCATTGAATAAAAATGTACCTGACTGCCCGGGTAGCTACCCTTATTTTATTGTCTTTAGTATTTTAAAATATTCAAGTATTTCATAATATTTTAATCTTCCTGTTTTCAAGGCAAGCACATGGTCTCGACACCACAAGTTTCATGAATTATGATATGTCGCGAATTAACAATTTCGAGGACGTGAAGTATGCAATTTATCAAATATAGTCCTCACATTTGTTTTTCTGAACATACACAGATGCGGGTGCTGTACGAGTAAGTATCTTATCTGTAGGTAATGGCCGCAGTCACCACCTCTCTACTTAACATATTAATACATTCAACTTATGTGTGTGTTATGTATATTAATTTTTCAATATTTTTTAATCTGTCAATAATAATGAATTTGATTCCCGAGCTAGAGCGCCCTTGATACGAGTAAGTTTTGTGTACGGTGCTTTTTAAATAAATCGTTTATAGGGTGGATGTAGGATTGAACTGAACTGTTTATTTCGAAAATAAGACTTTTGTTAAGCATTTTTTCTCTCGTGTCATTTCAAATTAAGAAAAAATATGAAAAAAATGTACAGAATAGTTATTTTAATCAACTCATATTTAATATAATCGTTCAATGCTTGTATTTGTGTTTCTGTGTATTTTTTTTTATTTTTTATTTTTTTATTTTGTTTGAATTTCAATTTTTATTCTTATGGTTGTGTGCGGTATATTGTGGGATGAATATTTTTGGTCTTTTTGGAGTGATGATGTGTGGGGAGTTGTATTTCGCAAGATGTTTCCAGTTGTAGTTGAGTGTCACTGTTTGTCAGGTTGATGAGAGCGTGCAACGGGGTTGTATTTTTTGTGTAATCAAAAATCGGAAATAAGTATCGATTTATTTATTCATGCTAAATATCCTCAGTGAGATACAGGCAAGGTCCTATTTTACTGGGGATATGACAAATGAAAGGCAAAAAACTTAGATCCATTAAAATTGTATGTCCAAATCAAATTACTTGTTGTTTTTTCGCAAATTGTGTATATTTCTTGTCATGTGTAATAATAAATAAATAAAAATAAATGCTCCTTAATATAGAAGAAAAATTCCTGAATGCAAGGTTTATAAAAAGTTTGTAAATACATATATTTTTTTTAATATCTTGGTTTTTTAAACGCCTCATTTCATTATAAAAAAAAACAAACCATGTAAGGGTACAAAATTAATCTTATCAGATAAGTTTTGCGTTTCACGATGTAACAACTTTTTATTCTTCAACTATGAAGATGAAAAGAAGTAAGCTAATTTTCTTACACTTAAGCTTTGTATAAATGTACTTATTAATAGAAGAAAAAAATATCCTTAAAAAGCTACAATTAAAAAAATACATAAAATCTTCCTCCACGTTTCATATCCTCTCCTTAACTTTATTAAGTTTTCCTTATTCAATTTTTTTTCTTTCTCGAAATACCTTAAACGATATTTGAAAAACCTTTTCCAGAAAAACCTTTTAAATTTTAAGCCCATGATCATTCAATTATTAAGCAGATGAATTTTGAAATGAGTTTAATAATGAAAGAAAATATTGAATACTTGTTGAAATTTAAATAAATTATGCTTTGAAAGCAGCACGTGCTGGATACAAAACACAGAAATCGAATTAAAGGAAAATGAATATACTTTTTTTTTGCCATAAATATTTTTAATTTAATTTTTTTTCATCATCATGTCAAGATTTTTTAAATTATAAAAAATATTTTATTCCAGCCAGTGAGCAAAATGGTATTGTGCAACATACGTCACAATTTTATAAAAGAGAAAAAATAAATATGGAATATAACTAAAAAACAACTTATTAATTTAATAGATAAAAAAGTTACAAAAAAATATAGATTGGTTTCCATCTGTTCGGAAGCAGTAGTTATTACTCTTGTCTAAAAAATGTCGACAAGAACCGGTTATACTCGTATTTACAATAGTTTGAAAAGTAAAATTTCAGTAATACGAGAAAAAAAAAAGTTTTATAAATTAATATAATCTTTGTTCTACAAACTTCTCGATCGCACTACAAGAAAAGTATCCATGAAAAAGTTAACAGAAAGCTTTATTGCATCCAACTAACATCTGTACCCGTTGAACTATTAGACAATTATTGTTTTACATATCTGATATATACGTAAATGGATGAGCAATACGAATTGACCAATAATATTTTTACAACGTCGCAGAATTCGCTAAATCTTCGAACCAGCATTCTTCTCTTTACTATGGACACTCTCATGTACTTATCTTTACCATAAACACTCTCATGTACTTTTTAATATCTTCCAGAAGTCATTTATTAGAATATGTCTGTAATATCTGATATTTGTTAATTGATCGAATTTTTCTTAGGTATATAATATATCGACATTTGATACACTTAAAATATAATGAATTTCGTATTAAATTCACTGTTAAAAACAGACCTCCCCCCAATTTATCCACAATATTATGTTTAACCCTTCCTTTTTTTTTTAACCTGGCGAGTTTATTGCAACGTGGCAATCTCTTCCAACCAACCAGAAAGATGTTTTTATAGACCCTAAGTGTTAACCAGACTGGAATCCTATTTAAAAAAATCTGGGTTTCAGCGGGGATCGAACCTGCAACCTCCAGATCGGCAGACAAGTGTCTTACCACCAGGCCACGGAGTTCCTTCCCAGTGATGTGTAACTAAAACACATTGCTTCTAAAAACTTGAATATCTCTATAAATATAATAAATACTGGGTTCAGATTTTATTAATTCCTCCGTAAAACATTTACGCATTGAAGGAAAAAATAATATTAATAATAATTAGCACTTATCGGCCACATCAAAGATATTTTTTTTAAAATCAATACAATCAAACGTGTGACGTAGGTATATTCATTCTAAAAAACCACTATGGGCTAGGAAGTGACGCTATTCACATCTCACTCTCACTCTACTTCGGTATATGGGAACGCAAGAAATAGAATCTGAGTTCGCTCGCTTCTCTTGCTTCAGTAGCTTTCGGGCATCCATTTGAGGTGGTCACTTTGCCCGTTTCGCGAACGTCGGCCGATGTTTTTTTCATGTTTTCAGCAATAAATTTCAATTATTTTCACTTTTGACTTAAAATTTAAGCGATCGACTATGAATATTCTTTTTTTTTCAATTTTAAATCGCTCATTTTTAGATGTGTATTAAATACACAACACCGGAACGCGCTGATTTTTTTTAGCACAGGAAGGGAAAGGTTAATGGCGTTTATATTATGCCTTCTATATGTATTTTATCTACCTTACATATTATAAATTAGATTAAGGTCGTATGTCTTTGGCTGTAGTTATTCTTAACCATTGTCATTTGAAGTGTTTTAGAACTGAACGGATTTTAAAAATGAAATTTTACTTCAAGTATAATTTTTTTATTAACTATTTCTGGGTAATCGTATGGTACGAATGCTTTTCAAGCGGCCTGCCTCACGTATTTAAATTTTTGTACAGTTTGTTAATGACTTATATTTACGCTTATGACTTAAGTCCTATAAACATCAAAACATATATTGAAGTATGACAATAAGGTATTTGAATGAAGAAAAGGTTATCCAAAGAAGGTTCAAACAATAATATGGAAAATAAATATTTTTCCTTCAAATTGGCACAAATCATTTTTTCAACTAGTTTCAACCCTTTTACACAGTAATCAAACGATTGCTTAGCACCCAAGTAATGTGGGTTCGGTAGCTGAATATATTTGGCTTGGAGATTTTTTGGGTATGATTTTTATGTTGTTTTAGTGCTTAAAATATTTCCATTTTAACAATTTTGTTACAGAAATGATTTTCGAAATTATATGTTATAAATAAAATAGTAACGAAATGAACCACCAGCTTTTTAGTTAATAACACAAACTAAAAACATAGTTTATAGATAGTGTTTTGGAACATACATACACGAAAACCTACCACCTTTTTTTAATTCTCTGCATTTTTTCATGTCTTTTCAAATGGTTATACCTAACGCATACTACCCTTGATATTTTTTCTAAATTCATTTGATTTAACCAAGTTTGCCCCTGTATACCTTTATCATGTACAAAAAAAGTTGAACGTATTTTTTATTTACCTTATCATAAATTCGACATTCGTACATGACCGAAATATCTAGAATTTTTTACAATTATATTGAAGTAAAAATCTATTTTTTTTCATAATTGGAAAAAATATATTCTCCGAAGAGCAGCGAAAAAAACTGATTCACTAATGAACTTCTTACAAGGTGAAGAATAAAAAAAAATCTAACGCTCAGGTAAAATTTTCAACAGAAACCAGCTCGCTTCGAGGATTTCAAACCTTTTTAAGACGAAAGTACGTTTTTGAACATAATTTTATTTAACTCTTGATCACCGCCCCTTTGTATTCGGGCTGCTTTTTAAGTACTTCTCTTGATATGCAAAGGACTCGTGTTACCTTTTCACATTATGAAAAGCTCGCAGAAAGTTGAATATAAAAGGATAAGGCACGTAGCGATTACCCTTATACGTATTTCGTGTGGATAAGAACAGGGGCGGATTTACAAGTAGCTAATTTTTCTTTCTTTTGAAGTACCAACGTAACACAGTAAAACTCTCCACTCTTGGTGTTTTACAACGACGAAGAAACTCAAAAGTGAAATGAAGAATACGGAAGTAAATAATGATGACGATTTATTCTTAAAATTAACGTAAATGATGTTAACATAAATTTATAATTTAAATACAAAGTCCTTAATTTTTTGTGCCACTTTGTCACAACATATTGTACATATATGTAAAAAATATTTTGTTGAATCTTTGCAAATACGTTTATTTCACTTTTTCGTGTAATGTTTCAAAAATTTTAATAAAATAAACAATTATTTTTTATTTTGTATTCATTACTTTTTTTTTTGAGTTCACTACTGGTTTCGAAGACTTCATCTTCCTCGTCAGGTGTAAAAGAACTAAATTATGTCTAAAATATTTTTTTTTTAAATTATACTAGGTACAAGAGACGGGGAGGGGAGTAGTGGTTAATAAGGCGTAGAGAGTAGGTAGACATCAAAAGGATGGCTTTTAAACGGGAAACACATTCAGCAGAGGACTACTATCGAAATAAACTTTTTTGTTCATAATGTTGAGATTTAGTTTAACGTTCTTTTTAATCTCGAGAATTTCTTAGTTACCCAGCTGCAACTATTATAATTAAACATAATTTAGTTCATCTTTATCTGAGGAGGAAGACGGGGGTCATTGAAACCGGTAGTTATCTCAAATAAAACGGTGGTGAATTTAAAAAATGTGTTTTTTTATTTTATTGTTAAGTATTATTGTTACATTTTATGGGATGTTCAATATTTTATTTAAAATATGAAGTTACCATGAAGGTTAATCTAGTACAATTGATTTAATAAATGTATTTTTGGAATAAATTACAAAATAAACACTATTCCGAACCTTATTGAGAAGATTATTAATATCGTTTTGTTAAAAAAAACATTCTTGGCATGGACCATCCCTCCGATCTAGTGACGTCAGAATCCTTTGTTTACGAAGGCATCAAACGTAATTTTAGACATCGTCTTTTTCCGTTGATTTGCTTCTACTTTGAAACGACATTCATGGCTGTCAGATGTGCTTCATCCTTAATTCTTAAATGTAAACTAAGTAATAAATTAAACGTCAACTAAATAATAAAATCTTGGCATGGACCATCCCTCCGATCTAGTGACGTCAGAGTCCTTTGTTTACGAAGGCATCAAACGCAATTTTAGACATCGTATTTTTCAATTGATTTTCTTCTACTTTGAAACGACCTTCATGGCTCAATCAGATGTGCTTCATCCTTAATTCTTAAACGTAAACTAAATAATAAATTAAACATAAACTAAATAATAAAATCTTGGCATTGACCATCCCTCCGATCTAGTGACGTCAGAATCCTTTCTTTACGAAGGCATCAAATGCAATTTTAGACATCGTCTTTTTAAATTGATTTGCTTCTACTTTGAAATGGCATTCATGGCTCAATCAGATGTGCCTCATCCTTAATTCTTAAACGTAAACTAAATAATTAATTTATCTTAAAATATTTCTCATTCTTAACACCCAAACGATTGCCATATAATCCATTTCTTTTCTTAAGATATATAATTTACTAAAATTTTGGTTGGTTTTTCTCAAATATTGTTTTCATGCACTACATTAAATATAATAATAATGAAATAAAAGCTGATTAGTTGGAAAAAAATGTTTTAAAGCAACAAATCCGCCAGATGCGTTTGCATGAGTCTTAAATAAATATGAACTTAAACATTTTTTTTAACTGTGTCTTAGTTTTTTTTTTAATTAATCAAAATTATTCTCAGATTATGCTTAAATGTTATTTATGAAAGATTTTAGTCTGAAAATAACGTGTACGGCGAAACCTGAAAAACTATTTGGGATAAGGCTTTAAAAAAATACTCATACAACATGGCTTAAACCGTGAGGGCTTATTATTAATAAGTGCCTAGTCGCCTCCATTAGTAATTGCCCGGTATCTCCAAGGCATACTTTCGACAAATTTTATAGCATAATTTAAGACTTCCATATACGAGTAAGTCGAATCTATATAACTGCTTGACGTTCCAGATCTTTTTCCCTCGGATCTTGAACTTCATGAGTGCCCAAACATTTTTTATGAGATTTGCATCTGGTGACTGCGGCGGTCAATCCATTACGTCAACGTCATTTTCTTGTATCCACGCAGCACAAAGACGACTACAATGTTTGGAGTTATTGTCCTCTTGCAGTAGCCAATTAAATTTTTTTCTTATAAACCCATTTTGAACAAATGGTAATAAATTCCTCTGATATATTTTAACCATTTTAGCAGCGTTAAAATTGTTTGTAAAATCACTATTCTTTTTTTTTGCCGTTTTCTGTACAGTGTCATGACCTGGTAGGTCATCGACGTCTTTTACGTCGCAATAGCGTTTCACCCACTTACTTACAAATGCCTTCGATTTTTTCATATATTAAGCAGCAGCTACATACGACATTTTTTATCCTTTCGGATGTGTTCACAGAAACACGGCTTTGCAACGTGATGCATACGCGGCACTTATGGTAATATGTTCTTGTATAACCAAGGTCGAACGGCAACCGAGTTTTTCTATACAAAGTATTTTGGGGGAAGGGTTTTGCTACCTGCTTGCGTCTTGAATCTACCCCCTTACGGTTTTCAGGAAAAAAATGAAGCCGTACACGCTCTTGTCAAACAGACTGTAATTTAAACTAAGGTTAAAATAAAAGTTTTGGTTTTAAAAATAAGGTTCGCTAAAAAATCAACCAAATAACCTAACCAAGATTTGTTAACCTAACCAAGATTTGTAGTCAAGTATGTAAGTTATTACTGGTACTCTAAAACATGCATATTATCACGCCATCTCCCTGTCGGAATATGCAGAGAGGACAGAGTGCCACAATTTCCTATCCCCATACACATCCTTCGCCTCTTCTACATCCATACACCTTGTAATTTTCCTTGTCCTTGTCTTTCCTTGACTTTCTAACTTTTCTTCTTTCAGAATAGCACTTATTTGATCCAACCGTACTTTCTTTAGTCTACCTTTCACATGCCTTCCTCTTACATCTCCACTGTATGATATATATGTTTTGTTAATCTTTTTCATTCACTCGTTGCACATATCAAAACCATATCAGCGTGCTCTTTGTCATCTCACTTACGTTCACATTTGTCCCTTATCACTTTATTCCGTTTTCTGTCATACATTGCCCCTCCATGTATTCTTCTCAATACATATATTTCTGCAGCATTTATTCTGTTCGTATTTGTATTTTCCCACATCTACGTTTCACTCCCATACATCAAAGATGTCCCAAAAATACTATTGTGTACTATAATCTTAGCAGATTTTGATAACATCCAGTTTGAGTACATGTGTTGAAGTGCCTCATTGATTTTTTGTAATTTTAATCATGTTTGAAATTGTCGAAAAATCATTTGTATTTTTTCGATAAGTGTGAAATGCAGATAATTTTTGTAACGAAATATAACTTGAGCGACAAAAAATCTAATTACTACCAGTAATACTGTAAGTGAAATTTTTGAAAATGTAAAATTTTGAGGCCTAATATTTTTTTAATATATCTGCTCTCTGGCAAAAAAAATAACAAGAATTATTGTTTAAATTTAAAATAAACAAGTTACTTCAGGATATAAAGCTTTTGTTATATTGTACTGATAAACTTAATTGACAAGACACAATCAATTTAAATTTGACTTAAATGTCTGATGGGATTTAGAGAGACAAAAAAGGGATTCGCTTAATATCCAACAATCAAAGGGCTAAAAACAATAAAGGTACAAATTACTATCGAACCCTTAGTCATTCTGTCGATCCCTGAATAAGAAGGGAAAGGGTTCCAAAATTTAAGGGTTAGATAACTTGATTATTAGGGTCCGAATCAATTTTAGACTCGAAAATAAACAAAACACGTGAACTTGTCTGAAAACTACATTTTCTTTTATTTAAGCCAAATCATGCAAAATTAATTATTGTCATAGAAATTCTATTATTTAAAAAAATAATAACTCAATTTTGCACTTGATTTTCTACAGAGAAGGATTTTGAACGGAAAATAAAAATCGAATGTTATCCTCATAAGTACATTTTAAATAATCTTGCCAATATAATTGGCAAGACCAAAATAAATTTCGAAAAACGAGTTAAGGAACATTTAAGATGCTTAAATAATAATATTTTTTCAGAGTTCGCTAACCACGTAATTGAAAATAGCCATTCTTTTGATATCAATCGTGTTTTGCGGATTCTACACATAAGCCGAGGGGGATTGCAGCTTGACAATTTGGTTATTCTCGAGATAAGAAAATGTATAAAATTAAATCTAAATATTATCAACAATCAAACCAATTTTAATAATAGCCCTCTGCTAACTATATTTGCCATTTAAAATCCACCCCCTTGGATATCCAGACCCTGGCTGCCCGTAAGATTCATATTAATTTTTTCCCCGCCCCATTTACCATTGAGTCACATCTCTCCCCACTTCTCTCCCCCAACTTCACTCCTCTTATACTATTTACACTTGCAGAGGAAATACATTGTAACCAGTTTAGTTTATCTTCACCTGACGATGAAGATGGAGGTCTTCGAAACCGGTAGTAAATTCACAATAAAACAGTGGTGAACACAAAAATATAAAATATATTAATTGTAGTTTATCAATTTGACAAATGTCATTCACATTTTGATTACCTTGAGGTCTTGTTTTAAAATGGGGTTATAATTTAGTTAAATGAACGGAAATTTAAAAAGGTAATTAAAAAAACAACCTATGATGAACACAAAAATATAAAATAAGTTTTTTATTTTACTTATTGTTTCCTTTTATGTAAAAAATGGCACCACAAAGTGAAACTATAGTCTTTTCGAAGATTCAAGAAAAAAACAATTTTTTTGTTTCGAAAAATCATGGTCTGAAACATTATGTTCATATTTATTTGAAGTATTATAACACACTTGTATTGTGTATAATACGGCGTACATTTAGGGAAAGTAGGAGACAGATCTCCACACTTTCTCATATTGACAAAAAGCCTTCACTTCATCTAAATGCATAAATCTCGCACATTTTCGTCTATTTTTCATACGTTTATACTTTTACTAAGTAAAATTTTCAACAATTATGGAAAATCCTCTTCATTTCCTCGATCTTGGTGATGATGACAGTGGGCAGAAGAAATATGGTGAGCAGTGCAAGATACATATGTAACTAATTATCAGGAACCCAAAACAGAAAAAAAAACACGGACGAACTCCATGTACTGAAGCTACTTATCTTATGTTATGTGTAACAGGATATGTTTATGATAAAATCACTTTTATAGTCATCACCGTTGGCATCGACAAAATCGTTCACATTGTGTTGTATATTTTGAACACTCGTTACTGATAATGGGAATTTGTTAATTTACTATGGAAAAATTTATTTGCTGTTCATTTTAACGATTTCTCGAGAAAAAATTCCCTTTAACAACATATGCTTCAAACAGACGATCTTCTATACCTTTGTTTAGAGCGTTGTCACTCAAATATGCACCTAAAATATATACACAAATTAAGCAATGGTGTGTAGAAAATAATTCCATGTTTTCATTTTCCACAGTGTATCTTATAAAATTTATACATACCAATGCAAAAATAAATTATAAATCAATATACAGAATTGCTTCTTTGACCAAAACCTGTGATGAGGTGGTTTCATTCCTGAATCAAAAATGTAATGTACAATATTTCCTAAATTTTTAAATATTTACTTTATACTTTACAAACACAAAAACATTTTACATTAACACACTTCAATCACAAGCTATCATGTGCCTACTAGTATTTCTAACCACATGATAGTCTCAAAAAACACATTAAATATATGCCTAACACGCTAGAAAACCGAATCAGTCATCCACTCACATGAATACGTGGATATCTCTTCGCTCTCCACTGTCAAAAACCCCCTTATCTCATTTTTTACATTGCATAAATCAAGACTTTGCCTCAGAAATGTGTGAATTTTTGGCGCAAACAACTACATGTTCCCCTTTGCATGACGTGTGAACGTGTAGGGATGGAATAGGATATAGTGTATAACCTCTCATTCTATGACTTCACTAAAACGTTTTTATCGTTAGTATTTATAGTTGTCGGTTTATATAAGTAGTATGAACCGATTGGAAGCATTCGAAATGTGGACGCACCGGAGAATGCTACGGATACCCTGAACGGATATGGTCAGCAGCACAAGGGTTCTTCAAAAAGTCAAAGTTGATAAAGACTTGCTGACTAATATTAAAATCCGAAAGGTGTCCTACTTGGGTCGTGTACTTAGAGGAGCAAAGTACCAATTACTGCGCCTGATCATCCAAGGCAAAATAGAAAGCCGAAGAGGTGTTGGCAGGAGGTTAATCTCCTGGCTCCGCAATATACGTGATTGGACTGGCATAAGCGGCGTTGGAGATTCTTTTTGGACTGCCGGGGACAAAGATATCTACTCTCAAGTGATATTCAACGTTGTGGAAACCTGATATGACACTGAGAAGAAGAAGAAGAAATGTATATATATATATATATATATATATATATATATATATATATATATATTTATTGATTAAATAAATATCGGAAACCAATAATCTCAGACTTCTTAAAAAGTGCATCTGTTGGGTGTTTCTCATTTATAATTTGTTTAATATACTGTTAATTCCACTATACTATATATAACGGTACAACCCGACCAGTTTCAAGGTGTTTACCTCATCATCAGGGGAGTACAAATAAGACTTTTACCTTTACATATAGTGGAATAAACAATGTATTAAACAAATAATAATGTATTTAAACATCCACAGTGTTAATGCGTTAACTATAAATAATATATAACGCTGATTTGTTCTTAACTATAGTTTTGTGCGGTTCATTTAGAAACTAATATATTAAATTGCGAGTTTTATTCACGTTATTATAGTTTGTCGCTATACATCAGAACCATCACATTAGGTATAATATTTTATCGCGTTAGTAACTATAAAACGTGTTTCGTTGAACTAAAATTTTAAACCATTAATCACTCTATTATAGTTTTAATCTTTCAATGTAATTAGTTTGAAAGGAGAAACTTTTGATGAACATATATTGATGAACATATATTTAAGTCTTAAAATTTATTGTGAAATTCTATCGTCTGAAAGTTTCACGAGGGTGTGTGTAATAATAAATAAAATTTAAATTTTCATCCGAGATACTAATAGGATTAAAAGTTCTTCTGTAAACTTGAAACACAAAACCACTGTATAAGGAAGGTAATTTTCAAATTTTGCTTCACTAATTAACTTTGCGTGGAATATCTATCCTATTAACATGTTTAAACCATAACATCAATGTACTTGTTGTTCGGATAGTAATTTTGTATTTTTAGATCAAATGTTTACGCCAAACTGCACCAAATGCTCATAGACGCCTTAATTTAGTCGTTATTAGTAGTAATCAGTCTTCCTAAATGGCACCATCTTCGAGAATCTTATCACCGTTACGGGTTTTTAAACTATATTTGACACACATAATCGCTTACTATATCGTCGCCATACACTAGTATAAACACAAAAAAGTGACCAAAACACCAGGAAATAGAGATATTTTATCTTTGCCTACTTTAATAGGGACATAAAATAACGTTGATGAAAATTATTTGAAAAAATGATACTCGTATGTACACATTTTTGCCTCTTTCAACATTTTTTTTTCCAAAGTATTTAGGAATATTTTTTAATAATTTCAAATCACAGATCTTTTAAATCTATGAGATAAAAAAATATCTCATTTCCAATTGATAATCAATAAAAATATAAAATATCACTTAGCTTTCTTCATTTTAGGCAATCATTTAAATCCCTTATAAAAAAAAGGGATGAAAGCGAGCCTGGTAATTCTGGCTGATTTTTTTTTCAAACGGAAATATGTAAATGACGTCAAATGAAAGCTCATCCCAATTTTTGTGTCCTTGAATAAATATTTCCCAATGTAAAATTGCTTATACATCTTCTCGTGGATTTTTCCGAGAGACGTTAAACATCGTTCTTGATTCAGTCTCCAGCTTTTCCCGTTTTCTTGTATTCTGTATTTTCTTTTCTAACTTTTTTGTTGTGTGTATTTAATTCCATAAATAACAAAGAAGCAGTATGAACGGTATTCTTATTTTTCTTACCGTGTGCTTCCTTTCTCAGTATTCAGCGTTTAGGATTATGGTGGCAATTTGTAGTTTATTAGAATTAACTGTTTTATTTTAATTTACGTTCAAGAGTTTTATTCATTCATACAAATTTACGTTAAACAGCACAACTGAATTTATAATAACCAAAGTGAATGCGAGACATAAATCAAGCTTTCGGGTTAAGAACCACTGGAGTAGGAAAGTAACTCAGTTCACCATCTTATGTTACATGTTGAAAATACTGTTCCACGCTGATAGGCAATAACGCTTATACAACAAGCTTCGGGTTCTTTTTTTATTTTGATTTCCATCGAGAAACAAACCCAAAACGTAGAATACAACCTTCTAATAAACCAGGTCGCGGAGGTCGTCATTAAACCTATATTTATTTTAACACGTATTGAACTAACTCTCTTTTATAGCAACTAATTATAAATATTATTGATTTTTAATTTATAAGGTGTAATACTTAGATTCATTCTTGCTTATAATTGCTTATAATATTAAACACATTCATAATATATTCAGCTAATTCCTTTTTTTCTAGAAAAAAATAAATCACATCTTCTGCATTAGGTCCCGCCATCTACTCATGTATTACACTAACTTGGTCATTGGGTTCCAATATAAGTCAAACCTGCCTTCGTGCAGCCTTGGATAACATGACCAAGTGGCCATATGTGAGCGATCTTTGAAAATATCATAGAGAATTTGCCTTTTACTATTATATTGAAGACCTTCATGGCAATGAGCCTGCTATATTGCACTATGTATAACATTTCAAACAAAATGGTATTCCGTTTGAAGAGAGTCTCGCGATACGAGATAAAAACATGTATAGCGGGTATGTTATTCATCATCATTCTGTCGTGTAGCTCATGACTGAGTATCGTAACTCCCATGATAGCCTCTGACAACTTCTATCCATCCATTACTGCACTCCGCGATTTGAAGGGTAGTTGTTAAGGGTAGTCATGTTGAGTCTCTCACTTGTTCACTTCAACATACTGGAACTCTCCCTCTTGTGCGTCGTCCTTTTACGCTTCCAGCAATCACTAGTCTCTTCAAAATGTCTTCAAAACGAGAAATGTTCCCAAAAAAATCGGAGGACTCGCCAAAGGCATATTGTCCACAATCTGTAGATGATTTTGAGTTCTTCGATAATGGAAACGTTCGTTTTAATGTTATTAGTGGAATCACCATATATTTTTTGTTAAATATTCTAATATCGAGTGACATAAGTTAAAGCCTTTGATGAATTAAAATCTTTGTTTTAGTTATTATTAAAGCGCTAATATAACTATAATATATTTTTTTGTTAAATATTATAATATCGAGTGACATAAGTTAAAGCCTTTGATGAATTAATATCTTTGTTTTAGTTATTATTAAAGCGCTAATGTAACTATAATATAATTTTTTGTTAAATATTCTAATATCGAGTGACATAAGTTAAAGCCTTTGATGAATTAATATCTTTGTTTTAGTTATTTTTAAAGCGCTAATATAACTATAATATAATTTTTTGTTAAATATTCTAATATCGAGTGACATAAGTTAAAGCCTTTGATGGATTAATATCTTTGTTTTAGTTATTATTAAAGCGCTAATATAACTATAATATAATTTTTTGTTAAATATTCTAATATCGAGTGACATAAGTTAAAGCCTTTGATGAATTAATATCTTTGTTTTAGTTATTATTAAAGCGCTAATATAACTATAATAAAGTTTACATAAAATATTAATTTACTAAGTCTAGACACGATCATGGATTTCAATATGTTTTTTATAAATAAGAACTAATTGATTGGAAATAATAGATTAAAGCCATAAAATCCGCCAGATATATTTACATGAAAGTGTCGAGACTAATTATACAAATTGTTATTTCAGATTAAATATCACTTTCAATGCCAACAGATGATTTCAAGGCTGCTGATTTACTTTAAACTAATTTCGTATTACCCCAGGAGTAAAGGATACAAAAAGGAATATCTATTTACATAAAAAAGCTATATCAAAAATTTTATGTTTCACCCTTCCTTCATTGGTTTCGTGTTTATGCGGAAACATACAAAATATTTTAATTGAATCTCAACCACAAACCAAGATACAAAATAAAAAAAAAAATTATTCGGTATTGTAAATAATCTTGTTTGTTCCGATAGCAAGAAATATAGTTTTTTTAATAGAAAATTAAAAAACATACAAAAAATAAGTACAACATTTAATTTTTTTAATATAAGTTTTAAATACTCGTAGATACTAAAATTAAATAGGAAAAATTTAATGTACCGTTCAATCCAATTTATTAAAGTCATATAACAAAACTTGTTTATTTTTTATAGTTTACAGTCCTCCTCTTTCAACCTCTGTGTCCTAATTGGTAAGACACCTCTCTTCCGATTTGGGGTACATATGTCGTATTTCATTGGTCTCCAAATTTGGTTAAAAAAAAGTTTCAGTCATATTTTCTCATAAAACTTATTTTACGCCTTTGTGGTTGGTTGTAAGAGATTGGCATACGGTAAAATTCTCTCCGGATAGAACTATGTATAACAGATGTGCTATACAATGATATAATACAATGCAATCGTATAACAAAATAAAAAGAATAAGTTGTATTCAGCAGAAAATTTAATATACGTTTTTTTTTGAAGATGTTAATTGTCTAATAAGGTGCTTGTTTAGTTTTTCATCAAATCATTTTATTATACTGTTGTTTTCAAATATTATAGTTATTTTATTATGCTACAAGGAAACAAAAAAAATCTATAAATAATTGTGATACACAGAAATTTAACAATATTAATATTAAATTCAACGGTTTTTAACAAGGGATAAAAAAATAAAGGAAAGAAGAACATGAGAGAGATGAAAAGAAAACATGAGAGAGATGTCTTTAAAATGTAGTGCTGGAGGCGGATGCACCGTATTCATGGACCGCAAGGCGCCTATCATTCATGAATTGGAGAATACCAAAACACTTTGCCAACATGCAGAAATAAAATCTTAACATACTTTGAACATGTAGCTAGAATAAAATATAATAGTCTGAAGAAATAAAATATAATAGTCTACAGACAAAAATATGATAGTCTGGAGAAGCTGGTGAATAGACAAAAATATGATAGTCTGGATAAATTGGTGATCAGACAAAAATATGATAGTCTGGAGAAACTGGTGATCAGACAAAAATATGATAGTCTGGAAAAACTGGTGATCCGACAAAAATATGAAAGTCTGGAGAAGCTGGTGAACAGACAAAAATATGACAGTCTGGAGAAGGTGGTGAACAGCCAAAAATATGATAATCTGGAGAAACTGGTGATCCGACAAAAATATGAAAGTCTGGAGAAGCTGGTGAACAGACAAAAATATGACAGTCTGGAGAAGCTGGTGAACAGACAAAAATATGATAGTCTGGAGAAACTGGTGATCAGACAAAAATATAATAGTCTGGAGAAGCTGGTGAACAGACAAAAAAATGATAGTTTGGATAAATTGGTGATCAGACAAAAATATGATAGTCTGAAGAAACTGGTCTACAGACAAAAATATGATAGTCTGGAGAAGCTGGTGAACAGACAAAAATATGATAGTCTGGATAAATTGGTGATCAGACAAAAATATGATAGTCTGGAGAAACTGGTGATCAGACAAAAATATGATAGTCTGGAGAAACTGGTGATCCGACAAAAATATGAAAGTCTGGAGAAGCTGGTGAACAGACAAAAATATGACAGTCTGAAGAAGTTGGTGAACAGACAAAAATATGATAGTCTGGAGAAACTGGTGATCAGACAAAAATATGATAGTCTGGAGAAGCTGGTGAACAGACAAAAAAATGATAGTTTGGAGAAACTGGTGATCCGTCAAAAATATGATAGTCTGGAGAAGCTGGTGAACAGACAAAAATATGATAGTCTGGAGATAATTGTGACAGTTGAAGGAAAGTGAGCAAAAGAAAAATGTCCTATGAGATAGACCAGTGGTCCCCAACCCCCGGTCCGAGGCCCGGTACCGGGCTGTGGACCAAATGGTACTGGGCCGCGCAAGGGCCTGCTTAAAAATCAAAATTACTTTTGAAAAATCGAACGTTCCCAATAAAACTTAATTATAGCTTAAAATAATTATTCCGTTGAAAACCCCTTCACGCTAACTTACCACCGACCTTCCGACAATACCTGTTCGAGACAACAACTCTGCCGGTGTTCTGGATAACAGTCATGGCGGAATACCCTGAGATTGCCACCACAGCACTAAAATCCTTATTGCCATTTCCGACATCCTATCTATGTGAAGCGGGGTTTTCTG
Source organism: Odontocerum albicorne (assembly GCA_949825065.1). NCBI lineage: Eukaryota > Metazoa > Arthropoda > Insecta > Trichoptera > Odontoceridae > Odontocerum > Odontocerum albicorne. The sequence continues at coordinate 50,104,967 of OX463839.1, forward strand.
CAGTGACAGCAACCAAAACAAAACAAAGAAATAAACTGGACATCAGCAAGACACTTCGGGTGTCACAATCTCCTACTCGTATTACCCCCAGATGGAACCATCTCGTTTCAATGAAGCAAGCTCAGGGTTCTCATTGATTTAGCATTAAGTTAAAATATTAAATCTGTTTTTATTCATTTTTAAGGGGGAACTGTATTTTATTTTGAAGGCATGTTTAAACACGATTCAATTAAAAATATAAAATCAAAACACATAAAATTTCAACATTTAAACTTTTAAAGAAAATAGATAATTAACTTTCAAGTTAATATATCTGTAAGATATCAGAATAACATTAAAATCCCGATATTAAACCTTAAGCATTCTCAAAATTCTTTTCTCTATCTTGGAAAAAAATACTTTCAACCTTCCGTTGAACCTTAAAAATATTGAAAATACCCATCAATCCAAACTTAATAATCCTTCATTGTTATTATATATTTTTTCTTCATTTTTCCCACAAACCTTGTGTTTTCTCTACTATTACTTGTCACTATAACTTATGTACCACAGTTGTAAATTTTATTATTATATATTGTGATTAAATTTAAAAAAAAAAACTACATTCAATGTGTCTCCCCCTACCCCCCTCCTAGTGGGCCGCGTTAAAATTATGAAACGTTGACCGGTTCACGGCGATAAAAAGGTTGGGGACCACTGAGATAGATGGATCAAATAAAAGAGGTGACTGCATTATATTTAAACGCTGCATTCAGCATGGATGACCTATCTTCCTACTTCCCAGGACCATGAGGAATGGATATAGGTTATGCGCCGAGTTCGAGACACAGAAGGAGACTCCGACATTCAGCATTGTATTGTATTACTCGTATATTACACTTTTGTTGTATACAGTACAACTTAGCGGGCTTATGCCATGTGGCAATCTCTACCAACCAACCAGAACGATGTAAAAGAGACCTAAGTGAAAACTAGACTGAATTTTTTTAATCTGGGTTTCAGATTAATTTAAATTCGCAACCTACGGGCTGGGAGACAGACGTTTTTTCAATTAAGCCACGGAGGTCATACATTGAACACGCGATGAAAAAAAAATAAAAAACGGAAAAGTTATTTATAATTTCAAAACATATTTAGGTACATCTTTTCCAAAGACTCTTTCATTAAATAAAATTTATGTTTTTAAATATTGTCTGTTACATTTGAAAATAGTGTAACATTTGTAATGGAAAAAAATACATAAGAATTTATTTCAGAAAAGAGTTTCAAAATGGTTATTGTCAATCTTTGCGATGGTTAATTTTTTTTATATTTTGTAACTGAAATGGAAAGTTAAATTGGATTTCTCAATCTATGGAACTGCAAAAGATAACAAATAAAAGCATATAAAGGAAGAAAATGTACATTTTTATCAGGACGTTTATCTAAAGGACCAATATTCAGCAGCATCCCAAAATGAAAAGGCTGTCCAGAGAAATCGAACATATTCATTCGATCAGATATGAAGGCTTGACAAAGTAAAAGACGAGGGGAAAAAGGAAGGTCTGAACGTAAGAAATATTTCAAGGAACACATGTTGTTCTATGAGTATGTCAACATGTGTAAAGAATATTTCTTTATTTAATGTGTTTTTTTTTCTTTTCTCCTTTGATACTAAAAGCATACTGTTTTTTACCATATATTCGATTTCAACACTAAATTACAATACGTTAATGTTGACCATCGCATTGCAAATGTGAAGTAATTAACTTTATTCTGGAACTCTTATCATGAAGGCTCAATTATTATCGCCATAGAAAATGTTGTCTCCGGGTCATGCTCTTTAACATATTGACGATTCAAAAATAATGAGAGTTATCAATCGAGTAAATGTTGAACTCTTGTCATATTAACTTATGACGCTTAAAAACTTTGATTACAAAAAGCCACCTAAAAACTTCCGACTTCCAATCCCAACAGAGGGTTGAGATCGGAAGTCCTTAGTCATTAGCGTTGGAGGGGGCTTATTATCTTATCACGTTGAAGAACTTCGATAACAAAAGACAACCAAAAAACTTTTGACTTCTTATCTTAAACAGAGTGCATACACCAAGCGACTGATCAGTTAGTATTGAGAGAAATTGGGACCTCATCATACATACACACCGTATCATCACGCCGTTTACCATATGGGGTAAGCAGAGTAAAATGATCTACTAACTTATGTTTCCAAACACACTACTTTTATCTTCTCCAAATTCGTACATCTCGCGATACACGAATGAAATCCTTTATTATTCAAGCTTCTTTCTTACCCTTCTTTCAAAATCAGTCACGTTTTCTTTAGTCTACCGCTTCCACGCGTATCAGACTTGCATGCTCGTTTAGTCATTTTTTCAGCATTAATTTTCTTCACATGTCCAAACTATCTTCTCTTTCTTTATCTTACTGAAAACATCCATTTGTTCATGCATCAATTTCCAATATCTTCATTTTACCTTCTTCCATACATTCTGCACACTCATATGTTGGAAAGATATCCCAATACTCGAATACATGAGCTAAAGCGGTAGTAGGAATAATTAGAAATATTTTTCGTCTTTCTTAGCATATCATAAAAGTTGATTTAGTAAATTAAAGGTTATATCAAAATAGACATATAATTGTGGTGTTAACAATGGAGTTATTTGTACCTGGCTTGAATAATTTTACAAATATTTTTTGCCATTGAAAAATTATTTACAGTTGTTTTTCTTGCTTAAAAGCCATTTTTTAATCTCAGAAGTAAAATAATTTCTCAAGAAACTGGAGTTTTTTTTCAAGATTCTCAAATATATATCATTTGTTTTTTGTGACATCTCATTTAATATAGCAAATACTGAACACAAATTAGCTTTTAAATGAGACCAAGTTAGATATTTCTTTGTTAAAAAACAAAGAAAGAATTTTAAATGATTTTTTTATACTTCGTAAGAACATTATTTTTATTAATTCATACGAGGCAAGGTAATGCACTGATTCAGATCAAACACAGTCTTATTGTGCTATCACAATATAAGAAGTTTGCTAGAATATAAGATATACATATAACATATGTATACCCAAAAAGGTGTTTTTTTTTCACCAAGATGGTCCATATTTACCCCAGAAGAAGTCACGATGATTTTTGGCTTCCAAAAACCCAATAGACAAAAAGTCACAATAACATAGACTGCAAAGTCACAATAACATATACTGCAAAGTCACAATAACACATACTGCAAAGTCACAATAACATATACTGCAAAGGTTCCAAGATGTAAAAAAGGTGTATGTTTGTAAGTCATGACACGAATGCTGGAGAGCATGACATGGTCAAGTCCTCGGGGAATTCCACTGTCCGAAGAGGCTGTGGCAAAAGCATGCCAGCAACACTTTTAATCTTGTCTCTCCGGCGCATAAGTGATCTACCTTAACTTCAACGACCATTCATATTACTATTGATCATGAGTTTTCCCATGTACGAGTATACCTTACACGAAAAATGATTGAATAACTCAAATATCTAAGTACATAATAAATTATGAGTTACTTATACAGAGACTATTATTTATCTTTCCGTAAATGGAACACTCAGCAATCGTCTCCAAAATACGGATTAAAGATTAAAGGGTAAAAAGGATTAAATAATCCGAGAGCATTCGGATTTATTTTTGTCTAAATATTTTATACATTTAAGATACATTTAAGTATTATTGAAGTAAATATATGCTAGTGCTCGAACGTTAAATTATTAAATATCGTCGTTGTTCTGCGAAAAGCATTTAAGTCCAAATATTGAGTTTTGAGATAAATTCAATTTAAGTTTCGGAAGGTGATGTAAAGTCAAATTTTAAATAAAATAAAAAAAAAACAGATATTATTTTAAGACAGTTTATTTATTTATAAGAATTACTACAAAAAAATGAGTAACTTAAAAACATATTACCTAAAAATTAAAAAATAAAGACAACTGTTTTGGGTTTAATACTTTCTTGGTTAAATTTTCATAACATCGAAACCATATAACTTTTGGACATAAATGTTTTTTTCCACGTGTAGATATTTTTTTTTAAGTAAAATGGCATCAAGTAATTTTAAGCAAAAATGAACTTAAATACTTTTCGCAGAACAACGACGATATAATACCTTAATGTCAGTAAATTTCTGCCCTTCTTTTTAAAGAAACATAATAGCCGCACGAAATTAATAAGGAAAATAAATTGACAATTAATATAGCGCGACGTTCAGAGAGCAGACTTTCCTTAATTCGAACCCATTTTTATTGACATATTAAAAGAATAAACAAGTTGAGTGTAAGAACAGGAAGGTGGTGGCTGCGGCCATTATATAAGGCTTATATAATGGCCGCAGCCACCACCTTCCTGTTCTTACACTCAACTTGTTTATTTTTTTAATATTTTTAATCTGTCAATAAAAATGGGTTCGAATTAAGGAAAGTCTGCTCTCTGAACATCGCGCTATATTAATTGTCAATTTATTTTCCTTATTTATTTCGTGCGGCTATTATGTTTCTTTAAAAAGTAGGGCAGAAACTTAACGGTATTAAGATGTTAGCGTCACCTGATTTTTGTCAATCTTTTCTCTTATTTTTAAATACATTTGATAACCGCACAAAATTCAAAATCTAACATTTTAGAATATGATATACCTATAAAGAAACAACACATTAACTACTTTCGACTATATTTGACATACAACTGAGAGCCGAAGTATCAATTTTGAATTGTTGTAACTTGACCAGACCATGAGCATAGCCGATGTGATACATATCCATACATACTCATATTTAATTTTATAATTAGGTAAAAATTAGTTGATAATTATTTTTAACACTAAATGAGTAAATAGCTATCATTTATGATAACATACGTTTTGAATCATGAATTAAATAGTTATAATTTATGATACGTTATGAAACTCCAACTTTCGGGTATGTCGAATAAACAAATAAATTACTCATAATTTTTTTATTTCATTACTCTATTTGATCATTTATAAATATCAATATTTCATTTACTTTAATTAACACACCAGATTCTACGTATTTACAAAACGTTTTAATACATTTAATATTCCTTCATTAAATTGTTGTAAGCACTAGCACAGGCCTGCGGAAAAAAATTATATCACCGCTTTTGATTTTAATGCACACAATTTTTTTTAAATGCACTATTATTACTAAATCAAAAAAATATAACGCGTAAAAGTTATTAATTATATGAATGTACCATATGTGTAACTTTTTTTAAAAATTTATTTCACCTGGCGTGTTTATTGCCATGTGGCAATCTCTTCCAGCCAACCAGAATGATGTTTTAATGGGTCTTAAGTGAAAACCAGACTGGAATTCCATTTAAAAAAATCTGGATTCCAGCGGGGATCGAATCCGCAACCTCCGGATCGGCAGACAAGCGTCTTACCACCAGGCCACTGAAGTCGTCTTGTATGGAGGTCTCATAAAGTATAACTAACTGCAAATAAATATTTCATTATATTACCGTATTATGTATATTAGATAAAAACACTTAATGGTGTTACCATATAAATATTTCATTATATTACCACATTATGTATATTAGATGAAAATACTTTATCGTGTTACCAAATAAATATTTCGTTATTTTACCACATTATGTATATTAGATGAAAATACTTTATGGTGTTGCCAAACAAATATTTCATTATATTACCACATTATGTATAGTAGATGAAAATACTTTATGGTGTTACCAAATAAATATTTCGTTATATTACCACGTTATGTATATTAGATGAAAATACTTAATGGTGTTACCAAATAAATATTTCATTATATTACCACGTTATGTATATTAGATGAAAATACTTTATAGTGTTACCAAAAACGTAAATGAAGAGTCGAACCTTCGGTTTAAATTATGAATTACCGTAAAACCACAAAATAAATCTTAATAAACCCAACATACTCTAATTTGTGTCAAATTCTTGCTATGACTATTTTATCTGGCGAATCGAATAATTGTCTCTTTTAAAAATCAATATTAAATTACATACCATATACATTCTACCTTTCTTGATACCAACGTTAAATTTATTTAATATCTTGTTGGATTCCTTCCACTTATTTCTCACTTAAGTCTCCAAGGTATGACGGAAAAAGTCCAGATGATTTTAAAAAAATGTAGTTGAGACTAATATTGAATCCTTAATATTGAAATTTATGTAGCATAACGTATCTACCAGAATATTTTTTATTTTCCAAGAAACCTTTGAGAACACTTTTGAAAGCAACTAAGCTTTCTTTTCACCGTGCGTCATTATTTTTTTTAATTCAGTACTAATTTACGTGTTTTTGTCAAATAGTCCTTCTTTAACTTTAGTTTCTAATAAAAATGAGCCAACCTTGAGTGAAACTTAAATGTGGAAAATAACTGATAGAAGCCGAATAAATGCTGTGGAAATGCGTACACTGAGAAGAATGCACGAGATAACAATATTTGACAGAATACAGAATGAAGTGATTGGGGATGAATATACTTGTGAACTTGTAAACACCATTGCATGCAATTCCCATGATTTCTCTGGCTTTCTACATTTCCTTTTTTCAAAATACCATGCACTTGATCAAACTATACTTTCTTTGGCCTTCCTGTACATTTTTCTTATTAACGTTATTATTTATTTTGACATGTTTTCCCACTCATTCAACGCAACACTCATTTCTACCGCATTCATCTTATCGCATAAAAACCTTAAAAGAAAATAAAAACTTCTTTTTCAAAATTTCAATAAACCAGATTCTTAAACACTATTCTGCCACAAGCAAGAAAAGTCATTTATTAATTTTCAATTGTAAGTAACTTTTTATGATTCTCAAACTAAAATTGATTCCTTTATCTTTCAGTATGTCTGGATACCTTCTCCAGTCTTCTTCCTTTGCAATAAATATATATATTTAATATAATATCTACGAAAAAGATGCCCTCCTTTTTCGTTCTTTTCTCTCTTTTCCTCTTCTTACTCGTGATCAATATTCGATTTGGGTAATGTTAAAAAAGGCACAGTATAATAAATTTTCAATTTTATTGAGTCATTCTGTTGCGGTTGCCTCCCTGTAGAATGAAAATATATGACCGATTCTGATTAAATTAAGTTCAATTTTACTAATATACTGAAATCTTGCGATGGAATATAGTTTGATGTATTTTCAATATTCACTATTATTTTTTTTTAAATATAATAGAACTATTTCACATAAATTAATAACAACAGATTTTAAATTAAATCGGAGTTCATTATGTTAAAAACTTTTTAGACTCACCGATAAAAGTTTAACGTCTTTTATCATTTGCTTCAATATTTTCATGTTAAATATTAAATTCATGAGTAATTTGAACATTTCGTGAAAATTCGCAGAACGTGCTGAAAGTCAATCGCTATTTTTTGTGCTTTGATAGACATTGTAACAAGTAAAAAATATTTCAGTTTTTCTACCTTCAAAAAAATTACCCAGATTTCTTTAAAAAAAAAACAAACAGTTTCAGGTTGGTGTTCTCTAAAGGTTTCTTTAACACCTTTCTGGTAAGTCAAAAGAGATTTTTACAAGGTAATAAACCCGACAGGTTGTTTACAATAAAAATGATATAACATACACTAAAATACAAAGATATTGGATTTAGAAAAAGAGATAAATCATAAAATTTGTCTCAAAAAAATTAAATTGTTCATTATTTCAAGCATTAAAAATTAAAATTGTTAAAATGCATAAGTGAAGCTAAAATCTGTTTTTTTTTTAAACATTATAAATTATATCTACTATATTTTTTCTCCACCTCCCCAACCAATCCAACAATATTTATATATTTATTTGACTAACGAAATGAAAAAAAAATAATTTAAAAACATAAGTTTGAAATAGCACGTGAAGTTTACCTTAACATAAATTACATGAGGATAAAATAAAATAAAATTGGTGAAAAAAGTTTAAGAATTAAGTGCACAATATATAGCAAAATTTAAAAAAAACTGCTGTGATGGATTAAGTCAAATATTGTAATTTGTTAAACACTGTTTATTCCACTATCAAACACTGTTTATTCCACTTTTTGAAAGTGGAATAAACAGTGTTTGATTAAACAAATTACAATGTCTTTAAACCTCCACAATGTTAATAGCCTTAACTATGAATGAAATATAAGTCAACTTTGTTTTTAAATAAAAACACAAAATAATATAATCTAAAGTTGGGGTAAAAACTAAATAAAATAACAGTAAAAACTAAATAAATATAAAGTTACGAGTAAAAACAATTTAGAACTCCTAGCGTTTGGTCGATATTATTTTGCGTGCTTAACAAACTCAATTGTTATCATATACACATAAGCAGATAAATCCACATTTTTTTCAGACAATTTGGTGATTAGAGACTCCTTTACACACCACAGCAAATATTAAACATTTTCATTTGCTAGTCACTCAGCGTAACTGTAGAATGAACTTCCAAGAGTTATCATATATGTTATGCACCATCCTTATTCGTGTTTAAAAGTAAATTTAAAAAATAGTAGATTACTTAAAGTGCCATTTCATTTCATGCCACATCAGACATCAACAGCAAGATGGAGGAGAGGTGATTGAGATGGTATGGGCACGTTGGACGCAGAGCACCCGATCACATTGTGAACCAGGCAATCTCCATAGATCTTCCTCGAATAACAACCAGAGGAAGACTAAAGAATTCATGGGTGGTGCAAAAAGATAACCTGATGCAGAGGCACGGCCTGGGGGACGTAGTCCGGGACAGAAGAGCATACAACCTGAGGACGAGGAGAGCTGACCCCAACAGTCTTCGCAGACAATGAGTTGGGATGGAGCCAGGGAGAGACTTAAAGTGCCATTTCATCCTAATATTCCTTTATTTCACGTCCTTATATATACTTGAACGAACTTATTTCCCATTTTTCTACCATTATTGTTCAGAAATATGCAGTTGTTTTACACGAATTTAAATTAATGAAGAAAGACAATCAAAACAAATATGTAGAGTTATGTGAGTGAAAAGAAGAAGAAACCAAGGAAAGCGTGTGATAATTGTTGGATCAAATACATTGTTAGAAGGAAATGTAAAAAGTTAGATAAGTTGTAAAGGTTTTATGAAAATGTGTATGGATGTAGAATAGGTGAAAGATACGTTTCGTGCTTTCTCCGCTCTGCCTTATCCAAAAGAGAAACTATATTACACTTACGTTGTATGCAAATTATATTACACTTACGTTGTATACAGTACAACTTGTCGTGACTATATCTATTAACCAACCAAAAATATGTTAAAGAGGCTTTAAGTAAAAACAAGACACGAATCCTTTTAAAAAAATCTGAGTTCCTACGAGAATCGAACTCGCAACCTTCATGCTGGGAAACAATCGTTTTACCAACTAGGCTACTGAGATTGTCGAAGGTGGTATGTATGTATTTACAATTTAAATTAACTTTATTGTCCAATCCGCCATATATTATAATCATTTAATTATATTCTAGATAAGAGGATTCCTTGGAAGGAATTGTTCGCCCAAGCCCACAAGATGTACCGTACCATTTACGGGTATATGTTAACTATCATATGTGCACAAAATAATGAAAATAATAACATTTTATTTTACATGCAAATCTGTTCACAACTTATTGTTAGTCAAATCAACTTAAAAATACACTAATGGAGGAAACTGGATTGTTATTTTAGTAAAAAGCATTTTAATATGTCACTTTCTTCTTCAAGGGTAAATACTATTTATAAATATGTCACCAATGTAGTCGTAACGCTTCAACTAATTTTCTTGTGGAATATACGTGACATAGCTTGATGCGCTCAAGTGCTGCGATATCTCAACTTCAATATGGTCGCTCCTTTTCAAAATATACAGTATTTGATAATGAATTGATAATATGTTAATTTTTTTTTTTTATTATTCACATTCCACTGGATTGCCAGGTTCTGGACCGATCTACCTATAGATAAAGTGTTATTATGGATTAATTTATTCCTGATAGTATATAGGGTGGAGATGATGATGATGATGATGAATAATTTTGTATTGTTGATGAAATTCTCAAAGCAGACGTAAATGGCGGGATATTTTGCATGCTGCCAAGTTTGTAGCACTGATTATTTATTTTATAATTTCAATACTTCGTATGATGCCCTATTTGAATTGGTGAATACCATGGGCAGAATATGTTATATTTTACCCCATTAACTGGGGTTAAAACAACTTCCTTGATCTAATCGCTAAGACGACTTTATGCCAACCGGGAGGTTGTGGGTTCAATTTCCATTGAACTCTTGATTTTAAAAAAAGGTTCGTCTGGTTCCCTTAAAGCCTTTAAACTTTTCTCGTTGGCTGGAAGATATTATGCCACGAAATACTAATAAAATATCATACAACATAATTGAGCATTCATATTTAGAACAACTGAAGTAGACACGGAGCTTAAAGTTGATTGGCATTACTATCAAGCGTGGAGAGGCAACAACGCTCACTGAACTCAAAAGTATGCGAGTATTCTTATTAAACAAACTCATTTATTAATCTTATAGCTTTTTTAGATGCCATCAGAGTTTGAACCTGAGACCTTGGATGAAAAACAAGTGTCAGAGTGACCTATTGTGATATTCTTCCATGTATCGTCATCGTATGTTAAGAACCCAACGCGGCAATTAAAAATACAGCAACACTCGCACACGTCTAACAGGTTCGAGTATTGCTGCCAGGAGAACTGTTTTACCAGAGAAGTTCCCTATTTTTTGGTGACGTTTATTTATTTTCTCAAAACAGGCAGAGCCCAATAACATTGAAAAATACAAGAAATGTTAACACTAAAAATAAAAAATTATATAAAATTTTAAAATGTATAATATATATAATAAAAAAATAATGTATATGCATACATATGTACACACAAACATACACATATATTCAAAGTCACTTAAATACGTTAATGAGTGCTTTCTAACGCGCTCAATCTAAGAAGAAAATTTACTTTTGCTTTTGGTAATGTGATATGAAATATGTCAATATCCGAAGCAGTCCCGTTCCAAAGAGTTAACGCCCTTCCAACAGGAATATTGTCTGGAAGACCCGTTCTTGCGTATGTTATTGAGAACAGTTCTTGCCGGCGCAGACTAGTGTAACTGTTAGGAAAATTTAACTCTAATCTTTGTTGTAATGCTGGACAGCTCACAACTCTTCGAACGAGTTTGACAACGTATGTATGTTATACCAGGAGACGCAGATCTCTTCTTACGCTCAAAGAGTTATACGAGTACCCGAGCATGCCCAGCAGAAACTCAGTATGATAAAGCCATGGATAGACACCAAACTCACTCATATAGAGATATCGTAGATATTTTACCTCCTCCACCATTAATGAGTTCTGCGCCCTCACCAGACTCCAAATGCAAGCATTGCTTTCTAGTTTGGTACGTATCAATGAATTAAACAACGTTTTGAGCACCATTTGATTTTCAAAGGACTTAGAGATTTTTATTACAAACCCTATTGAGAGTTGAACCCGAAACCCTCAAATAGATGTAAGGGGTCTTATCACTTAGGCCCCAGAGACAATCACCTACTTAGATAGATTTTTATTATGGCATCTATTTCTTCCAGATAAGACAAAAAGTGTGAGAATGAAGACAGAAAATAATGTTATTTAAAAAAATGCGACAGATAGACAAATGCGCCGACAGATCTTGTCAGCAGCCAAGGCTCATCCTATATTATAGAGATGATGAATGATTGATTTTACTTCTTCTCAACATTTATCTCTACATTGGAAGTTGGCAATCCTCGAGGCTATTTTTACTTTGTCTGCAGCTGCTTTAAACGACGTTTTCGTGTTATAGTGGAACTACTTGTACCCTCTTAGGTTATTCGGTTAGGAGATTCTTATCCGTCCTTTATTTCGTTTTATTCCAACATTATATATTTGTTTACTTTTATGAAATATCCAAAGTATTCCAATCCTCCCCTCTTAATTGATTTTTCAGTAATAAAATTGTGTCCTTTATGAAACTTTAGTGAAAAATTCAATCTAGCAATCTTATTGTCCATCATAAGATTAAATAAATAAAGTTATCTATAAGTCTATACAAGAACTATGGTAAGCATCTAAAGTTTCATGCTTAAAAACAAACGTTTGACTATGAATTAGACTATAAAGGTCACCATAAAATAATATCGTTCTTGATTTAAGCCTTTCAAAAGCTTGAAAAAACTTCACAAGGTTCTTAAATCATAATGTGCTTTTATTCCGTGTCAATAATTTGGTCATAAAAATACTGAAATTTCTCCAAATATCAGAAGAATCATTGCCGATGTCAAGAGTCAATAGATTATTGGAGTACTTCAAGAAACTTTACCTAGTTTTTCTAAGTGACTTTTAGAAGACCTTAAATTCATTTGAAAACATAATTCATAAGCAATTTGGTGTGATCTGTATTGAATAATTTATATATTTTGATCCAAAATAAATGAAAAATTTAAACGGAGAAACTAGTTTAAGAATTTGAAAAGTTTATTTTTGATTAAATGAATTTATAAAAGACATTCATCTTAGTTATTTTACGGTTTATTATCAAAAACCAAACTTTTCGTAGAATAATTAAATATTTATTTCAAATAGTAAAGGGGAAACACTGCAAGGAGTCGAATAATGGGTGTGAAAATGGGTGCACTGGGAAAAAGACACGGGGAGAAAATGTATAAGATAATATGGAATGTAGTGATAAGGGATGTTATGAATTAATTATTAGTGTGTTGATTACGATGAAGAAGAACAATATTTAAATACTTGGGTGCTAGCATAATGTGCAATAATGACCTCTATGGCAAAGTGCTTGAACAATCACAAAAGGCTGCAGCTATTTCCGGATTTTTAAAGAACACTACCTGAAAAAACAAGTATATGAACATCCAAAGCAATGTGAGGATATACAAGACCTGTGTCCGCCCCATAATGACATACAGCATAGAGTCCAGAGCCGACACTATCAGAACCAAAAATCTCCTTCGAACCAGCGAAATGAAGGTACTCAGGAGTATCGCTGGCAAAACCCTTCGTGATAGAGTACGTAACGCAGAAATACGTAACACAGACGTGTGAAGTTGAAGATATTGTCAGATGGGGACGACAGAGAAGAAGATTCTGGAATGAACGTGTATCCAGAATGGCGGAAACCAAGAGCTGTAAGAATGGCCAGGGACAGTATCCCCCAAGCAAGCAGACCTCCAGGACGACCTCCAGGACGGCAGTCGACGTCGCAAGAGGCAAACAATGATGCGGGACCATAACAGGCCAACAGGCCTAAAATAAGATGATGAAGAAGAACAAAGAACAATATGAAATAGTTTTGGTTTACATAACGAGTGATTGGAAGAATAATATTAAAACAAACATGTATAATGACAATAAGTTAATGGCCTGTTAGAGGAATATCAAGAAAAGGGTGGTTGGATCATGTTAATGATAAATTTATTATATCGTGTTAATGGTAAGAAGGATACGTTGCTAGTAAGCTAAATCATATGAGTTGCATGAATCTAGAAAAGGCAAAGGATGTTTGTCGAGATAGGAAAGTCTGGCACTCTGTACTCTTTGCCTACCCCGAAAAAGAAATTGTGCGATGGCATTTACGAGTGTTTTTATAGATGAAAGAAAAATCAGATATTTTCTGACTACTTCATTAACAAATCCATAAAACTTGCAGAAAATATAAATGGAGACGATCATATCACGGTAAAAGAAATTAAGGCAACACAAGACAGAAGTGGTCAATCAGCATTGCTTAGTTTGCCAAAAGCATTATTTATTGTGCACATTGCTATACGCTTATACTATTTTCAATAATTTGTAAAGTGCTTCTCAATATACCACATTGCCGATGCGCATATGATGAAGAGCGTGACCCGGAAGCAATATTGTCTTCGTACGAATTTAACTAGCCTTGGGTTTTAGAACCACTATAGGAAGCAGAAAACTCGCTGTTCGCGATCGCTCATGTTGGCAATAGCACCTAACATACCGTTCACTCCTCGCGCGTCTGTTATAATAAAAGAAATAACTTTTTCAACAGATTGGCACCTTTTATTTGGATATCATTGGGAAACGAACGTGACACCTCTCTAGTAGACGACTTGATTATTGTATTAATTACGTACATCAAATCGACACGTGTTTACCTCCTGTCACAAGATCTCATTAGGTGATTCATAAAATATTCTTATATAGAATTCCATAAAGTTCAAGTTGAAACCTTTGGTTAAAACAACTGTTTTGAAAGTCAGTCTGAATAATTTCATATAATTAATTATTATATTTTATTCATTTGGAATTGATGACTGAAAACTAATTTAGTAAAGGGTCTTTCAAATTGAGCGGTTTTTTTTTATTTCTTGGATAAAACACAGATGGCGTCACGAACTTGCCGGGGTCTTGTGACATTTGAGAAGTGTAATGTATGACATTTATAAAAATGGAGTTGTATGCAATGCAACAACGCGTTCTAATTGTTGAATTATTTTATATATTGAAATCCCCGGAAACACTGACGTTAATTGGCCACCAAGATCATTTGATCTGACACCGTTGGACTATTTTTTCTGGGGTTACGCAAAAAGCCAGGTCTATAAAAATTACTCCCATTCAATTCCTGAGCTGAAGGACGAAATTATTCGCGTTATTGGTGAGTTAAAACTGCAATTATGCCAAAATGTCATTGAAAATTTTTGACAAATCGTCGTCATACAAGAGAAAGTGACCAAGTGCATTTTTCGCGAAAACGTGATTAATGACTATCTGACACCTTACTAACATAATGGTGGCCTGGAAGAAATAACCCATCAAGAACTTGGAAGAATAATAATAATATCTTGACTTGTTCAAAATGACTACCTGCATTGATTTTTATTTTCTTACACGAAAATTGTATGAAAATTTTCAAAAATATTATTTATTTATTTTGAAAGCAATGAACATTTATATACACACAAAAAAATCACAAATGTGAATACATTTATTCAAAAAATAAATTTAAAACAAAAGTGTAAAAACGGTTAAATGGCTCTCCTGAACATTTTGCATTATGTTAGTTGGTCACTTTCTCCTGTATGACGACGAAATGAGTAGACATCTGTGGAGCTGCAAGAGGTGGAAATTTGGCGTATATTGTTTTTGTGTTTAAATATCATACATTGTTATTTAATGGCCAATAAAAAAAGTGAAATCAAAGCAAATTGTGTGTTTTATTCAATATTTTTTTTTTAATTAAAATACCACTCAATTTGAAAGATCCTATATAACGCTTTTGTAATAATTTTACTTCAAATTTCATATTTATTTTACTAAACAATCTGCAGGTAAATTAAAAATATAGTGTCAAATTTTATTGTATGTATTTATCATGACAAATTTAGTATTTTGATTTTTGTCAATAAATTTTTTTTATTGATAAAATAAAATTGACATTCAAAACGTTATTAGACATAAGCAATAATATACAATAACAAAATAAGAAATTAGAAATAAGAAGAATATGGTATGTGTAACTAAAGACACCGGAAGATAAGGAAGGCAAAAAAAATGTTATATGTGATCACGTTCAGAGAGTGAATGAGATCCGGATTCCATGTGTAGGTTCTCATGGCTACCTTATAGACCCAAAAAGAAAAAAAAACAAGGTCAAGAAGAAGATAATTATAATTATAAGCTGGAGACAACGTGCAGTATTCTTTTGAGAAATAAATGGTCTAAATATCGTACACAGCGAGATATAATTAATTTGACACTGTGAGATGACAGATTAAATGTGTAGAATCATGTTATATTTTGATCTAAGAAAATTAATCAATTTATCTCTCTAGATTGAGAAAATTGTTGATGTATTTAAGGATTTTTTCGCTTAGAATAGAAACACATGACCTTGAGTTGTGTTTTATGTTTCCTGGTGTAGGAAGCCAAAAGTCATTTAGTAAAATATATTATCCATTATATCGTTATTTAAATAAAAAAACTCTGAAATATATATTTAGTTTTAAATTGGATTTAGATTCAGAAATAAACGAATTCAAACGATTTTTATTTTATGTATGAATGGTTCACCTCGTCATTTGATTTGCTTATTGATGCTACAAAAATTAGTGTGCTATCCCGAAAATAAACAAAATAAAATGCAAATGCCTATATGTCTAAGATCAATAATATCATTGGTAGATATTTATTATATTGTTTCAACGTGTCAATGATGGAGGATATGTTTTTTTGTATTATCAAAAATCGGAAAGAAGTATCGACTTATTTTTTCATGCTAAATGTCCTCAGTGAGATACAGGCAAAAGCCTAGTTTACTGGGGATACGACAAATGAAAGGCAACAAACCCAGATCCATTAAAATTATACGTCCAAATCAAATTACCTGTTGTTTTTTTCTCAAATTGTGTATATTTCTGTGTAATAATAATAATAACAACGAACTCCGTGGCATAGTTGAGAGAAGTATGTCTTCCGAACCAGGGGTTGAAAATTTGGATGTCACATTCAGTCTGAAGAAGGATTCTAGTCTTCATTTCACTAAAGACCTCTTGAACATATTTCAGGTTTGACGGAAGACGTTGCCACATGGCAATAAGCCTTCTAGGTAGTACAGTATAGAATGTGAGTGTGAAATAATAAAATTAAGTCTCGACATGTTCATGGCGAAAATCATTTTTGAAATTATTTTAAAATTAACATTTAAGAAATTAATTTAATTTAAGAAAAAAATAACTGAAAATCCTCTGATATAATCTGTCACTCCAAGAATATTTAAGTGTTTTTTAGTTTCCAGGAGGTAAATAGCAATAAAATATACAGTATTTTGTAGTAAAAACATTCAGTATTTTTACAGTAAAAAATGAGGACCTTTTATGTGGCGCGGTGGGCATTTACTACCCCAATAGCGTTAATACAATAAATATGCTTTCAAATTGGTAAGTTTTTGAATTAAAACAAGCAATTAATAATCAATACAATTTATAATTCAAAGATTATTTTTTTTTAACAAAATGTTTAAAAAGTATTAAGCAGCCATTTTCGTTGTATGTGTGTTGTATATATGGTATATCTTAAAAATGGTTTAAGTATTGTTGAAGTAAAAAAAATAAATTGAAGTTTTCAGAGAGTAAAGTATAATTCTAAGTTAATTACGTTGAAATTACTCTTGAATAACTTTTTAAACTTAATAAAAAGCAGACAAAAACAATAAAATAAGATAAAACTTTTTTATTTAAAATAACAAGAATTTATGTAGGGGTTTTTCACCCCAAGATTAAAAAGTATTAAGCTGCCATTTTTGTTTTCTATGTATTATATGTGTTAAGAATGATTTAAGTATTGTTGAAGTAAAATATGTAAAAAATAAAGTTCTCAGGGGATAAAGTATAGGTCTAAATTAAATACGTTGAAATTACTTTTGAATAACTTTTCAAAATGAGTAAAAATCAGACAAAAGTAATAAAATAAGATAATTTAATTTTTTTTTTTAAATAACTAGGATTTATGTAGCGCTTTCTCCCTCAAGATTAAAAAGTATTAGGCTGCCATTTTCGTTTTCCATGTGTTAGGAATGATTTAAGTATTGTTGAAGTAAAACATGTGTAAATTAAAGTTCTCAGGGGGTAAACTATAGGTTTAAGTTAATTACGTTGAAATTACTCTTGAATAACTTTTTAAACTTAATAAAAAGCAGACAAAACAATAAAATAAGATTTTTTTTAAATTTAAAATAACAAGGATAATGCTTATTTTTCACCCCAAAATCAAAATCATGTAACACATATTAGTTAATTAAGTTTTTCAATTAAAATAAAGTAAATAAATAGAAATTGTGGTCACTAACTGAATATATATATAAAAATTCTTTTGCGAGAAAACTCGAATTCTTCTCATTTTATGCAGGGGCAATATCATACATGGACAATAAGCAACTGGAACGGCGTCCATTCAAGAATGCCTTATTCATTAACTGCAGGCAATTTGCTGTTTCTTACTGACCACTCAGCGTCTTCCGATTCCGTTCCACGAAACACTTAAATTTCGTTTAACGAAGATGTAAAATAGAAGGCCAAATAGAAATCCTAAGAGGTGTTCACAGGAGGCAAATCTCCTGGCTCCGCAATAAACGTGATTAGACTGGCATAAAGGGTGTTGGAGATCTTTTTCGGGCTGCCGGGGACAAAGATATCTACTCTCAAGTGATATTCAACGTTGGAGGGACCTGACATGACACTGAGAAGAAGAAGATGTAAAACCTATCACACTTTTCAAAAATATTTATATGAATTTAATTAAAATCAACTATAATACTCGTATATACAAATAATTACTAACGCTAAATATAACATCGTTTAATTTCCGACTTATTTACTCGATAATATTAGGTGTAAACATAAGTTGTGTCCGTTTTTTTTTTTCAATAAAAAATTGAGCACCATAAGTAAAACAAAATGGTAAATGTTATACGTCACTCGAAAGAAAATTTTCTGCTCTACAAGATATTATTTTGCTAGGGGATCTTCATGAATAATATAATTTAAGCAGTCCTCATCGAAGTCCACTGGTTGTCCGGAACGCTCCATGTCTTTCAGGTCAAAATTACCGTTTTTGAAATGCAAAAACCATCGACAAGCTGTCCTTTCATTCATAACATGTTCACTGTACACTTCGCAAATATCGCAAGCAGCTTTGGTACCTTTATTCCTTTGATTGAACGCAAATAGAAGGATGTGTCGAAAATGCTCTTTAGTTTACTTGACATTCCATTTTGAAGGTTTGTAATCAAATAAAATAGTATATGAAACGTAAAAGCAAACACAATATCTTGAAGAGCAGAAAATTTTCTTTCGTATGACGTATAACATTAAACATTTTATTTTTTTATTGAAAAAAAAAGGGACACAACTTATGTTAAAACCCAATATTTTATAGCCATATATTCATTACGGAACTGTTTATTCCTTGACGTCAACTTTCGTGATCTAATTTGCAAGACAGCTGTCTTGCCAACTAGATCAAACCCATAGGTTCAATTTCCGTTGGAACAACTTATTTTAAAAAGTGGGTTCCAGTTTGAGTTTTAATTAAAGCGTATTTTAACACCTTTGTTAGTGGTTGGTAGAGTTTTCCATATATTAACTATCAGATTCTACTCAGTGACTTCACTATGCCAATGCACCCAGTGTGATGCATTGGGGCCCATGTTAGATAGGGACACAAGTTCCGCGGCCTATTAAACTTTTGGTATATTTTGATATCCGTTTTATCTGCACCCAAAAAAACTACTTTTACCAGTATCATTATTTTTCCTAGCTCTTTTACCAGTATCATTATTTTTCCTAGCTCTTTTACCAGTATCATTATTTTTCCTAGAATTTTTAAAATCCAATAAAACAAGAAATGGACTTATAAAATTAAAAAATAACTTCAGACGTATTACGAAAATATTGTCGATGTGTATACAAATTCTTACAAATCAGTAGTAACGGTAAATAAATTGAACAGACTAGAGGCCCTAGAAATTTCTTATTCAGTACATCGATCCGAACATCTGTTGAACAGTTATATCCCAAAAAGCTCTCCGCTCTTGGCAGAATTCGTCCCATGCCTCTCTCACCCCTCAGCCCCCAACCGTTAAAGCGTGTATATCGGTACCAGTTTGAACAGCATTTATTCTTATTTGTGCTCCCCTTAAGATGAGGTGAAAGCCTTGAAACCGGTAGGGTTATACCGTAACAAAAAAGTGGAATAAACAGTGTTTGATAAAAATAAATTACAATGCCATTACATAGACTTGATTGAGCATGATTTGAATTAAAATATATTTTTTTTAATTTGTAACGAAAACACAGCACTTTTGGACGATCGGTTTATAAATATGCCACAGAATTAATGTATGGAACTAGGTAAATCAAATGTTATTTAAAGGTTAAACTTATCTTGTATGATCCACTCAAACAGGCATCAACCCCAAAATAAAGAGGTGAAAACCACACATGGGACATGATAGATATTTTTCAACTCACACCTTTACGTGTGAATGCCAAATAAACGTATCCTGAAAAGAGTTTTCAAAGCAATTCCTAGAGGAATACGGAAAGGGTTAAAACCACGAAGGACGGAGAACTGTCATATGAACGGTATCTGCTGAAATAAAATATATTTCAGCTGGACTGACAGACTATTTCTTTGTTGGTCCTGGACAGACACGCCTTGAGGTGTAACAACTCTGCAACCCCAACTCAAATAACTAAGAAAGATTGAAAATGAAGACAGTTTTTTAAATTAATAATTTTCATGATAAAATCACTTGTAGCTTAGTTAGTATGACACCTATCTTCCGACGAGGGAGTAACAACAGAGTCGATTCCCATTAGTACCCAATTTTATTAAAAAGAGACCCCAGCTAATCTTCACTTAAGGCATCTTTATGTTAAAATAATTTTAATTAATTTATTTATTTTAATGACGTCGTTAAATTTGTTTTTTTTTTCAACCAAAAAGAATATTCTCCCTTAAACGTAAATAAGGATGGCGCATATCTGATAAATATTTAAAGTTCGTTCCACAGTCGCGTCAAGTAAACCGCAAATGAAAATGTGATATGATGTGCTGATGTTCAAATAAGCCTCTCATTACCTGATCGAAGAGAACGTCTGTGTTTTGAGAGAAACTAGAATTTTTCACGCAAAGATATGAAAAAGAATTGGGTTTTTTTAGCGTAGAAAATAATTGTGGTTGGTTGGAAAAGATTGTCATTTGGAAATAAATCCAACAGGTTATATGCCAAATAAATGCCAAAAGATACTGCTACTGGGCAATACGCCCACCAGGTTGTATATATTTATTAATTGAATGCTTTATTGTGAAAATAATCTGGTGGGCTTATTGCCAGGTGACAATTTCTTCCAACAAACCACAAAGGTTCTACTTACAGTATACAACCAATGAATTATAAAAAAAAAATTATAAATACCAGAAGATACTGCTACATGGCAATATGCCCACCAATTTCTACTGTGTATAAATCGAAAAAAATGCAATATGAAAGTCGACTAATCAATAACTCTTTATCAACTTTCAAACTCAACGTTCAGTCATTGGTGATGAGTCACTTTTTGTTGAGGTAAAGTTTCAAACACATAATTAAAGCCAAGTGACCAAAAAATGAATCGCTTAATTCTTGTCAATTTTATCAAAAAATCAACAAATAAATACGTATAAACTTACTTTCGTGTGACGTTTTTGATAAGGAAAATATTTTTAAATCGTGCAATAATTTTGAGAAATGTTTTGAAAATTTATAGCTAGGTTATACTTTATACCATTTTAATAAAGAAATGCTAAAAAAAATTTAATAAATTATTCTTACAGAGTATTTCCATTCAAACCTAAAAATAGATAAAAATATCGAAGAATAATTTAGGTTTAATAATTCGAATTTTGTCTTGTAGTGTAGAAAATGTATTTGTATAAAGCGAAAAGAGATGACTTAAAAAACAGTGTCGTTTATCCCCTTTGGAATATTTGTAATTACACTGGCTGGAAGATGTATTTTTATTTAAGAAATTTATCTAATAAATATCGAGGAAATGAAATGAGGAAAAAGCGAGGATTGCTTAAGATTGTGAAAGAACGTTATCGTTACATATATAGTATCGCAGTCGCGCAAGGACAAATAAAAGATATGTAAAAAACGAAATAGTTTTAAAAATCTATTTAAGTATTTTATACACGTTTGTTACATTTGGAATTTATCATACAAGAAGACAATTATGCGCACATACCATCACACCGTTTCCCTACTGGAGAAGACAAATAAGACAGAGCGCCAGATTTTCCTATTTTAAAACACATATTTTGTCTTTTCCACATACATACACCTTCTCACACAGCTCTTATTTTTGCCTTGACCTAATCATGTTTTCCTTGATCTTCCTGTACCAAACCTACCACTCACATTTGCACTGTATTTTTTTAATTACAAGCCTTTCTTTATTCATTCGTTTGACGTGTCCAAACCGTCACATCGTGCTCTTCTTCTAATCAATCGACACATCAGCTCTAAATTCAAATGCATCCTTAATCAATTCGTTCCATATTATGTCATACCAAAATTGTCACTCCATATATTATTTTAAATGCACACAATTTAAAAATATTTATTCAGCTCTTATCAGTAACTTTTTCGTCAACGTTTCACTCCCATACATCAAATATGGTACTTAAATAATGTTGTAGATTATCCTAGAAGATTATACTGACCGGTTCAAAAACATACGTTAAGTGCTAAATCGACTTTATTTCCTATCACTTCACTTCGTTTGATATTCCTCGTAACTCTTCCGTCATCTGTCAAAATGCTACCTGAATAGCAGAATTCTCAATTTTCTCTAAGTTTTTATTACTCATAGACATGAAATACGTATAATACAACTGTCTCCAGATTGCGTGAACCATTTGAGTACAGTAAAACTTCGTTGTTCATACCTGCGATCAACAAAATCAAATTTTCCATAATAATGGAAACGAATAGAGAGTATATCAAGAAGAGGGAAAAAACAATATTATTTTCTTATGTTTAGATGTCGTATTTAAAAAAAATGTTTCACTATCATTTGTTGTGATAACGGCTTTACCCATACAATAAGTTTTAAATTTGTAAAAATATTCAATTCACTCTCCCATACACTTTGGTTAAAAAAATGTTGGATTTAAGAATAGTTTCTTTACAGATTGTATCAAATTCAATAAAATATAAATAATTGTTATTAAATTATTTAATTTTAATCAACATAGAATTATTTTTTTTTTATTTGAATGCTCGACAGTTTTTCTATAATGTATAATATGTATCAAAATTTAAAAATTTGCTACTTTTTAATATTGAAAATATTTGTAATTTTTCAACATAGAAATTCGATCGCATTTTGGGGAAAAAAAAAAATTTGAATGATTATGCAACATAATGTTCAACATTTTTGAAGTAATAATATTATTTGAAAAATATATAATAATGAAATGTTTCTTTATAAAATATAATGGTCCCACAAAACATTTCTTTCCAAGTAACTTTATAAATAAAAAAAATTAAGCTTTCAGCTTGGTTTTCTCTAAGGACTTGTTCAAATACTTTTTTAATTGATTGATAAAGATCGGCACACTGTTATAATCCCGCCAGATTGAACTGTTTATAACTAAAGTGTTATAAAATATAATAGAAAAAAAAGGCATTGTTTAACTTGTGTGATGAATTTATTCAAATGACTGGTTTGTTTTCAGCGGAGGTTAATTTTTCTCTAATAACAGTTCTTCTAATTCTAAATAACTTTAGTCACGAAAGAGATATTTTTGACAAAGGTTTTTTTCTAGCATTAAAAATATCTTCACATTTTCAGAAAAAAAACAGTATGGAAGCATTTTTCGTGAGTTGCTGTTTAAACATTATAAACTCATAAATCAAAATTAAATATTTTGAAATGAAAGTCTGTATGCGCTAATGCAGCTAATTTGAAGGAAAGCTTTTTTTTATTGCATGAAATTCCTTACAACTCTTCGTCAAATTATTTAAACATATTTTATGCGTAGAAAATCAAATAATTTAATAACATAGGAAAAGTACACAAAATATTTTTTTTTCATACTCCAATCTTTATAAAAAGCCACTTATTTTTAAACCGTCCATATTTGATAAAAATAATCAAGTTTTCGAAGCAATGTTGCGAGTTCGAAAAAAATATTAATCCGAAAACCTTCGAAAATGTGACATGAACATTAATTCCACACACATATAGAAGTTGCGTTAGTATTTTGTGCGTAAAACTGAAATTTCTTAGAAAATTGAGAAATTGTAATTTAAAAATCACTCACCCATTTAAAATAACCTCTGCCAGACGAGAAGCTTATCGTATAAATTTATTCTACTTGAATGCATCACTTGTTACGAATTATAATATTGAAATTATCAAAATTTATCGACTCGAAATATTAAATCAGGTCTTATTTCATTACGTAGGAAACTTAATAGATTTTTATGAAAAATGACGTGTTTATTATACACAATATTAACTTTAAAATGTATTATGAGTATGAATAAACTTTTTCTCTAATTTTAATTATAATTTGTACTTCACTGCGATTTTTGGAACTATTTCAAAATATGTCAAAGCAAAACTTAACTCAACCACTGTTAAAATACTATTTTACAATTAAAATAACACTTTTACACGATCCAATTATTTATCCATTTTCAACAGCTTTTTTTTCTTTTGAAAGATGTATAGTTGTCTTATTTAGACGTAGATTTTATTAATTGAAACATTTGAATAAAACACGACACTGCTTAAAACATGACAGAAACACTCAACCAAAAGCGTCCATTAATTTTGAAGGGGTGGAGGGGGGTGTCATTACGAAGTCCGCAAAGAATAAATAAAAATTTCACCGTAGTCCGGGCAACTGACAGGGTTTCAGTATTTAAGGGTTAGTTGTCACTGAAATTTTCAGACGTTTTCATACAACGACAGTGTCTCGTACGGTCGCCGGGCGAAGACTGGTGGCGCTAGCGTTGAACTTCGGCTGCGTTCGGTTTGCACGATTTTTGCCGAAGTTCCCCACCCCCTTCGCCGCCCCACCCAGTCGTGTATAGGGGTAACTGACGATTTTCCAAAGGGCTGGTTTCACAACGAATGATTTTCAGAAAGGGGGTTGGTTTTCACAACGGGTGATTTTCAGGAGAGCTGATTTCACAACGAGTGATTTTCAGCAGGCTGATTATGTACGTTATTAAAGAGACCTACGCGCGTCATCTTTTTTTTCTTCATATTAAAGGCCGCCCTTTTAACGAGATAAAATAATCTTGCGGCAGGTCGAGTAACCCACGCTTTCGATAATTGCACGCTCGACGGAATTTTTACTGCGCAACGTTTAAGATTAAAATATTGCCTGTTTGGAGATATTATAAATCACATTGTATAAAAACAAAACGGATTTTAAATCGTGTGATAAAAGTATCGTTAAACTTAATTTGAACAACAATTAAACGGATGCATTGTTTTAACAATTATAAAGAAATTGGTTTGTGTTCATGCAAATAAATTTAAATAAAAAAAGACCTATTTTAATTCAGATTTCAATTAACTGACATGAAACCAAACAATTATATTTTTAATTTTTAAGAAACAAATATTATGTTTACGGTTGTATTAGCGAGTTTTAAATTTGATTATGTTTACGGTTGTGTTAGCGAGTTTTGAATTTGATTCTCGTTGGTGCACAAAAAAATACAATACTGACACGCGTTAGACGATGCGATTGTAGTTGCCTCTGCACGTGCGGTAGTATTGTGAACACGCGCGATTACAAATACCGAGTTCCTTGCCTACTGTAATGTTTTTAAACCCGAAGGCTTGATTAATGAGACCAAGGATGTTGTTGATTCTCGGCCATGATCTTTCATATTTCTAATTGAGCAATTCAGATACATTAAGGAATATTATATGTACAAATGATGTGAAAAAAATACTTTCAACAAAATGCTTTGAAAAAAATGCTTTAAAATGAAAATATTTTATTTTAACAATGTTTTAATTATTTGAATCTAACTTGACGACCTCCGTTACCTAGGTCGTAAAATTATTGTTCATCTGGGGGATTTGGGTTCAATTGCTAATTATTTAAAAAAAAAAGGGTGGCAGTCTGGTTTAATAGTCCGTCTGGTAACAATACAAGTCCAGCACGTGCGAGTGATGTTGCCAGAATACGGTTGATGATTTAACAAACATGTACGATGGCGCATTGTGAGTTGCGTGTCTCCTTTAGTGGTTCTTAACCTGAATGTTTCATTATTTGGGGTCAAAAGAAATTCTGTTGAACATAATTGAATGGCTCATATGAAAATGTTAAGGGTACCTTACGCAAAAAAATACAAATGAAATCTAAATGTATTGTTATAAGATTGATTGTTTTTTTTTAGTAATTTGGCACTGTCATTTGAGTTAAGTGTTTAAAAAAACTGCGTTTATTAACATTTCGTCACATTAAAAGGAAAATATGAAATAAACTGTATATTAAGATGGAATAAAAATCACACGGATAAACCATGAATTCCTTACGTGACAATGTACGAAATCATCACAAGTCTTATTAAAGAGAAGAATCGTTTTCGTACTGAAATCTCTTTGCTAAATGTATAATACATATTTGAAATATCAAAGATATTCATTTTTTGTATAGAAACATATTATTTATCTCAGAATTAAAATCGAAATGAATGTTTTGACACTCTGAGATATGTGTACTTTCCGCTGTTTTATTCAACATATATGGAGAAAACATCATAGCATTAATGGATGAATGACGAATATAAAGATGGTTTGTCATAGCAGGTCGTAAAACCTCTAATATTAGATTCACAAATGATACGACGATTATAACCAATGAAGAAGATGAGATGGCTGAACTTCTTTACAGATTTGAAATATAGATCCAACGAGGACAAAGAATAAACCAAAATATAATAAAAGTCCTTATTGTGAACTGATTCAGGACACTGATAAGATGTACCTCGCTAAGGGATAAAAAATAGGTCAACGAGTTTGTCTTCTTATATGCTCACATAACGAGGAATGGAGATAAGAAAGAAGATTTTTGAAGACAAATTTTAATGACAGATCAGCTATGAAATGTCTGATAAAAACATGGATTAACAGGTCTACACTCAGAAGAACAAAAATCTGTCTTGTGAAATCTCTAGAATTCTTAATAGCGCTGTATGGAAGAAAACATAGACGGTAAGAAAGATGGAAAGAAACATGAAAGATAGCTTTGAGATGAAGTATTGGAAACACAATTTCTCTATCATCCAAAAAAGACCTTCAACAATATGCAGAGACAGAATTCTAACGTATTGTTATAACCCATAGTACTTTACCATTTGTTTTTCTTATCATTGAGATTTCCAAACCACAATATGTGGGCTTCAAAGGATGTTTGGTTGTGTAGCCAAATCCTGATTTGTGATCCAAATTATTATTTTAAAGAATATTTTTATATATCTATACCGTATTCATCCTACACGGTTGTCCTGTTTACTCATCTTGTGTGATCTAACCCGGTCACGCGCTATTGAATCTGCGTTAATAGATAAGAATTAGAAACTCTTTAAATAATGTGCAAACCTCATGATACATGTCATTATTATTAGATGGTTACCTCGACAAACATCTATTTTCAATAAATAATATACGTACATCGAGTGTTTTCTTTGGAGACGTCCTGAACGATTTAACGAAGAAGATTAACCTGACGTAATTGTTCTTTAGTATTTTTAACAAAAATCTCTGTGTAAACGCTCACGACCGACTCAAAATTTCATCTTTCTGAATCAGTCAACAAGGCATAACCGTACTAAGGGCTGCTATGGAAGCTGGTGATTACAGAGACAGTCGAGGGATCGCATTGAAGATAAATGTTAGCCGATGAGATTCATGAATCAATTAAAGGAGCTAGGAAGATCTTCTTCAAGCGCTGCATTTTACATGGCCCAGGACCGTGAGGAATAGAGACAGGTGGTACGCTAAGATCAAGATATCGCAGAAGTCTACGACATTAAGCGTTAAGTACGCGCGGAAAGTAAAGAAGATAGCGGCTACGAGAAAAAATGTAAACGTAACCAACCTCCGTGTGAAAAACCAACCAACACCATATATGGTCTGATTGGATTCCCATTGATTCACAGATTTTTTAAACAAGGGTATCAGTTTGGTTTTGACTAGCTCCGTAACAAGTGGTAACATCTTCCTTCCATCAAGGGGTTTCGGGTTCAATTTCTATTGGTACCCACTAAAAGCGTGACAATCTGTTAAAATAATTTGCCTTATAACAATAGCCGAATGCGCCGAGCGGTTGTGTTGCCAACACGATCAATGACGAACCGCGAGTTCTGTGCATATTCCAAAGATTCAAAGCCTGAAAGCTCCCTTACTGAGACCACAGACAATATTATTTCCATTTCATGCTTTTAAATTTGTCTGAAACACTAATTCAGATATATTGAACAAAAAGTTTGGTTTTCAATTAATGTTTTTTTTAACACGTTTTGGTTGTTGGAGAGATAAATATAACTCAATTTTTCCACCAGATTGTACTTTAAACAACGAAATTGTAATACAATATAATACAACGTTAACAAGCATTCATATTTTAATATTATCACTATGTTAAACACGGCCTCTAAAGGCCACAACAGAATTACAGTTAGGAACGTAATATGAATTATTTTTAGAGGGCAGCCACCAAACAAGCAGATAACACGACTCGCAAATTAATTTCGCTACTTTAGCCAACCTGGGATAACTTCAGCTGATAAGTTTGTTTCAAGATCAAAAAGGCTATTTCGAACGACTACACGACCCTTACTTTAATTAGTTAATGCTTTATAAGTATGCCGAAAGAAAGTTTCGTTCCAAACTTTAATTAATATTTCTCGACGTCAAAATCATATTTTAAACAAATTAAACGTCACAAAAAGTAATTTTGTAGTGTCTATTTGTAAAAGATAGAAAAGAAATTAGGACTTTTAAATATTTACCTAGGTTAACTTTCTACCTCATTTCTAGCACAAACTTTTAATATTTCTAAGTTAGTGCTTTCAATACACGGCGTTGCCCAGATTTAAAAATTAAATTATCTTTCAAGAAAAAAGTATGACAAAAGAAATATGAAACAAATTGAATTAAAAGTTTAATTGCCCGGCTATTTCAAATAGCATTTGACCGATTTAATAGAGATATTATGATATACTGATAAAAATCATATTTATAATTATTGGTTTAGGAGAAGAAAGACTAAGAAATTACAGTCCAAATGTGATTAGGTGTGTAAGGTTATAATAGAGGAGGCGTAAGATGGATGTAGAAATACATAATTGTGAAGGGCGATCCTCTCTATCTACCCCAACAGTGAAATGGTGGGATAATGTGTATGTTTGTATATATTTTTTAAATTGTTCAAATGTTCACCATCCCTGGAGTTAGAACATCTTTTACACAAAGGCAATATAATATGCCTATTTAGCTCCCATGACATACAATCGGGTGCCGAATTCAATAAAGGCAAAGGGAGGAAAACAATTTAGACAGTCGATCGGAGCGTGGTTGTTATAGTGACACGAGTTTGAGTACTTGGGCTTGAAAGAGGAAAAGGTTTATGTGAGCTCTTAAGTGTGGTGTTTTTTGTTGTTTTATATTTTTATTTTTTATTTTTATGATTATGTGCGGTATATTGCGGGATGAATGTTTTTGGTCTGTCTGGAGTGATGAAGTGTGAGGAGTTTGATTTCGCGTGATGTGTGCATATGAAATTGAGTGTCACTGTTTGTCAGGTTGATGAGAATGTGCAGCGGGGTGTTATATGATCAAAAATTGGAAAGAAGTATCGATTTATTTTTTCATGCTATATGTCCTCAGTGAAATACAGGCAAAAGCCTAGTTTACTGGGGACACAACAAATGAAAGGCAACAAACCCAGATCCATTAAAATTGTATGTCCAAATTAAATAACCAGTTGTTTTTTCGCAAATTACGTATATTTCTTGTCATGTGTAAAATAAAATAAATAAAAAAAATATTTCAGCTTTCACCTACCTAAAGTTGTGTTAAAGATTTGAGAAGCGTGTGCAGCTTTGGGAAGCACATGTGTACCACCCTTTTTGG
The DNA here is from genome assembly GCA_949825065.1 of Odontocerum albicorne. Classification (NCBI taxonomy): domain Eukaryota; kingdom Metazoa; phylum Arthropoda; class Insecta; order Trichoptera; family Odontoceridae; genus Odontocerum; species Odontocerum albicorne. Next base: position 50,134,765 of record OX463839.1, read on the forward strand.
GATGTCTTGTCAAAATTTATGTTTATACTAGGTTAGTCCAGAAAGTAAGTGTACTGAATTTTTGTAGGTTACAATTTTTTTTCTTTCAACAAAATAATTACGTGGTTACCGTAGTACATATGTAAGCTATTTTTCGACATAGTCGCCATTCCTCTCAATGCAGGTGGTGAAGCGGGGTATCAACTTTTTGATGCCTTCCTCGAAGTAGTTTCCCGCCAACCCCTCCGTCCACTTTTCCACCTCCTCCTTTACCTCCTCGTCGGTTAAAAACCTTTTTCCACCCATGTGCAGCTTCAGGGAGTTAAAGAGATAGTGATTTGAAGGTGCTAGGTCAGGAGAATGCGCGGGATGGTTCAGGACATCCCATTTAAACGAGGCGAGCAGTTCCTTCGTGGCGTTGGCCGTGTGTGATCTGGCATTGTCGTGCAGCAGGCAGACTCCCTTTGTCAGTATGCCTCTCCTCTTGTTCTGAATTGCCCTCTGCAATTTTTTTAGGGTCTCACAGTATCTTGCAGAGTTGATGGTCTCCCCTTGAGGCATATATTCAATTAAAGTTATGCCTTGACAGTCCCAAAACAATTTCGTCAGTCACAATTGAAGGTCTTCCGCTCCTCTGATCATCATGCACAGACGTACGACCGTTTTTAAACTCGCGACACCACTTGTACACACTCGTACGATTCATAGCTTCATCACCATATGCAGATTTCACCTCATTATAAACCTCAACCTAAGGTTTTCCCTTTCAAACGAGATAACGGATGACGCCGCGTATTTCGCACTTGGCGGGAGATCGGATTTACATTTTTCACGAAACGTGTTGTCGCGTCGACACTTCTCAACGTACTGACCTCGAACCGGTCTCGTTCCGGAGGGGAAGGGTCAGGCTACACGGAAGTGTAGCCAACATGTCGAAAATAAAATCCATCCGGTCGTGAGAGCCTCAGTACACTTACTTTCTGGATACGCCTCTTATTATTTATTTATTTATTTAACACTTTCATTGCAATACAATCTGGCGGGCTTATTGCCAGGCGGCAATCTCTTTCAACCAACCAGACAAAAGTAAATGAAGCAAGTTACGTGGTCGCATAAATCATTCAAATGACTATCCATCCCCACGAAATCCATAAACATATACGTGAGAACATGCCCACAAACCCCACAAAGACGGACAATCACCCGAACACCATTTTTCATATAAAGTGAGATATCATCAATCAAAAGGAAAAGAAAAATCAGGAATGAAACACGTTATTTTACTGACTAGAAATTAAGAGTTTTTTCAGTCGCTTCTTAAAGCATGCCAAGGACGGAGCGAGTCTTATATTGGTTTGTAACTGATTCCAGAGTCTCACTGCATGGACAGTAAAGGACGACGTGAAAAAAGAAGAGCGGTGAACTGGAAAGGCCAATAAACAATCTCTGTTTGAGCGTAGCGCTAATCCATGATTGGAAAGACGCTGAAAATTTTCGGCGAGATAAGAGGGTGCGGCGGGACAGTTAGGGATATTATACAATAGAGACAGTATATGAATTTGGCGGCGTCTATTTCTAACATTCAACCAGTTCAATGCCTTCTGGTATGAAGTTATATGATCGTACTTTCGTAGGTTGAAAATAAATCTTAGGCACACATTTTGAAGACGCTGTAATTTGTCCAGCTGTTCCTCTGTAACATCCAAGTAACATACGTCCGCATAGTCCAGAATCGGAAAGAGCAGAGATTGTACGAGTAAAATTTTGGTTTTAGTTGGTAGAAATCTTTGCAACACTTTAAGGGAATGAAGGCTGAAGAAGATCCTTCGGCTTACCTCATTTATTTGATCTCGCCATGAGAGAGTGTTATCTATTAGCACTCCTAGGTTTTTAACAGTTTTATGTAATGGTATAATAGAGCCATCAAGTAATATTGGAGGAAGTAAGTCAGTGTTGAATTTACCGAGAAGCTGAGGGCTGCCAATGAGGATCGCTTGAGACTTCTTAGGATTGAAGAGTAAGCCATGCTCCGCAGTCCACTCCGAGATCGATTGAAGGTCCGTATTTAAATGTATGAATATGAATGTTCCACGCGTAATGAATGTTCCACGCGTAAACTACCTAAACCCGATTATTTTACTATTATATCATATCCGATGTAGCCGATTATGTCCAACTAAAACCGATTATGTTACTGTCATATATCGGAAGATCAACAAATGCACGAGTACAATATTTTGTCTTTTCTGGGTTTGCTTTCTGGAGTTTTCATACACGTACCAAATATTTTTTTCTAAACATACGCAGATGCAGGTAAGTACCCAGCATAATGGGCGTGGTTATCACCTTTCTATTTTAACGATCAACTTATTTCTTTTTTCGTAAAGTTTTTAATCGGTCAATAAGAATGGGTTCGGTTCCCGAGTTAGGACACCCTTGAGGAAAGTCTGCTCTCTTAATGGCTGTATTTGAATAGTCCATGATTTCTTATTACTATTATACATATTGAGAATTCTTGAAATGAGAGAAATGTTTATTCAAATTAAAATTCATTGAGTATAATCAAATGTTGATTTCCTCAGAATAATTTAAGTCGCAAAAAAAAAACTTTTCCAAATAAGATTTAAAAAAAACCTTCGATAAATATTTTTAATCAGCCAATTACTGGATCATTCACCCGAACCTAGACGTTTAATTTTGATAGTGAGCGTAGGGTAAAAACCGTCTCGGAAGAACATTTCGCCAAGGTTGAGTAGGGAGACAAAATCGCACTTTCTTTTATTTCAAATGAAAGAAAACAAGATGAAATGGGTAAAAGTGTTGATAGAGAAACGTTTGTACAGGTCCGCTTATATTCTAGCAACGTGTATGATGTACTCAGGCAGTCGATCTAAAGGGGATGTGTGAAATGATCTGTAATATTTTTTTTTCTATTATTGATAGCAAAACAAATATAAACGAATTAAAATAGCAACATATTCTGAAATTTCACGTATATTTTCAGGAAATGGAAAATAAAACCCATTTAAGAGAGAAGGTATCAAACGGTATGAGTTCAACTCATGAAATCCTCTCAATTGAGATACAACCTCACTAATGGAGAGTGTGCTCGGCCACGAAAACGTTGCATGTTTTTCAACCCAAACAAATTTTTTCAACCCAAACTGATTTTATAAAACGAAACAGACTATAACATTTATTTAAATTTATTGTGAATATTTATTTTCATATTTAATGTTAAATTATTCTGTTTTAAAATATAAATACCAAATCAATTAATAAGATTAAGATAAATTAATATAAATATTATTAGATAAAAAATACAGTTTAATCCTACCCTCTTCAGAGAATTTAACCGTCTTTTTTATCTTAATTCTTAAGGCAACAACTTTGAATAATTCTATTAGACTGCAATCGAACCTTATCTATTAATTCCTTAACAAGAATATATGAATCTTTCCAGAACTCTTATGTTGTAATATATTTTATTTTAAGTAATGGGATATTAAATATATCTCCCCAAATAATATAACCACAGTGATCATACTTTATTTTGATAAAAGGTAGTTTTTAATTGAACCTCCATATCCCAGATGGTAAGGTGCTTAAATTCCACTAGAGGGGTTTTGGTTAAATTCCCGAAGATAACAAAAATATTTAAAAAAATAATCCCATTCTACTCGTAGTTAAAAAAATCGGTTGGTAAACGTTCTATTGTATTACGTTTTTAATGTAAACAGTATAATATATAGCCATGTAGTAATCTCTTACAACTCACCTGAAATACGTTTAAGAGGCCTGGAGGGAAAACTAGGCTTAAATCTTTTGGAAAAAATTGGATACTAACGGAGATATAACTCGCAACATTTGGGTCGGGAGATTGGTGACTTAACAAAGAGATCACGGTAATAATAACATGTTCTAGACTTCATCATCATCATCAATGGCGCTACAGCCCATTGTGGGCCCCGGCCTTCTCCAGCAGTCGCTGCCATTCCCCCCTATCCTGGGATGCACTCCTCCAGCCCCTGATGCCAATCACGTTTGCATCATTCTGCACCCCATCCATCCACCTAAGCCTCGGTCTACCCACGCTACGTCTTCCTTGGGGCATGTCCTAGACTTGTAGAGGTATAATCACAGCTTCGTCGTAGTATTTCATTTGGTGACGAATTAAGAGTTACGTGGCTACTCCAGTTAATCTTGTTCCGAAGAATTGATGCGTTGTGTCAAAATATCCCGGTCTCGCTCTTTAACATGTTAATTTAACAGACATGTTGAAAAATAACACAAAAAAATGATACATTTAGATGAAATAACGGTTTATATTTAGATTTTATTATTTAAAGAAATCATCTGTTCACTAGACCAGTGTTCCCCAACCGGTGGTCCGCGGCCCGGTGCCGGGCCGCAGAGACTTTCCGCTGGGCCGCAAACTGTATGCCAAATTTCAAGAAATTCGCCATGCAAAAATATAAAATATAAGATTTTCATCCATGTCCTTAATAAAATCGAAACAAAGGAATATACTGGACGTGAATGCAGCACTTCGTATGTCAGAGACAGCACTGCAGCCAAGAATATACAATATTAGCAAAGATCAACAGCAGGTTTCGCATTAGTTTGTTGCAAAACCCCCATGGTTTTTGTTAAATTTTAATTGTATCAGACAATGTCACATTTAAAATTGTTTAACTGTTATATGTATATTTGTCAATTATAGTTACATATGTCCATCTGTCACAATATAAGATTTACATAATTCTGGTTGGTTGGAAGAGATTGCCGCCTGGCAATAAGCCCGCCAGATTGTATTGCAATAAAAGTGTTAAATAAATAAATAAGATTTACAAAAATATTAAATAAAAAAAACATTTTTATTTCAGTATTAGTGGTCCGCGAAAAAATTTTCCTTTTTTTACCGGTCCACAGGTCTAAAAAGGTTGGGGAACACTGCACTAGACCACATACTCGAAGATAACGCATCAGATATTTGGGCAAACATGTTTATAATGACCAAAAAACAACGAAACATGACAAGTCACATGGCAATAGATTAGAAAACTATTATTTTTATTTTCATAGAGATTTTGCCTCCGATAAATGACTGGATATATTTCTTCTTCTTCTTATTTTAAGCCTGTTGGCCTGTTATGGTCTTGCATCATTGTTTCCCTCTTGTGACGTTGACTGCCAGCTGTCTTTCCATATTTTGAGAGGTCGTCCTGGAGGTCTGCTTGCTTGGGGGATACTGTCCCTGGCCATTCTTACGGCTCTTGGTTCCGCCATTCTGAATACATGTTCATTCCATAACCTTCTTCTCTGTCGTTCTCATCTAACGACAATATATTTAACTTCGCACATCCTTCGGATTTCTGTGTTTCTTACTCTATCACAGAAATAAACAATGTTTTATAAATATCTACTGGATATATTTATGAAACATTATTTTTTAAGAGACTTTATGAAAGATCCCCATATGATTAGGATATTGTATCACTTAACTATAAACGGCATAACAATTATAAACTCACGTTTTCATCGCATTCCACTTAAATTTGGAAAAATCCACAGTGTGAATATTACTAATATTTTCATTTTATTTTACGGAGCCACTGCATTATAACCGAACCGTGATCTTCGTCAATCACACCTAACTTGCACACGACACTGAGTCAAGTATATTTTTTACCGTAGTATAATTGTAAAGATAAAACGGATTTGTTGGTTTTTTTACGGGATAATAAATAATATTTTCAATGGAATATGTATATTATTTTTACAAATTAAAGCTTCTTAAAGCATGCCAACTCGATCCGTGCTTGGCATGCCTTAAGAAGCGCGACTGAAAAAACTTTTAATTTCTAGTCAGTAATATAACGTGTTTCATTCCTGATTTTTCTTTTCCTTTGCTCTCCACCATCCCTTCATTTTCCTTTGATTGATTATATATATATATATATATATATATATATATATATATATATATATATATATATATATATATATATATATATATATATATATATATCTCATTTTGTTCGTGGGGATGGATAGTCATTTGAATGTTTTCTTGCGACCATGTAACGTGCTTCATTTACTTCTGTCTGGTTGGTTTGAAAAGATTGCCTCCTTGTAATAAGCCCGCCAGATTCTATTTGCAATAAAAGTGTTAAATAAAATAAAATAAATAAATTTTGGAAAACTGGCTAAAACGTTTGTAATAAGAAAGGACAAAGTTAGGCCATATTGAGCGAGGTATGGTGAGTTATTTTAAGAAGAAGATTGTGCATGTTGATCCAGCAGGAAAATGTCAAAACTTTAAAGTACCGATAAATTGGACTTTCAATGAACAGGGTATGAAATCTTGGATTTTTTTTAATGGTAGGTTTTGGTAGAATAAATTGTTGAATTCCAGCATAACACGATCTTTTCACGTTATTTTCGACAAATTCAATGATGTTCCCATTGACGTACTGTAACGTCTTATTGACTGATTCAAAAATATGAAATTTTGAGTCGATCGTGAACGTTTACACTGAGATTTTTGTAGAAAATACTGAAGACCAATTACGTCAGGTTAATTTTCTTCGTTAAATCGTTCAGGACGTCTCCAAAGAAAACACTTGATGTTAGTATATTATTTATTGAAAATTGATGTGAGTCGAAGAAACTATCTAATAATAATGATATGTATCACGAGGTTTGCATATTATATAAAGGGTTTCCAATTCGTATCCATTGACGCACATTCAATAGCGCGTGACCGGGTTAGATCACACAGGATGAATGCGGTATAGATATATATTGTAAAAATATTGTTGTAAATAATAAATTGGATTACAAATTGGAATGTGATTACACAAACCAAACAAATATCCTTTTGATACCCACATAGTGTGAATTGTAAATATTATAGATTAGAAAAACAAACGGTAAAGTACTATGGGATATAACAGTATCATATTTGATACATGAAAAAATATCCGTAATTGGTATTTTAAAGTTTTTTAATGATATTTCTGAATATTTTTAGATGAACAGGAGTATCAGATTTTTCGTTGCCGTTAATCTCAAGATAACCATAATTCTAAGCTAGAATGATACAAAGACTGTCTATTTGAAGCAAATATTAAATATGATAAACAGGGCAAATGATAATGTATGAAATATGGTGAGTGCAAGGCACTAGTCATGAGTTTATTAATGGCCTTCATAGAGTCTAAGTAAATAACACAATGGTAAATATTTTGCTAACGTCTCTGGAGTAAGGCTTCTTGTATTGCGAAACACGCTGCAATGAACACTGAGACTTTCTTGGGTCACTTAAAGGAGAGATCAATATTGAACGCAGGATATGTAGAAATGAACCACAATCTTTATTCCCGGATATGTACAAATGAACCACAATCTTTATTCCCGGATATGTACAATTGAACCACAATCTTTATTCTCAGATATTTACAAATGAACCACAATCTTTATTCCCGGATATGTACAATTGAACCACAATCTTTATTCTAGGATATTTACAAATGAACCACAATCTTTATTCACGGATATAAACAAATTAACCACAATCTTTATTCCCGGTTATGTACAAATGAACCACAATCTTTATCCATTTGTGAAATCAAGGAAGTATTCTGGGAATTTAGAACTGATAGCATGTTTATCATATATTTAATACTGAGAAAAAAAAGAACACAAACTTTTTGTTTCCAATATCCCTTTCAATTCGATTGCCTTTGTTTCATACATTATTATTTTGATTATTGATGTAAAAACTGTACCAATAAATATTTGGAAGCTTTTTTTAAAAGAACAGGTGTTCTGCCCTTCCATCTTATATGCATATGTGATTTAGTTTCAGTTTAATCTAATAACATGAATAAACTAAAGATAAGAAGAAAAAATCTCCACTTTGGTATAGGTCCAGAAAAATCTCCACTTTGGTATAGGTCTTCTGGTATAGGTCCAGAAGATCACATGCTTTTTTAAGCACATACGAGTATGTGTACGGAGTTCGATTCTCGGTAAATGTCGAACAGATTTAATTTTGCGCACAGACTTTGAATTTCCCATTTATATATTATAAACATAGTGTTATTGTGTTATGCAATAAGCCCGCCAGGTTGTATTTTTTTACAAAAAAGGGTAATATTACAAACTATACAATAATTAACATATTAAAAAAAGGGTCACGACTACGGACTGAAGGTTTTGATTGTTTATTTAAATTAAAGTTTATTGAAAGAAACCTATAGTTAAGTCAAACATTATAACAAGTTTTCGTTGTTACTTTTCTCTACACTGACTCTCTCCGTTTTATTATACTCATATTTATTCTATTTTTCTTTTTCGTTTGTTGCTGTATGTTAATAATAACAAATAAACATTAAGAAGTTATTTGACAAAAAAAAACTTGATAAAACCTGTTTAGCAAATGATGCTTTATGTTAAAATACTGGTACATAAACATCTGCTGCCACAATGCTCTCTACGATGAAGTGAAGAAACCAACAAATCAATCAGCCGTAATGTCTGGTTGTCTTAATCTGGCAATGTAAAAATGTACGAATCAATAGTAAAACCAAAGCCGATAAAATCAGAAGAATAAATTAATGAATTCCGATTACCCGTGACCAGTCTAATATAATGGAAAATATAAAATGAGGGATCAGGGTACTTGACGTTGGTACCACCGGAGACGACTATGCAAACCAGCATGTGATAAACATATCCTGTTGCATATAAAGCAAGGAGCTTCAGTACTTGTAGCTTGTCTATGTCTTCTTCCTCCATCACGTCTCTGATATCAAGCTCCAATTCAACGGTATTGGATCTATTTGCTGACATTTACTCCCAGTGAAACTAAGTATTAATGGTTTAAGCGTACGAGTATTATGTAGTAGGTACGTATGATTATCTCTTGCGCTTCCCACCCTGCTTTATTCTGCCTTTCATCAGCTCACAAAAGAAGATATTCCTTGATAATCTGTATTCTTGTATGTGAGCTAGGTATCCAGACTTTTGCAGGTGATCACGCAATACCAGAATCTCGAAGCTATAGCAGTTTCCTGTTCGCAAACCTTCATAATTTTATACTTTATTCATTAATTTTATTTTATATTTATTTTACATATGGCAATAAACACATCATATATCATTTGCGAAAAAAAACAACAGGTAATTTAATTTGGACACACAATTTAAATGAATATTGGTTTGTTGCCTTTCATTTGTCTTGTTCCCGTTAAACTAGGGTTTTGCCTATATCTCACTGAGGACATAAACTCAACGAAACTTAAATTTTCTATTAGCACTCTTCATATAACCAAGATGAGTTTACTGTCAAGTATTAGAGAAAAGTCCTTTACAGATAGGGTCAAAAACTCTCACATCCGACCAATCTGCAACATAGAAGATATGGTTGGATAAAACAGAAAGCGAAGGTGGTACTGGTGTGGTATGTGAACAGGATGGGTAAAGACAAAATTCCATACAAAGTGGTACACAAAGGCTTCTCAATGCATCGCATATCAGAAAGACAGACTACAAAATAGAAAAAAAAACAGCTAAATTCTGCCCCTGAGGTGTTATTTTGTCATCGCAATATAACAGATTCAAGATCTACGAGTACATCAAGATGAAGAACCAATTTTTATTAAAGAACAAGTTATTTTTAAATAAGATAAAGTATATACTATGTGTTTAACTCAGTTTTTCAAAACGATCATGACATTTCCATGCCAGGTTGGGCAGACGACAGATCACCAAAATTTCGAGTCCCGCCACACATACTCGTATTTGGCCTCTTTTATATACATACAAACACTTTTCATTACAATTCCTGATTGTCTGACTTTTTACATTTCCTTTTTTTAAATATCTTTCACTTGGTCCAACCACACATTATTCGGTATTTTTCTACCACGCTTTCTGCTAACGTTTACACTGTATATTTGTTTTATTTGTCTCTTTTCACCCATTCATTTTAAAGCTATATACCCAAACCATCTCAAATTACTCTATTTATTCTTAATCAACACATCACCCCTTAGTTCAAATATAATCCAAATTTCTTTAGTCAGTATTCAGTGATTTATTGTAATCCTATATATAGTATTCTTCTCAGTGCACGTATTTCAACCGCATTTCTTCGACACCTTCAATTTTTTTCCATATCTACGTTTAATTTTCGTACATCAAAGTTCATACTAAAATGCCATAGTGGACTATTATCTTAGCAGATTGAATACTATTTCGAAGATATAATATTTTTATTTTGAAAAGTGGCCACACTTTCCCTAGTGGCGGTCCCACAGTGAGATAAAATTGGGCGCGGGCGTGAGGACTGGTCGAGACCAAGGATCAACAAAGCTATTTCTTATCAACTCATCTTCCCGATTCAGATGATAAAATAACAAAATAAGATCCTTGGAAAAGGAAGATACGCTTCAAAATCTTTGAATTTATCCGGTCTATGTATTTTTAACAATACAATGATATTTTTATTCTTCAACTGTGAGGTCATTAGTATATTTTTTTTAAACAGGCAATTCACCTAAACTAGGATGATTTGTTCCACCAAATTAAATACACTATGCAATTACACGAATCATATTATAAATAGGTCAAAGCCAGTACGACGGTTGTCGCCAAAGAAAGAATACGAGAATTGAATTTTGAATACAAGAGAGCGAGAGAGGAATACTTGGATTCTCTCCGAAAGTAATTCAAAATTTGAATCTCGGTGGGTCCGTGATACTGAATGAATTTTAAATACCTAGCTTACAATTTTTGAACCGGTGTTAAAGGGAACGATGTATAAATGATATACGAGTATATAAACAAATTTTACATTTATGAATATATATTTTCATAAATGTAAAATTTGTTTTACTTCCGTGAATATTTCACGGGTTGCAACTAGTTAATATAAAATAACCAATTTTAAAATCTGAAAATTCTGGATAATTCAAAGTTTAAACTGATTAAGCTTAAAAAAATGAACAATCGATCTATGAAAGAAAAAGTTAATTGAAGATAGAAGAAAAACTACATTCATTGAACGCGGTAAAGACATATGGCTCTTTGTAAATCAAATCTGTCTCGCAAAGGACAACCGAAAATAATATATCAAATGGAGTTAATTTTTTATTTTAAATTCTACGTCTTCTATTCACATACATGAATTATTTTCTTTTGCTTCTTCTCACATACTTTCAGCATAATTTATTTTCTTCATATACGAGTAGGTACAGTACCCGATTGTAAGTAATACACATCGGACTTAAGAAAGAGACTGTCGGCCATAATTGGCTGACTTCGGCTTTGTAGAGCGTCGTCTCTGTCACTTGACAACGACTGACAAATCGCAACGGAACACGTATATGAATGACAGAGACGACGCTCTACAATGCCGAAGTTAGCCGATTATGACTGACAGTATCTTTCTTAAGCCCGATGTGTATTATTTACCGCCGGGTTCTGTACTTGCATTATTAATTCACTTTCATTTCTTCTTTTCACATTTTTTTCTCATGGATTTACTTCGATTTCTTCTTTTAAAATATTGACTTCAATAGATTTATCGAACTACTCAATTAAGTTTTGTCAGCATCCGTGTTATGATGGCTGGCATTCACATTTTTTTCAGCATCCGTGTTATGATGGCTGGCATTCACAATTTTGTCAGCATCCGTGTTATGATGGCTGGCATTCACAATTTTTAAGCGGACATCCTTTGTTAGATTCTTTGCTTATTTACTTCTAGATTGGTTTTACTTTTAGACAATTTTATATCTAAATTGATATTTTTCTGAAGCTTTTAAGCTTTTTCTCGGAAAACCTTATAACGCTGTTGTATAAGACAAAAAGGTGTTTAAAAAACTATCAAAAGAATTGGTATAGCATATTTTACCTGTTTAATGTATTTCTGGTTGGCTGAAAGATATTTCCATATAATAATTAATACAGTCATTTAAAATATTATAACAGTAAGCATTAAATAAAATAAAAACATGCACTCGATCACGAAGGATTGCCTATAGTAATTTAAATCATCATTGCGATCCAATGATCCGGCTTCATCTCATGACATCCACCCAATCGAGATTGTTCTAGTCTGTTTTTCACTTAAGACCTTTTTATACCTTTGTGATTGATTGGAAGATATTACCACATAAAAATTTGCCCAACAGGTTGTAAAATACAGTATACAACGAAAGTGTAAAAAAAACTGAATTTTTAAATATTGGATTTGGGGAATTTTATAACAATAAGAGGGGGTAAAAACAAGGAAGATCACCAAACGGGTGGGTTTTATTGTGGCGTGGCGGGAAGATGGGTGATTGGGGGGACAAGTCGGGCAAGATGGAAAAACCACGCAATAAGCCTATTTTCACATCATTGGGCCGAGAGAAAATGATGATGTATTGAAAGGGTTCAATGTTATTTGTTCATACTATAGCTGTAGTTTAAAAGATTTTTAGTTGGGATCTTCACTGCTAAATTGAATACATTTGTAAATTAAATAATGTAAAATATTTGCTCATTCGTTCATTATCACATTACTTTCTATCAAGAAAAGAGGGATACTTTAAAATGCTTCAACCTAGATTGGCCCATAGCCTAATACTCCACGCTCTTCAAAGTCATGGCTGAACGAGCTCGGAAGTGATCTATGGCTTTTAAAATCGTTTATTTAAAGGACGTTAGGAAATTAACCCAACGGGACCGAGGTCCGGCGGAAATCCTGAGAACGGCTCATCCTGGAGTTTTATTAGTGAATATTTGCCTCTTATAGACTAACATTAAGGACTGCTTTAAAAATATAGAGGTTGTGTTCACCTCGCTCTAGCCCCATGGGTTAATCGATCCCATGGGAATTACTAAATACGTTTTAATATTATTGTTTCACAGAATATTAGTTTGATAGTTCGTTAGATCGAAAAAAATGTTTGAGCGTTAACCATCGTGTTATGTTTATGTTTTTGCGATTTAAATTTATTAATAACGGATTTAATATGCTGTGATTGATAATGTGTGTAATTAAATATGGAGTAAATGTATAGTTATGCCAGCAGCGCTGTGATGTAAAGTCAATGTTATTAGAATGTGGATTTGTTTTTTATTTCGAATTGGATTACATTATGTAAAGACACTGTCGGTATGAATAACTGTTGCATAATAAGTACTTTAACTTGTGAGATGGCTGATAAAAACCACAAATTTGAAGCAACCTAAAAAATACCGTAAAGTAAAAAAAAATATGTCACTATAGTGGTAATGCACTAATGCGGTGAACAAAGCAGTGCTAGAGTATTGATCACTGACTGGGTCATTATCTCATCAAATATATAAAATCATTGTTTATTCATTAACATTGTGGAGTTTTAAAGTCATTTTAATTTGTTAAGTACAACACTTTATACCACTTTAGATAACGGTATAACCCTACCGGTTTTAAGGTTTTCGCCTTATCATTAGGGGAGCACAAATAATACTAAATTTTTTTTCGAACTTGTTTCAATCGATAATGTGTTATCATAGTTACGGTGTATTAGTTGTTATTTAATAAAAAAAACTACTTAGAGAGGTTTTCTGAAATAAAAGTTTAAAAATCATCCTGTGATTTGTTTAGCATAAATATCGTAAGCGCTTAAGCTAATCACTTCAGAAGTTAAAATTAAAGCTCAAAAATCTTGAAATAATTTGTAATTTATTTTTTGTCAAATACTTGTGTCGTAAACACTTGTGCTAATTACTAAAAAGTTTAAAATTACAGCTAAGAAATCTTCAAGTGATTGGCTTACTACAAATATCCTACGCGCTTGTACTAATCAATTAAAGAAGTTAAAAATTATAGCTCAAAAATCTTCAAGTAATTTGTTAAGTTCAAATGTCGTAAGCTTTTATGATAATCACTTAAAGAAGTAAAAAATATAACTTAGTGCCTTTGCTTATCCCTTTAAAAAAAATTGTTTTTTTTTTTCAAAATGGTTATAAAAAAAACGTCAAACTGAAAAGATCGAAAAAAAAATGTCTGTCAATCTTTCGTTTAACGCCGCCTGTGCCACGTCAATCTAGAACAAAAATAATCACTAACGGGATTGACAGATTAATAAGTTCAATTTGAAAGTGGTATAGCCAACTGTCAATAATGTATATTAAAAATGGATATGTATTTTAAAGCCGTTTCAGGAGTTTGATACCGACACGAAACGAAATAAATTCAATATAGAAATATACCCATCGAAATTATCCTTTGTCATTATTATTTTCATGTGTATTCCCAATTCAAGGAAATCTAAAAAAATCTGAATACATAATGAAAAATAAAATCTCGTATAAAATTCTAAGTTAAAATAACATGTAACAGTTTAAGTGGCAATTATCTATCATGGTTCTTAAAACTAATTAAATTGATGGAACATTCAAACGGGTTCAAATTAATTCCAAATCATTGCACATATTTTCGACTCTAAAGTGGAGACCCTCCCTCCAGGGCTTTATTTAGGTCAAATTTATTTGTAGTTTTAGCTAAAGTCATCACCGAAATTTCAAGAAATATTTGTATTGCTCTATTCGTACACACACATCTTTTCATACAACTCTCACGATTTATGTGATGTTTTCTTAATTTAAAATAGCATAAACTTCATCTAACCACACTTTCCTTGGTCTTCCTCTACCAACGTAACATTCGCACTGTATATTTATTTTAATAGTTTTTTTTCCATTCACATGCCTAAATCATTTCATTGTGATATTTTTTGATCTTGTTTGATACATCAACCTTTAGTTTATATTCATCCATAATCACTACATTCCGTTTTATGTAATTTATTGTAGCCGATGTATTTTTCTACAATAGTTTTTCGTCTCCATTTTATCTTTTTCCACGCCCATGTTTCGCTTCCATACATAAAAGTTGGTATTATAATACTGCTGTGAACTATCATCTTACGATATAAGTTTTTTTTAGTGCTTCATTGGCTTTGTTTTCTATCACTATAGGCCATTTGATATCTGCCATAACTCTGCATTCATCTGTGAAAACACCACATTAATACTAGAATTCCGATCTTAGCAAGTTTTGATATTATCCGGTTTAAGTTAACATATTTTTGCACCCACTTGACTTTGTTCCCTATCACTACAAGCCATTTGATATGTCTTATAGCTCCTCCATAATCTAATAAATACTAAATTATTTTTGCTGACGCTTTAAAACTATATGTTATGAAACAAAAAACGACAGCTCACTCATAATATGAAATCAATAGATCCGTTGTTTAATTAATGTGAAATAATGAACCGAGTAAACATAAAAGCCTTGTCATGAGATTAACAACATGACATACATTAAAGAATGTATCTTTTTTTAAATTGAACTCACATATTTTAATTCAGTGTCGGAAATACGATTTTTTAAAGTTAATTTTCGACGAAATGCTAATATTACAAATTGCATTTACGCAATCATTCAAAAAAGTAACAAATATTGGGATTCAAAATAAGAACTTACAAAAAAATCGAAACGTATTTTCCTTAAAAAATTCTTTCATACAGAAATATAATTCTTCACCATGGTCTCTTATCACAGTTATTATGAATTCGAAGAAAATTTTCACCATAAATGTTTACTTTATATCAATCTGAAACTTTCCATTCCTTAAGAAAAACTTAGCCATGAATATTTACACAGTAAAATTAATATTTTGAAACTATCTGATAGCCAAATCACGAATCAGTTGATACATATTTTTTTTATATTGAATATTCTAATAGACTTTTCCGAAATAACAAATTTATTCCAGTTCCATATTCCGTCACTGAAAAGAACATAGCCTGGAAGTTTATATGATATTTACATTTTTTAGTTAAATAAACAAAAGCGATTAAAAAAACAGCAACATATCAATTACAAAAATAACCATACATAATATTGGTATATGATGTTATGTCATGTAACATGAAATCTATAATTCCGAAAAAATACCGAAATGGGTAAAATTTAAGAGCTACTCGTATAAAGCGTGGTATGACTGTATATTGAGAAAAAAACTTTTTAAAATAATTATGTAGTCAAATTTTCCACCTTATATTTTAAATTTAAAAATTCAGAAACCCATAATAATCCAATGGATGAGTTTTACGTACCTCGAGAGCATGTATTTGATTAATTAAATCTCGGCCAGGCATTGCATGTATAAGCTTGGGGACTAACAATACGTGCGGAAAATAACAGGTAAAAATGTTGAAGCGTGAGGCTTAGCAAATATATTTATGGTTTACATTACACAAACGCTCGTATCTCCAGAATCCACCCCTTGCGAATCATTGTGAAAGGATGCTGTGAGCTTTGTAACTCTCCTATCAGTATGTGTCCCGTGGCAATATATCGTCGTATAAAACTCGAAAGATGATAACTCTTTTTACAGATATATTTAAATGATAGTATATTTTATAAAATATGATAACTCATATATTTAAATGAGGACGAACTTTATAAAATATTATAATTCATTTAATTAACCATATATGATAACTAACTAAGAACATATGTTTAGATTATAATTCATTCCAATTTTTTTAACTTTTAGGAGGGCAGGTGAATTAATCTTTAGAAATAATATTATATTACAATAACACAATCAACATCCGTGGTCTAGTATAGATCGTTCAGTCTAAAGAGTCATTTTGCAATAGTGTGAGTTACAGTGCGTTTACAAAAACTTGTCACTTTATTTTTTTAATAAAGTGAAAAAGCAAAAAATATAATTATATTATTTTATATTCAAACATTGAAATGAACACACAGGGTTTGTAAATTCAAAATGATGTCAGCTTGATTCGTTATAGTCATAAAAATAAAATGAAAGTTAGTTTATTTAATATATTAATTGTTTAGGCATTGCAGATTCTAGGAAACATTAAATAACAATAAAATATTTTTTTAAGATTAAAAATAAATATAAGTACAATTATTATAAAGTAAAAATGTTCTTCAGCTTAAATAAGATTGCACATAAAAATAAAATGAATGTAAGATTATTTAACGTATAAATGTATCATAAACACATAAGTACAATGCCAAATAATGAAATTTAAAAATAATAGTGGTTGGAATGATACTAAATTCTAGGAAACTTTAACAAAGTACATTCTTAGCTTTCGAATTTTTTTTAATTATACGTTACATTAGACAAAAATCGCACTAATAAATTGCAGCACCTTTTCGACCGATCCCTAATTATTATCAATCATTACCAAAAATTAAAAAAATCTCCTTTGATGGGCCGAAAGCGGTTTTCCCTTTCCTAATTTCGACATGGTAGTGTTTTTCTAATCACCGAGTATTTTAACAACAATACAAACTTGCGCTCTGCGCGAACCAATCGTGTGGCATTCTAAAACCAATACTACTACACAAGTTGTGTAATACATAGTGCTACTCACACTATTGCAAAATGACTCTTTAGGCTAAACGATTCATAAGTAAGAATCGTAATCTCATTTATTTAAATATAAACGAATTTTTATAAAATATTAAAAGTTATTTTACTTAAATATTTAAAGGAAGACGAACTTCATATAATATGATAATTAATTTAACTCATATATTTATATGATAACGAACTTTACAATACATAAGTACTTACTTAGAACACGTTTATAGTTAAAATTAAGCAATATTTGATGATAGGTGGAATTAATCTATTAAAATAATATAAAATCACAATCAACTTACATGGTCTAGCTGGTAAGACGCTTGATTTCAGTTTTACAAAATACGGTATCTTTTTACTGATATATTTGATTAATAAAGAATTTTAAAAATATGTTATCTCTTCCGATTTTCAATGAACCCGAATGAAAAAAAAGTGATCCAGTTAACAATATAATAACAATATTAGCACGCACTAGATTTTTGCCAATTTTGTACATATTTATATACGTTAATATTAATCTCACGTGTCATGACAAGCCCCGAGCTATGTACAATGATTCTAAGCCTGAAGACTGGATTAATGGAGTTGAAGACAAAACGTCCGAATCACAATTTTGGATTAATTGAAAGGCGCCATTCGAATTACAGTAAAAAAATGTTATGTGTTATTTTTTTGTTGAAATGTTTCAACATTATTGATAAACTTATTTTTTTTAAATTATCAGAACATCCAAAATGTTGACAAGACGCAATAGTTGAATGTAGAAAATATTAAAAAAAAAATTTTTTTAAATAAAAAAATAAACAATATAGTCTTCTTCTCAGTGTCATGTTAGGTCCCTCCAACGTTAAAGATCACTTGAGAGTAGATATCTTTGTCCCCAGCAGCACCAAAAAAGATCTCCAACATCCCTTATGCCAGTCCAATCATGGTTATTGCGGAGCCGGGAGATTTGCCTCCTGCCACCACCTCTTCGGCCTTCTATTTTGCCTTAGATGATCAGGTGCAGTAGTTTGTACTTTGCTCCTCTAAACACATGACCCAAGTAGGACACCTTTCGGATTTTAATATTAGTCAGCAACTCTCTATCAACTTTGGCTCTTTGAAAAACCCTTGTGTTGATGCCCATATCCGTCCAGGGTATCCGTAGCATTCACCGGTGCATCCACATTTCGAATGCTTCCAAAATAATTCCGGGAACACAAACAAGTCTTGTTTGTGCTCCCCTGAAGATTAGGTGAAAGCCTTAAAACCGGTAGGGTTATACCGTTACAAAAAGTGGAATAAACAGTTTTTATTTAAACAAATTCATTTATTTTAAGTCTTCATTGCATGTACAAAAAAATATATAAAACAAAAAGGGTGGCGAATTAAGAACGACAATACCGTGAAGTTCTATAAAAGTCAACAAAATCACAGCAATCCCTTAGTCGCTTCCCTGAGGGCTTACGAGAGTAAATCTGACCTACCCATCCGTTATAAGCACAAGCTCCCGAAGCATTATCTGTTGCCTGACTAGTTCACCTACAGTATTAGCTGGGACGACCAAGGTCTGAGTGAATGTGATGGAATACGAGTAGCCTGAACGAGTGGAATTGTTCTTGCTAAAAAATAATTGTAAGAATTGTTATCTAGTTATAAGTAGTATGTAGATTTTTTTTTAATCCACTTTGCACGGATTTCTAATGTTACTGTTTTTTAATATCTGTATTTTAATAGTTACAAACACACACAAATAAGTATGTGGGCTGTGATTCAACTGATATATGTATTTTAATAATTACAAACACACACAAATAAGTCTGTGGACTGTGATTCAACTTGTATCTGTATTTAAATAGTTACAAACACACATAAATAAGTCTGTAGGCTATGATTCAACTGATATCTGTATTTAAATAGTTACAAACACACATACATAAGTCTGTGGGCCGTGATTCAACTGATATCTGTATTTTTATAGTTACAAACACACACAAATATAAAAAATAAAAATACGAGTACAAGTTCACCATGTGAATTGATGATTTGATCGTATTCAAAAATCCAATTTTACCATAAAATATGTGTGTGGCTTACATTTTCACTCGCCCAGACCACGCAATTGCTACAATATTCCCATAAAATTCTTCAATATCGGTAAATAAAACATCTCCCACATAAACTCTTTCGATGTTTCGCATAAAGGTCTATTCACCCTGTTTTTAAATCAAAATAACACGTACGTGTATATTGGTACAAATATTAAAATATTCAATATTGTGTTCAAAAAATTTTGATTACCTTTTAAAGTTTTTAATGGAAAATTTTCTATCAAAATCAAAGAATCTCCAATTTGCAATTCTGTTTAAACTGTTAAGCAAACAATTCATCGCTAAAACGACTTAAATGTCACGCCTCAGTTTTCGAGCTAACTATTTCAATTCAAAATGTCGCTTCTTGATCCCAACCCAGGTGAAATTTCAAAATCGTATATTTTTTTTAAAACTTACACTGTCTTTTTTAATTAATATGTAATGAAATTATTTTCTAAGATTATAGTAGGAACACGAATAATTTTGAATCGAGTGCAACAATAGGAAACAAAGTCCTAGGGGTACTTAAACAGCTAACTCGAATCGACAAGTTAAATAAAATCTGTAAATGCATTTAATTCGGTTTATTAGGTACGTTCCAATGAACCTCAGGCACTCGCTAAAGAGTCACATAAATGTAATAGAATACGTGTACTAAGAAAAATACGTGGCATGATGAAGTATGAAAGTATACGAAATAAAAGGATATATATGAACGACTTCCGAGGCCTCACTGAAAAGACGCTTATTTTCTGCACTGAAGGTTGCGAATTCAATTTCCATGGTGTCGAAATTTTATTAAAAAAATGTTCCTGTCATGTTTTTACATTTTGAATTGCTTGGAATATTGTGTTATAGCAATAAACTTACCCAGTTTTATAACGAAAACAACAATATTTCTAATATATTGTACAATAGTTCAAGGCAGACGTTGTAAATAAAAACACTGTGAGATGGTTTAGAAATGAAGTAATTAAATTAATAAAGATTGACAAAACAAAATAAATGGATATAGATTGACAAAATACTGCAAACGGGATTAAAAAGAAATAAAGGAAAACCAAGAAAATATGGTTAGACTAAGTGGATGATATTTTTAAAGAAATAAATGTGAATGATCAAAAAAATCGATTCAATTGTAATAACTACTCGTAAGTACCACGTAAGTACCTCTCTGCATACCCTGAAAGTGAAACCACATGATGGTGTACCTTTAATTATTTGTGTAAGTAAATAATGTAAATGTAAGCTCGTCAAATACAACTCACAGCATCAATTCGTAATTTTTAAATGTATTTTGTAAAACAACTTCATTTTATGCAAGATAAATATAGTAGAAAAACAATATTTTGGAATGAAATCTATTCCATCAGCTATATGGAACTTTTGTTTTTATATCTTCACTGATGCTTTCATATCACGAAGATTACTTTGTCTCCGGCCACGTTAGTCTAGCCTTCAAAACCAAGATAATTGCATTTCTACGAAACCGCCTAGCGTTTATTAAGCTGTTGAAATGGTGCAAGTCTGAAAGAAAAAAAACTTTACAAGGAACACACATTGTAGAATCAATGAAATGTGTATATTTGCTAACCTATTTTACAATTAAATTGTATGTCATTTTACACTTTCGTTGTACACAGTACAACGTAAGTTTGACATCAGTGAGGCCTTAAGTGAAAATCATATTTTTTACATTTTTTTATAAATGCGGTCCGATAAAAATGTAATCTACAACCAGCAGAAAATAAATATCATACCAACTAGGGCAAAAAGGTTGTCAGTGAATGAATTTTTGGATATTAAAAAAATGTCGAAGTTTAGTCATGTTTTCAAATCAAAGCAGATGAAAATTATTTCATTGTCCCTAACAATTTTATTGCATTCAGTGGATGACATTTTTACCTGGCGAGCTAATTGCTTTATTGACATATCTTAAAACTAAACATAATATTATTAAATTTTGTAATTTATTTTTATTAAAGACTGTTTATTCCACTTTTTTGTAACGGTATAACCCTATCGGTTACAAGGTTTCACCTCATCTTTAGGGGAGCACAAACAAGACTTGTTTGAAGCCTTGTTTGTGCTCCCCTGAAGATGAGGTGAAAGCCTTGAAACCGGTAGGGTTACACCGTTACAAAAAAGTGGAATAAACAGTGTTTAATAAAAATAAATTAAAATGTCTTTAAACCTTCACAACATTAATGCCTTAACTATAAATAACATACAATATTGTTAAAACTAAATTATGTCGGGAACATTTCTTTTTTTTTTTCTTAAACATAAAATTGAGCGGTTGCCCTGACAAGTTGGCCTTAATGTTGGTCGACGTTTCAAAGACATTGCAAACTTTACTCAGGGTAAGTAAAAAAAACTTTATATTTCAACTCAACAAAGGAACACTCTGCGAAAAAAATTTAAATTAGTGGAAAAAACATCGTAACAATCTTCGAGAATATCCATAAAAAATTACTCTTGGTGAAAGAGAATCGGTCTAGGACTAGACAGGAGGCTGTCAATAATGCTATCTCAAGTAAGTGGCTAAAATAAACCTTCTATCTAGATTACACCAGCGTTTGACAGGTGTTATATAATATTTAGAAGAATAACCTTTAGAAATTGTTTGAATCAATTGAAGTTATTTTCGAACAAATTAAATATAAGTCATCATTCTTCGTTAATAAATTTAAACTTTTCTCCACTAACATTGTACCATATAACAGTATCGTAGTGAACAGTTCAACAGAGCAAGTTTATGGCCACTTATCAAACTCTTTTCAGCAACCATAAGGATGTGTTAACCATATTGTGCAGGACAGGTACAAAGACTGTAGATAGGTGGTTGGTCGCCGCATAGCGCTCCGAGAATCGAGATAGCGAATTCCGTATCGAAGATCCAGCAGAAGAAGAAGAAGAAGAGCAGGGAGAGATTCCTCTCAGGCAGTCGATGTAGGGTAGCGGGTCTCAAGTAAAAACACGGTAAAATCGGTATTACTGAGAATTATTTAATGACGAAGTACAAGAACATGATTTCCAAATTGGGGGGCCCTCTATATTAATGGTAAGTCGGCCGTCACAAGCGCCCATTGCCCGCGAAAAACCACAACTTTCGGGGTTTGGGCCTTGCTTACGCCAACTGGCCCCCGACCTACTCCGATCGCCCCGCCCGGCAAGTCACTTATTTCCAGTGCGGTCGCGAATGCGATCGGAGTCAAACAAACATACATATTTACATATAAAATATAGCAAACATTTACATATAAAACATATACAATGATTATACAAATACAGGAACATAACAGATATTATAACATACAAATATAAGTTTGATTATACAGATCTACACACAGTGTCCTTTTCATCATATCACATACACACACACACGGGTGACGGCACACGTCCGATACACATATTTTAATCCACAATACGAACTAAGCCAATTGAACTGAAATTTCAATTACAAAAATAGTTAAGAAATAAAAATAATACATATTCAAAAGGCACTTAAAAGTTGATGATTATGTTCAAACGTCCCAAGACTCAGAAGATTTTTTTTGCTTTGGTTAACCTTTTCCTTCCTTTGCTAAAAAACTCCCTGCGTTCTGATGCTGTGTATTCAATACACATCAATACACATGTAAAAAAGAGCGATTTAAAATTGGAAAAATAAGAATATTCATGGCCAATATGATTTTGAAGTCAAAAGTGATAATAATTGAAATTTAATTGCAGAAAACATGAAAAAAACATCGGCCGATACTCACAAAACGGGCGAAAAGACCACCTCAAACGATTGCCCGCGAGCTACTGAAGCGAGAGAAGCGTGCGACCTGAGATTATATTTCTTGCGTTCCCATAAACCGAAGTAAAGTTAAAGCTAGACGTGAATAGCGTCGCTTCTCACCCATAGCGGTTTTTTTAGAATAAATATACCTACATCACACACTGCTACGTGTTTGACTGTGTTGGTGAATTTATTCCCGATTTTCACAAAATATCTCTGTTGTGGCCGATAAGTGCTAATTATTATTAATATATTTTTTTCATTCAACACGTAAATATATTACGGAGGAATACCTAAAATCTGAACCGAGTATTTATTATATTTATAGAGATAGTAAAGTTTTTAGAAGTAATGTTTACTAGTTACACACTACAGGGAAGGAAGGGTTAATGTACTCGTAATATGAAATATATCAATATCAAAAGCAATCCCATTCAAAACAGTTAAGACTCTTTCAACAAGCAAAGCGGGTGAGAGAGCCATTCTTGCGTATGTGAATGAAAACAGTCCCTACCGGCGCAGTCGATTATAATTATTAGGAATATTTAACGCCAATATTTCAAGTTATGCTGGAATTCCTCGAACGAGTCCGACAACATATGCCATGATAGGAATATTTCTTGTTACGCTCAAAAAGCTGTACTCAAACATACTAAGAAGAAACTGAGTGGGTTAAAACCATTAAAAGACACCAAACCCACTCATATATCGTAGATTTATTTTGTAAGCCATTTAAGAGGACTTACGTAAGTAAAAACCAGAGTGGAACCCTTTTTTGTTCAAAAATTGGGTATCGATCGGAATTAAATTCGCAACTTCGCAATATTCTTTCCAAACGAGGAAAATTAACAGATATCTTAAAGATGGACACTATGTATTAATTTACAGCGTCCAAGACGAATCCTTCATCAATAACAATCTTAATAGATTTCATCTGGAATTCCAATAGCAAATACATTAATGATAAATAAATCAATTTAATCTACTTTTTTTTATTTAGCGAACTAATAATGCGCTACTTTTCGTTTCTAAAAAATGATCAAAATTGATGTAAAGTTGTCTGAGAAAAATATCTAATTTTATAACGTCAGATGATCAAATCAAGATGACAACATGGATATCTTACTGGGTATGCCCACTTGGTCAGCAGAAATGCTGACCATTAGATCGCAGATCATCCATCAAAATTTCCATGAAAATGGAAATTATGGAAGCATATGACAAAGCGGTTAACGCACTGCATGATTTAGCAAAATGTCATCGATTCAAATATATCAGTGCTAATAAAAAATGCATTTTTCTACGAGTATCTAGTTTCGATAGTTTTGGGAATACATGTGACCTTATTCATACATATTTTTTAATATAAATAACAATGAAAACACATCATAAAATTCTTAAGTTCAATCTGAAACAAGAATACCTCTATTTTTCACGGGGATTATAAAGCTCGGCATTATAAAGTTGTCCCGTGGCGAGTTTCCTCGCGATATTTTACGTTGTTTGAGAGCACTTTGGCCGACTGGAGAGAAGAAAACGGTGGAAGTCGAGAGGAAACCAGCACAGAAGGAAGGATGGGAACAGCACCATGAGTTATGATGGAGTGGTGGTGACAGATAAGCGGTGTTCTCCTAAACCGCGTTATTTCTGAAACACCGAACACACAGCGCCCTTGCAATATGGTCTCTAACAGATATTGCTTGTTTTTTAATATCCCCCTGTTTTCCGTCACGACCACATCATTGACCTATTTCCATCATCTGCAATATATCATCGATACCCCATTAATGGCGTACTCTTAATATCTCTTTTCATTTTATTTCATGACAGAGAACTTACGATATTTTAAAAATAATTATGTTTTCATCGAATCCAGACACACTCGTATTTTAAGTATCGCATTTAAAAGAAATTAAATCAAAATAATAAGCGTGCCATCATACCATTTCTCTATTGGAGAAGGGATAGTGCGCAAAATTTCACTTTTGTAACATATATTTTTGGGCTCCTTTACATCCATACACCTTTTCTAAGAGTTTTTAAGATTTATCTGACTTTGCAATCTTTTAGCCTGATTAGATTGGATGCTTATCGTGTATATTTTTTGGAGTTCAGGATGTCAAATATATTTTATGATCTTTGACTGGGTAAATATTTACACATATGTTTGAAAAAAACAAGATTATGTGTATTACACCTTTAGCCAACAAAATAATAAAATACCTAAACTTAAAAGAAATCAGAAAATCATTCATTCGTTCCTTTAAATGGTACTCGTCAGTATAATCAAAATGCTGATCCGATTAGGAGACAAGATTTTCTTCAACCCTAGATTTTAGTCAAATGTTGGGTTTGAATAATTTTAAACTACATAATTTGAGAAATCATTTGATAAATTAATATAACTTTAACCTGCGATAAAAAAGGGTAACTAGTTTGATATGGGTCTTTATTTTGATACTGTTGGGCGCTTTTGTAGCTGTCAGATTTGATTTGCACTTCTCTATTTGAATTTTTCAAGGAAATTGTGATTTATAAGATATTTGGGTGTTCCTGAATTTTTGCAAATATTCCATTATATTAGGTGTCAACGTTCGACAATTGATTTTTGTTGTATTCACTCCAAACATGTGGAACCCAAGCGCCGAACTTCTGGTCTTTTCCCATTGATTTAAGATGGCCGTATACAGTCATGAAACTACAAATCATCTGCTCAGCCAATTCTACGGTTGTTTGAAGGGGATCTTCATGAATAATATGGTTTAAGCGGTCCTCATCGAAGTCCACTGGTCGTCCGGAACGCTCCATGTCTTTCAGGTCGAAATTACCGTCTTTGAAACGCAAAAACCATCGACGAGCTATCCTTTCATTCATAGCATCTTCACCGTACACTTTGCAAATATCGCGAGCAGCTCTGGCAGATTCGTTCCCTCGATTGAATGCGAACAGAATGAGGTGTCGAAAATGCTCACTTTTGTCTACTTGACATTCCATTTTGAAGGCTTGTAATCAAATAAAATAATATATGTAACGTAAAAGCAAACACAATATCTTGTAGAGCAGAAAATTTTCTTTCGAATGACGTATAACCTTGACCATTTTGTTTTACTGTTGGTTGCTCATTTTTAAATTTGAAAAAAAACGGACACAACTTACGAGTATGTTAACACCCAATATTTAAAGTCTATCATATTTATTAATTGGTTTTTGTCGATAATGTTGTATTTTTTTATCAATTCAATGTTATTGTTTTGGTATTGCAACAGTCATTATTATGACGTTATTTTTAATGAATTTATGATCTTCATTTATGGTTAACGTTCATTTTCTTGATTAATACTTCAATAGAATTCATTTTTGTTTGCGTCAAAGTATGAGAGATATGAGTAACATATGCAGCTTCAATAAGCATTTGAAGACAACTGTTTTTTTGGAAAATTAATCAAAATATATAATAACATATGAATACTACACTACACTCCACTTATAGTCAAATTTGTAACGATCATATATAAGAAGATCTACAAAGGTTTCTTTGCAACTCGTTTAACCAAATATATTTTTATCAAAATGTGTAGACACGTTCAAATGCCTAATCTAATTAATGGTCGCGGCCACAACTTTCCTATCCTTGCATTATTTTTTTGTAACATTTTTAATCTGTCAATAAAAGTGGGTTTGAATTCTGCGTTAAAGCGCTTTTTAAGAAAGCCTGCTCTCTAAATGGTATTATATGATATAAGTTTTTATTTTATTATTATTATATGAAAAAATATTTTATAACATTTCTAATGTACATATGGATATATTAAAATTAGAAGTTACTTTTGAACAACTATTCTATTGCTTGGCCGGTTTCGTTTTCTTTATTGTCAAGGATACTTCAAAACTCAAAAAAATTATATTCAAACAAAACATTCAAGTCGTTCAAGGTCAATTGAAAAAACAGTTTATAGGAGTATTTCAAGGCTCAACAAATGTGTATTTTTTTAAATTGAGAGTTACCACCAAGTTAATTAATCTTTTTTTTTTCATTCATAATACAGGCTGTATATAGTGTGTTATACAACCTGTATTGTGAATGGAAAAAAAACTCTTGTTTTATTACTTCAAATAGAGACCATAATATATATTTCTTCAATGATGAAGTGTGTTTCTCCATAGCTTCTGTTTTCTAGTTTTCTTCTATATTTTTTTCTCCTTTTCCAGTTTTTCTAGTATTCAATTTATATTTTCATATGTTTTTTAGTATGTAAAGTATGCCTTGGTAGTTTTTTTCATTTTGTAAAAACGTTGTAACCTTTTACCCAAATCGCATTTGGCACAAATCTGCGTATATCTCATATTGTTAGAAAAGATTGCCAGCAAGCAATAAACTCACCATTTTTATTCGTGTTCAGTAAATAAATTAAATAAGTATACGATAAAAAAAAAGAGTTCAACATTTTATGTGACTAACCATAAATTATGGAAAAAACTAAACTTGAACATTTTTTGAATACTCAAAGTTTTATTTAAAACGAGAAATTATTGACGCGCATTAATAATTTAAATCTCTTAACAGTGTCTGTGCTGTTTTGTTGCCAATTTTTAAAATTAAGAGAAACTGTGATAAAGGTTTTTGGATCCTTTTAATTTCCCAGAAAATATCAACAAAAAAATATTAGGGTTTCGAGGTTTATTTGAAATATTTCATACTAAATGGGATCCAAAACAAACCATTGACGTAAGCCTGCAAAATTGGGGCGAAACTCAATTGGATTCCAATGAGTGGATCCATTTGGTGGAAAGTTGTAATTTAGAAAGTCTAAAACATTTTCAACATTCAAAAAATACTAACCAGGTATCGGTTCAACTTAACTTAGTTATATTGGTTATTATACTTATGAAAAGTTTTTATCGTTTAAGATTAAAGAATTTAAATTATCAATATTCAAATTTACTTTGCTTTTATAGAATTTAATTACAAAAGTTGAACGTCATTATCCCTCACTTCATAAGTACATACTTAATTTTATCCTGACACAAACCTTTTCATCAAGACTTTCATTCAATCAATGCGCTCTACTTTTTCCTACAAATTTGATTTATTTGGTCACACTTCATTTTACCCGCCTTAAAAAAATGTTCTTTTTTAAATACTACTTATAGGTTTTCTTTATAAACTTTAAATTGCTCACCATATTTTCTATTAAATCTTATAGGTTTTCTTTATAAACTTTACATTGCTCACCATATTTTCTATTAAATCTTATAGGTTTTCTTTATAAACTTTACATTGCTCACCATATTTTCTATGAAATCTT
Organism: Odontocerum albicorne; assembly: GCA_949825065.1. Classification (NCBI taxonomy): domain Eukaryota; kingdom Metazoa; phylum Arthropoda; class Insecta; order Trichoptera; family Odontoceridae; genus Odontocerum; species Odontocerum albicorne. Next base: position 50,163,374 of record OX463839.1, read on the forward strand.
ATAGGTTTTCTTTATAAACTTTACATTGCTCACCATATTTCTATTATATCTTATAGATTTTCTTTATAAACTTTACATTGCTCACCATATTTTCTATTAAATAAAATGTTGAAGAAAGTAGATATTTTCCATCATTATCATTAACTCCAGACTTCTGAAATGCCATAAAAGTTGAATGGAAATGACATTAATTTACTGGTAAACAAATTATTTTACAATTTTCTTTACCAAACAAAGCTTTTTATCATAAAATAATACATTAATATTTTTTTTTATATATCGTGTACAATTAGGAATAAACCCTTAAAGTCGGTTAGAAACCAAGTGACCTTTCAACTGAGCCACGCGGGTTACCAATACATAATTAATTATGCAATTGGCCAACTTACACGTCTTTGTAATACGCAATAAAACAAATAAGTTCCTCACTCAACTTGTTTATTGTGATTTTGCAACAGTCAAAATATTGTTACGTAGTATTCAGTGAATTGATGATTATTATGAAGTATTCAGTGAATTGATAATTATTACGAAGTGTTCAGGGAATTGATGATTATTACGTTTTATTCAGTGAATTGATGATTATTACGTAGTATTCAGTGAATTGATGATTATTACGTAGTGTTCAGGGAATTGACGATTATTACGTATTATTCAGTGAATTGATGATTATTAAGTAGTATTCAGTGAATTGATGATTATTACATAGTATTCAGTGAATTGATGATTATTACGTAGTATTCAGTGAATTGATGATTTTTGAATAATTTTGATGAATGTTTGTTTTCTTCTATAATATTTCTATCGGGTCGATTTTTTTATTGTTTCAAAATATCAAGTGTAATCAAAACTACGTGGTTTAACTTATAATTCATTAAAAAACTACGATTTATGATGTCATATCAGTTAACATTTCGTCTGTTTCAAAGTGATAGAGATATGGATGGCGTGTGCAGTTTTAGGAAGTGTTTAAAGACAGCGAAAAGTATTTTCAAAATGTATGATTATACCCATATATGTAAACAATACACTACACACATATACCACACTTGTATGACTATACCTATATATGAAATATTACAGTACACACATACACCACACTTGTATGATTATACCTAGATATGTAAATAATACACTACACACATACACCACACTTGTATGATTATACCTATATGTGTAAACAATACACTACACACATTCCTAAAACCGAATGTGTTGCCATCACATATTGGAAGATCTTCAAAATTTCTTTGGTGTTTGCCATCCTTGGTAAGTTTTCTGCAGCATTCTTACCAAATATATTTTTATAAACATACGCAGATGCGTGGAAATTCCTTTTTTAATGGCCATAGCCCCCATTTTCCCATTTATACACTATATTTGTTTTTTTTTTAAATATAGTTTAAATCGATCAATTATATAAGATAAAAGTAAAATCCCACGTAAAAGTACCCTTGAGGAGAGCCTGCTCCCTAAACCATACTGTAAAAATTGCCATGTAAAGAAAATAAAATGGGAGGTACAAAATAATATGAAACACATTTCATAGCTATTGATTTGGAATAAAAAAAAGATATATTACTTTCAATTCCAATAATATGGGATACATTTCACAACGAGTTATTCAAAACGATGATAATAAATATACTGGCAAATAGAAAAGATTTTGATAATTTTCATAATTTTACACCTGCTTTAATGACGGGTCGTATCAAACGACTTATCTTGGCTACAAGTCACTATGGGAAAAAAATACTTATTTTTAAGGTGAGAGATAAGATTATGGGGAATGAGGAATATTCCCTGACATTTCTCGAGAAAGAATTTATATTACAAGATATGAAACCAAATTTCTCCGTTGTGAGGAATCAGAAACATCGCGTGGGTGTAAAAGACGGAGAGAAGAGAGGGAATAGTCATGACAATAGAAATGAGAGACCGCTTAAGAAATTGTCAATAGCAATATTCATTTTCAAACACCCAAATGTTGTCACGTAGTGCTGAATATTAAACATCATTTCAAAATTAAATGCCTTTTTTGTTTTAATGAAAATCGTTTCATATTCTGATAATAATACTCGTTATATGATACTGGTTTTAGGTCAATTCCTGAATGGTGTATTGATGAATATTTTTTTTATTTTTTCAGATATTTCGCGAACTATAAGTAGATGTTAAATAGTTGAAATCTGACTTCAGATCTACCTGGAGATCCATCAGCAGATTTCCTTACATTATTATTAATTATTTGGCCTGGATGGCATTTTTATAGGAACAATGTTCTCTGTTTTTTGGATATATAGGAGACGGTATCTATTTAATTGATATTTTAAGGACTTGTGACCATCATATGGTTGAGTTAGAGCGTATACTTTATGCCTTAGCAACACTCCTCATTTCTACCATACATCCTTAAGATGTTTTTATTCTGCTTCCCTGGAAGCGAATGGGCACCTGAGAGAATTTGATCCACCTATATATACAAATCAAATATATCAGTATTTTTTAGAACGTGTATTTTCCTTACTTTTGTGACATCTGTTAAGAACAAGGGTAAGTTTTTTATTTGCTTTTTTGACAGATATATGACGACCTCGCGATACTGTTAATTTTTTATCATTGTTTTTTTTTGCAAGCCTTTTTCTAGCACTTCTGTAGAGGTTTATATGTGATTTTTTTGTGCTGTTAGCGAAGGATTTTATATGAATATTTTTTTATTTTTTCAGATACTTCGCGGACTGTAAGTTGATGTTAAATAGTTGAAATCGTTTATTGATGATTTGAAAACTAATACTTAGAAGATTTTTTTATTGTAACTTAAATTTTTAAAAATATGTTTTCAATTAAGTTTTCTTGTCATGTTTATGATTTTTTTATGAAAATATAAAAAAACTCACTTTTTATTTAGTATTCACCAGTATTTTATTTGAGTTGAGTTCTCAAAGAGGTGGGGGGTGAAAAGTGGCTAATAAAAGGGGAGGGGGTGAGAAATGGTTAATAAGGGGAGGGGAGTAGGTAAGCATCAAAAGGATGGGTTTTAAACGGGAAACATATTTAGCAGAGGACTGTTATTGAAATAATCTTGATTGTTTTAATTTTGAGACTTGAGTTAATGTTTTTTTTTTAATAAAAAGCAATAACTTAAGTCTCAAAATTATAACAAACAAGTAAATTTCAATAAAAGTTCTCTGCTCAATATGTGTCTCATTCGAAAGCGTTTCTTTTTGACGCCTATCAACTCCCCTCGACGAGGAAAACGAAGGTCTTTGAAACTGGTAATGAACTCAAATAAAACACTGGTCAATACAAAATAGAAAATTTATATAATAAAACATTTAAACTTTTAATTACAAAATGTTTTGAGAAACGAAAAAGATAATTAAGCTGACAAATAGATAGACGCCTGTCATCTTTTATTTTTTTTTTTCGTCTTGTCTTTTATCGTTTGGTTTTTCCCATCTCTGTGAAAATGAAGGCTTTATATGTATTTCACAAAATGAAGTTTTTAAAATAATATGTAAAAGTATATAAAACTTAATTAAAACTACATACTTCATTTGAGCAAAATCGAAAAAAGCAACCTCCGTGGGTTTTTAGGTAAAATCATTTTGGTTAGTCACCAACATTATTTTAAAGGGTTCTTGTATTTGGTTGGTAAGATGACTTTGGCTGGTGAAATATCATTAGTTTATCACCAACTTCATCAATGGTATCTTGTTTTTGGTCAGTAAGATGGATTTGGTTGGTCAACAACTTCATCAAAAGTGTATTTTTTTTTAAATTTGTAGGATGTCTTTGGATGGTAAGATGCTATTGGTTGGTTAGATATATTTGGTTGGCAAGTGGTAATTGGTTGGTAAGATACCTTTCGTTTGTCATCAACTTCATCAAAAGCATTCTGTCTTCGGTCGGTAAGATGCCTTTGATGAAGTTAGTGCCTTCGATCTGGGAGGTGTGGGTTTAATCCCAATAACACCCAAAAAACATGAAATAGGTCTCAGTCTGATAAAAAAACGTGAATTTGATAACTACACTCTCATGCTAGATTTATTTGAGTTTTATTTTTGCAATTGCTAAATATTCGGTGACAAACTGCGAATTCTACACCCACTCCAGTAACTCTAAACTCGAGGACCAATAAATTACGCTTAAGACAATGTTGCATCCTGGCCACGCTCTTCAATTAGTTTGAATAACAAATCCGAATCGTATATATCAATAGGTGTCATATAATTGAATGCATTAATCAAAAAAATATACACAACTGAAAGAGAGAAAAAAATATATGTTTTCAAATTAAAGCTAAATAAACACCTCCCAGTTCTTTCAACATATCATTGTTCGGTTCAAGAAATCTGTACAAAATAATCATTGTGAATTATAAACAAATGTATTTTTCTGTTTATTTGTATTATTTTATTTTTAATTATCAAAGAGACGAGACACCTCATTTAGACACTAGCCAGTATTATTGAGATTAAAATTTAAGTAAAGTTTTATGAAAAAATCATAAGAGCTGATGCTTTCCCTGGATAAATAATGTTCTCTGTAGTTATAAAAAAACAACATCTTGACTGTTTAAAGCTCACATATAATATGGCAGTTATATACCAACATAATATTGTGTCTTTCTTGGAAAGCCCTGAATGAAATCCAATCGATAGCTGAATGCAAGGTCAACCAAAAAATGCGGTTTCTTGAAATAAAAAATTATCTAATATGGTTATGAAAAAGGACGTTACGAATTCTATAAACAGTAAGGCAAACTAACGCCTACATTCTAAAATAATGAAAAATTACTGACAGATTGTCGACAATATGCCTTCGACGAATCCTCTGTTTCTTTGGGTACATTGCTCATGATCCACGGCCATGGAGACAATTTGAGAAGGTTCGTGCATACTGGAGGCGTAGAAGAACGACGTAAAACAGGAATAATCCCAAAGTATTGGACAGACTAAGTGAGAGACGCATCTAAAATATCCTTAACAACTGCCTTTCGAGTAAATTAAAGGGCAATTTCTGTAGTATTTCACAAGAAATATATATAATTAATAATTGATGGACTAAATACGGAAATAAATTACCATAAAATTCTTGTAGAATTTCAACCTCCATAATAATGCTATTCGATTCCGTAGTCCTGCGCATTGTGACTCTAGTTCCCTTGAACCTTTAAATCATGAACGTTCATCAGCAGCATATTTTTTTCACAATCTAACTTCTGACAAATTTGATTCCCATTAATTTATAACTGGTTTTTGTTCTGTTATATTTCATCTATAATCTTAATTTGATTTGTTACAAAGTTATTCCTTTTCCGAATCCAAGCTTGGTGATAAAAACATAGTAGGAACATAGATGAGATACCTTTAAGAAGTAGTATGTAAGATTCCCTAGGATACAGTTAGGTTTTCTGTTGGCATGTTTTAATCACGGTGACTTTCCTGAATATTGCCAAAGAAGATCACAAGGAAGTGAGAGAAGATCACAAGGAAGTGAGAGAAGATCACAAGGAAGGTCGAGAATCAATGTCAGTCACGATTCACCTGAATTAAGGAATGAATGGACTATAGCGTAAGATTAACTGGTGCAGAAGAGAGTACAGCAATATTTTGTCCTTACCCGAAATAATAAAAAAAAAAGAAAACTGACATGCACGCCTAGCACATAATAATAAAAAATAATTATCTTTGTGGAAGGTTTGTTTAGGAATCTTTAAATGACAGTTTGGTAACATCACTAGCAAGTATGACTCAAGTTCAACAATTTCCTACCTAAATAAGTTAGAGCATGTATGGTTCCAGAATATAATAGTGTGAACAGTAAAAGACAAAAATAAAGAACGGTGAACTGGAGAAGCCAACATGTAATCTCTCCTTGAGCTTAACGTAAGTCCGTGATCAGAAAATGGTAGAACATTTTCATACAGGTTAAATCTATGTATAACCAAGCTTGAAGATAATTCTTTAAAATAAGAAGAAATATTTATTTAGTCGAAGGAAGTAGTTCCCATTTTTAAGATATTTTCTTGAAAAATATTTTCATAAATTTTGTAGACGTCAATATCTGAAGCTTCATTCAAAATGGACAGCTCGTGAAATAAAAAGGAAGAATACTTGGAAAATTAGTTTTACTTGTCAGCCAGTCTAATTCGGTCATATTTATGTATCTCCAATAGCTATAAACATATATTTTCCAACTAAGTTGGATTAGATGTAGCTCTTGTCAGCAAAGAATACTTGGAAAATAAGTTTTACTTGTCAGCCTGTCTAATTCGGTCATATTTATGTATCTCCAATAGCTATAAACATATATTTTCCAACTTAGTTGGATTAGATGTAGCTCTTGTCAGCAAAGAATACTTGGAAAATAAGTTTTACTTGTCAGCCTGTCTAATTCGGTCATATTCATGTATCTCCAATAGCTATACACATATATTTTCCAACTTAGTTGGATTAGATGTAGCTCTTGTCAGCAAAGAATACTTGGAAAATAAGTTTTACTTGTCAGCCTGTCTAATTCGGTCATATTTATGTATCTCCAATAGCTATACACATATATTTTCCAACTAAGTTGGATTAGATGTAGCTCTTGTCAGCAAAGAATACTTGGAAAATAAGTTTTACTTGTCAGCCTGTCTAATTCGGTCATATTTATGTATCTCCAATAGCTATAAACATATATTTTCCAACTTAGTTTTATTAGATGTAGCTCTTGTCAGCAAAGATATAATAAAAGACACACATTTTTCCTCACGCTTAGAAGCTAGTATCCTAATGTACTTAGAAAAACCTTGTAGGATAGACCCACGTGTAGAAACAGTAGTCACGTAAGTAGAGCTAGTATCCCAACATATTTAGAAAAACCTTGTAGGATAGAGCCACGTGTATAAACAGCAGTCACTTAAGTAGAGCTAGTATCCCAACATACTTAGAAAAACCTTGTAGGATAGAGCCACGTGTAGAAACATCAGTTACGTAAGTAGAGCTAGTATCCCAACATACTTAGAAAATAATTGTAGGATAGAGCCACGTGTATAAACAGCAGTCACGTTAGTAGAGCTAGTATCCCAACATACTTAGAAAAACCTTTTAGGATGGAGACACGTGTAGAAACAGCAATCACGTAAGTAGAAATATCGCAAAAATTTCTTATGGACGTCCTCCACAATTTAAGAGTAACAAATCTTTATAGAGTTCCCCATCAATGATCAAATACTTCACAATTTTTCATGCTACGTACCAGCCTACTATGGAGAGATTTGAAAACCCTTCCCCCCTTAAATTACTTAAAAACTCGTATCACAAACCCCAATACCTTATTAGCAGGCACACATGTCCTCCACACGAAGACCAAAAGATAACCTTTTGTTAAAATTAATACTCAAGTCTTTGATGTATTTTACTCTCTAAATCATAAGATATGAGGTCCTTACCCTGAGAATTAAACAAAAAGTCTCATTTTAACTAACAGAAAAAGACTGTATAAAACGAAAGCGTAATACAATCAAGACTGACCATAATTAACTGGAAAGGTAAGTCATTAAGGAAAAATAATTTTACCACTCGGCGAACTCTTCTCGTTTTATTCAATCTGGAATGAAAAAAAAATGTCTCCTTAAGTAAAAGTTGTGCAATAAATCGACCTCTCACCTCGTCGCCCTGTGCTATGTTCGCACCCCAAATGAAGAGACGGAGGGTGCGTGCGGGCGAAGTTAAATTGAATCCTGCTCGTTTAACTTTCTTTATTTGCCTGAACCGTTGCTCTAAATCTTATAGAATATATAAAAACTTTTAATATAAAAACCTCCCCCTCCGCTTACCCCTTTATTGGAACTAATAATTTTGTTATGGTTTTAGTTCGAATGCTTTCTTGTTTTTTCATCTTGTAAATATTACATTAATTCTTATTTCAGGTCTCAGCATAGCCATGTTGTTAATGCACGATATGTTGAAGACAGTTAAAAGTTAAAGATATAGGAAACGCGTGTGCAGCTTTATGTAGCAATAAAATACAACCTTTTTGGGAGGTCTTATCAAAATTTGATTGTTTATAAACACTTAACACATATGAAATATACATTACATCTTAAGTCACCTCACATATCGGAAGATCTACAAAGGTTTTTTCGTAGTTTGTCTACCCTTGGACTGTTCCACAATTTTTTTACATATGCAAGAAAGTGCCTTATCTGAAGTGCACAGCAATTATCTTTCTATTCTTACACTCCGCTAATATATATTTATGTACAATATTTTTTATGTAAATATAAGGAGGCTTAACTCCTCAGTTGGAGCACCCTCAAAGAGAGTCTGCTTTAAAAACTTAATAAAGTGTCTTTTTATTAGCGTAACGAGGAAATATTTTCGTAGAAAACAGTGTGTCTGACTCTATTAATCGAATCAAATAATACGCTTGTCGTCGGTATACGTATTGACAATAACATTAAAGGCAATCTCTATATGAGCGTACAGTGAGTTAATGATCGGAAAATTGCTGAATATTTTTGAAGACATCTGAGTAGGTGCCGGGACAGTAAAATATGGCATATAGAAGTGATAAAACATGAAAAAATGTATATGTTCTCAGATTCAACCAAATGAGCGATGTATGATAAGGTGTGATGTTATGGTATTTTCTTATAATAGGTTGATAGGTTGAATATGAATCATAAGCAAAAAAAAATCGTTGAAGTTTGCTCACCTATTCCTCTGTTACATCCAGATAACATACGTCTGCATAGTCAATAAGTGATATAAGTAGATATTACATTTTTTCACGTAAATACAGAGAAAAGCTAAACGATCTCCATAGCCTCGTTCATAAGACGCTAGTCTTCCAGCCCGGGAGTTACGAAATCGATTCCTGTTGAAACCTAACTTATTTTCAGTATGAATTATTAAAGTTTTTCCTCAAGGCTTCATTAACATAACATATTTCTGGTTGTTTGGACGATTACTACATGACAATAAAGCCTCCAGGTTAAAATTTAAACAACGTAATACAGCACAGGTGTTTGGATATTTTAATAATCCAAAGATGGTCTTAAAACCGGTGGATTTCTCTTCGTGTCGTTTTAAGATTTGAAGCGTCTAGCGATAGAAAACAAATTCAACGGGTTATCAAAACACACATACTGGAACCGGATGGTATGAAAATTTGCTAAGATGATGCTTTACAATAGTATTTGGGTGCTAACTTTGATTTATGAAAGTGAAACGTCGACGTTAAAAAATATTGAGCAAACGCTGTTCAAATAACAACGTATAACAGAATACGGAATGAAATGATAAGGGATGAATGGGAACTTAAGGCTGATGTGTTGAGTAAGATGAAGAAAAATACGCTGAGATGGTTTGGATATGTAGAACGAATGAACGAAAACATATTAAGATTGGATAGATGGAGCAGATATGAGCAGAAGGCATTTGAAGTATGGTAAGATCAAGTGAATAATATTTTGAAAGAAGGAATAGTAGAAAATCTGCAAAATCGTAGAAGTTGTATGAGAAGGTGTATGGATGTGGAGGAGGTGAAATATGTGTGTTTGGATATGAAAATATAGCGCTTTGTCTTCTCTGCATACCTCATTAGGGAAATTGGGTAAACGAGTATGTATGTTAGGTAGATCTGACACGTTATCCAGGTATGCGATCATATTTATTTAAGGTTAAAAATAAACTTAACACAAACATTTTGGATTAACTTTAGTTTATTCAACTACTTTTCACTAGCATCAAGATAACAAACACCCCTATAAGTAATTAAGATCAAAATGAAGCTTTGAGTAAGGTTCTATTAAGGATAGAAAGAAAAATGCCCAATCTGTTGAGAAAATGGAGATTTGCGAAGTTTGGCGCTTAATTCGGAAAGATTATTATACCAATTCATACATTATTTAAATTAACAAGTATTTCAAGATCATTAAAATATTGTTAATATAGAATTAAACAGACTTTCATTTGAATAGGCATAATATTAGATAAATTATCCCTCAAAAGAAGCTTTTAATTCGAATAGACAAAACGTTAGATAGATTAGTCCTCGAAAGAAGCTTTTAATTTGAATGTTTAAAATAGTAGACAGAGTAGTTCTCAAAAGATGCATTTAATTCGAATGGACAAAACATTAGATAGATTAGTCCTTAAAAAATGCCTTTAATTCGACTAAATTTAACATTTAGATAGAGTAGTCCTCAAAAGAAGCCTTCAATTCGAATAGATAAAACATTAGATAGATTATTCCTCGAAAGAAGCTTTTAATTCGAATAGACAAAACATTAGATAGATTATTCATCGGAAGAAGTGTTTCAAGTATTTTTTTAGACCGCTAAAAGTCATTTTTTAGATAGCTAAGAGTCATTTTTTAGGCAGCTAAGATTGTGATTCATGAAATCGCCAACAATAAATATATTACATGTCCATACTTGTAAGTCATCAACATATAAGTGGTACTTGTATTAAAATAGTTAATTAATCGGATTATAGAAAATCAGTTAGAAGTCATTATTAAACTTGAACCACTTCAAAGCAAGATTTGAAGCATTTAACTACTTCATGTACTCCGGCAATAATACTAGCTACCCGTTTTCTATGATAAGCGTGATACTATCAGTGTTCCTGATTAATGCAATCGTAATACAGTAGCCAGGACAAAAACCAGACTGCAATCGGTTAACGCAATTATTAGAGGGTAGGTGATTCATGAGTTGACTATGAACCATTAAAACCTTTAAAAATAATGGTATTATGCAAACAGGCCTAAAGTCTTACTTAGTTGTTATTTATTTTTAAAGCAGCGAAAATGAAATATAATTTACAGGACTGAAAAAAATAATAAAACGAAAAAACATTTCCAAACATTAAATTATAGTAATTTTAAATTCAGGTAAATTTAAGCTACGTAAATCCTTGAGACAGTAAATATAAAAACACAACACGTGCCTTAGTTAATAAAGCATTGGGAAAAAGAATGTTGAAATCCAATTACATCTGTAAAGAATACCACAAAAAAATTAATTGACGAAGAAAAAATACTAATTTAAATTAAGTATTTTGTTTTGAAAATAACAGAAGCAATTACTAAAAACAGCTACGTTAGCTGTGTACCAAAAAGTCTACGAAAATAAATTCGTATTATAATGATAAATATGTTTAAATAAACTGAAAGATTTATAACTAAATTAATCAATCTAATAATATGAATTTTGATAGAAAAATGTTAAACATTAAGCTTTAATTATTTTAACTAAGTAAACCCATATTTAAAGATTGGCCTAAACGAATGTGGACTTGTTCTTGCTAAATAATTAGTTGTTAGAATTGTTATCTAGTTATTAGTAGTATGTAGGTGTTAATTATTTCTAAGAGTTCATATATTAAGATTTAAAAAAAATTACAATAAAATGAAGTGTATGAAAATAAAATTACGTGATTTCATAAATTAAAATATATAAATAACATAAGTTAAGTAATAAATGTGTATATATGGTAGGTAAAGCCTTGACAAATATTTGTACCATATATTATAATACATTGTTCAAAAAAAATCTATTGAGGCGTTCAGTTTTAATAAAATATTTCGTAATTAAAATTTAAAGAAAAAAAGTAAGAATAATCCACAAATTGCAAAAAGCACGTGAAACATTACTCTAAATTAAGAGATTTTATACATGAAAAAAGAACACTTTTTTCATTAAAATTATAAAAGGTTTGATTGAATCAAATGAACGATTTCTTGAACGAAGGAAATCTAAAGAGAAAGAATTTAGTAGAGTTGTATAAGAAATGTTTAGATGTTAAAGAGGCGAAATAGTTTTGTTAAGATAGACAGTGTGGCGCTATGTCGTTTCTGTCTATCCCAATAAGGTTGTGAATTTATAAATAATTGTGAGAATCTTTTACTTAAGATGTAACAATACTAATAACGAGAAAAGAGAGGAAAACAATAACTAGATAATACATTTTTGTTGTATTTTTTGAGAATATAACTGTCTCACTTAATATCGAAGGGTCAGCATGTGATATAAATATTTAAAAGTTTATTTTTGAGGGCCATTTTTTTTATCTCTCTCGTGTTCGCGAATCAGCCGACATCCAACGCACTTAGTTGCATTACAGCCACGACCTTAGGAGCCAATTTGCTAAGACTGTTCTTCCACCTGGGGAATCCGGATTTGAATCCCGACAGTCCATAAAAAAGGGTTACAGTTTGGTTAAAAATCCTATGCGCTAGAAGTTTACGAGTGTTGTTGTCTTTCCATTTCCATGTATTTTAAACACATGCAAATCGTTCCTCAGTTGCTAGTTCAAGGCATTCTTAACCCGAAAGCTCGATAACTGAGGCCAAAGTCAAAAATGTCTATCAAACACGTTTTTCAACATGTTCACATCATAAATATTGAGTAGTACTACACAAGTGTATGAAAAACTGACAATCGGTTTGTAACATTATCACGGCTTTCGACCGTTCGAAGTCTCAGTTCTATAGTCTGACAACATGGACAGCCCGAAAAATGGATGAACAATAATTTTATAAAAAATGATTAGTTATTCATCGTCTCAATAAATTGAAATTAACAGTTAAAAATAATAAAAAAAAGAATTTAAATATTTTGCTCACATATTTCGCTGAAATATTGACGTAAGTGCTTACAGGATGTTCTAAGCCCGCATTCCCCCATTGCCGGTGATGGATTACTTTTTAATACTTTATGTAAATGATATATGAAGGAAGGATGCGAAGCCTCGTGAAAGGATTCGCGAAATCAATACGAGACCTTCCACAACTTTTGTTTTGTTTCGTTTATCCTTATTTACGTAAGTATACCGCCGAAAACACTTTTCTATTTACTCTTTTATTTTCTTTTGTGTAAAGGAAACGATATTGTATTATTTCAATTAAATTCTAAGTTTTATGTTTATGCTTATTTTTTATGTGAATGAAGTGTTTTGTTTTTCAATTTGAAATATTTTTTTGATTTGAAATAAACTTTTTTTAAAAAAGCGCTTCAGCTGAAGTCTGATAATTTAAAAGCTTGTTTTTTTTTTCAGATATTTTTTCTATAAATAGAAGAACTAGTGTTCGTCCACTAGGTTGTAATTTATACGACAAATGTACAATAAAGTCATTTAAAATGTTTATATTAATCTCAACTTATATTCTCAAAATAAAATATTTTTCTAAACTCTTATTTAATGGGAAAGGCAAAAATGGAATACATAGCAAACAGTGGTGTGTATAAACTTTTATGTGCTGACTGTGATAATTTCTATATAGAAAAAACAGAAAGATCTTTTGAAAAGAGATTTCGTGAACACAAATCCGCCTTAACAAATCCTCTAATTTATTTCGAAATGGCTAATCATTGTCACCGTGAAAACCATACTTTTTCTATCGATGATGCCAAATTCTTAAATATCAGTAGTAACGGAAATAAATTGAACAAATTAGAGGCCCTAGAAATTTCTAAGTCAGTACATCGATCCGAACATCTGGTGAACAGTTATATCCCAAAAATCTCTCCGCTCTTGGCCGAAATCGTCCCATGCCTCCTTCACCCCTCAGCCCCCAACCGTTAAAGCGTGTATATCGGTACCAGTTCGAACAGCATAAAGTATTGTTTGTGCTCCCCTGAAGATGATGTGAAAGCGTTGAAACCGGTAGGGTTATACCGTTACAAAAAAGTGGAATAAACAGTGTTTGATAAAAATAAATTACAAAAAAATATTTTTCATTGATATACGACAGGCAATTACTCGTAATCGAGAGTATGATTGTCATGAATTCTGTGCGTGTACGCAAGCAAAAACTGTTGTACTTCAGTATGTACACATTTTTAAAAGATCAATCTCAAAGTTACAATCCAGAAGATTAAAGTTTTAAGTCGATCAGCAGGTTAAATCATCTGCAGACTTTTCATAGCGGTAATTTAAATTAACTTAAAAGCGCTGTGAGAATTAATGCAAAGCACATAAGCTTAAGAAAAACACTAATTGAGATTTAAAATGATTTAAGTGTTAAACTAGTCCGGAAGTGAATCTGACAGGAATCAAACCTTGAACGCCCGCTCGCTTATCGTGAATGATAGCCGTTAGACTACGGTCGCTGACATTAAATGAAATGTTAAGCTGAAAATTAGAAAAAGATTTATAAAGAAAGTTAAATTGTTCAGAAAACATCATGTAAATAAAACTTTAGAATAACCTCTTCTGTTTCTCCACCTCAAGAATATCAATTTCGAAAAAACAAGATTGCCATTTTACTAACAAAATATTATTTTCTTTAAAAATACTCTTTATCTCCTTTTAAAGGACGCCCGAAGGAAAAAAGTTAATAATCGAGTGAAATACTTAAATAAGTATTTTTCAAGGATAGAAAAGTTTCGTCCTTGAATTTTTAAAAGCGTCCTCGCCTAATGATTTGAAGGATAAATTGAAGTTAATCTTTGGGAAATAAATAAACCGTTTTTAATGTCAAGGACATTCCTATTAATTTTGATTGAAAAGTGATATGGTATGCCTAAATTGGGAATAATCAGTATTGTTTTCTCAACCATAAGAAATGCTCAGCAATTTTGAATATTTATTCACAACTTACGTCGAATGTAAACAATCAAATTGAAATATTTGTGTATATCCAGTGAATATATACGTTCATAATAATTTGGAATTCAGGTTGAAAAGTAACGTAGACTATATAAATGATTTCAAAGAAAAATAATATTTTATAAAGTACTGTAAACAAAGTGAAAAAATCGTATTTATCCTTATCAATAAAGGTCTTGATTGGACCGTAGACAATGATTTTAAGGAAAAATAATGTTTGATTTAGATAGATAGTTTAAAAACAACGCATTTACATTATCCATAAATGTCTTGGGGTCGTTAAGACCTTTTTAAGGAAAAATAATGTTTGATTAAATCGTGTTATTCTAAATAGAACCGTTGATAACCGTTTTAAAGCTGTTTGATTATATAGTACAACAAAGTTTAAAAACAACGTTTTTCTTTTATCCATAAATACTCGTACCTTGGTTGTTCCGTGGAAACTATTTTAAAGGAAAATAATGTTTGATTAGATACATAGTATAATTTTATTAAAAACAACGCCTTTTCTCTGTCTATAAGTGTCTTGGTGTCGTTAATACCTTTTTAAGAGAAAATAATGTTTGCTTTAACCGTGTTATTCTAAATAGAACCGTTGATAACCGTTTGAAAGCTCTTTGGTTAGAACACATAAAAAAGTTTTAAAACAACGTTTTTGCCTTATCCGTAAATACCTTGGTCGGGCCGTGGAAACCATTTAAATAGAAAATAATATTTGACAAGATAGATTAAACAATGTAAAAAAACGTATTTCTTTTATCCATTAAAGTCTTGGTCTCGATACCAACTTTCCAATCAGTTTTCTGTCCCCGAATAGTCTAGTTAGGAAAACCTTAAGGCAGTATTTATACCGCTACCTCCTGTTAAAATAAGTAAATGTTAACAAGTATCACACATGTTGAAATATAACTCTTACCTGAAAATTTATTGTTTTCCTTTATTCAGGTGAGACATTTCCAGGAATCAAATGGCGTTTTGACGACATAATATTAGAATTACTGAAAATATGTAAAAATTTCGCTACACGTGGGGCCATTTTGTACCTTGTTGAATTTAAACACATTCAAATATCTTTTTACTCCGAATTCCATGGATATTAAGGTCTATACACAAAGCGTTAAAGTAGATTAAATTTGTGATCCGGTAGAAAAGGTTAAAGGGAAAAGTGTAAAAACAAAAAAGGAAAGTTTGCTTTAATCTTTACTAAAAATTTGTATACGAGTACATCACAATAAAAATGATTGCTTTCTAAATTTGTACCACTTTTTGGAAAATTTAATAAAATGTTTATTATAGTTGTATGTTTGTACCTACTGTCATGTATGTAAATCCCGGGACTCGAAAAATAACTAAACGAATATAATAAAAGAGATAAAAAACATACATTGTAAACAATATTTGATGTTACATTTGCATATATCTGGTAAATAAAAATGTATGTTCGAGATATATTTTACAAGTAAATGAAGAAAAAATCTTGCCATGGTTTCGAAGTATTGATAATGAGTCGCAAAAGGCTTACAAAATATATTATATGGGTCTGAAATGGATAGAGTTTGAGAAAAAGGTATACTAAGAAGAAAATGGAAGCAAATAAATAGTAAGAAAAATTTTAACTGAGAGAAAGTCAAGAAGAATAATAAACAGAAGAGCATGTTTGACAAGTGTATATGAGGAAGTGGTAAAAGCTGTGTGTGTGAATAGAAGTGAATGGAGATCTGTCCTCCCTGTCTAGCCCATAATTAATATAGACAACATAATATATGAGGAAATCATATATAAGGAAATTATACAGATCAAATTATTGATGTTCAAAAAATAATCAAGGGGAATTAAACACCTCAAATGAATACATAAAGCCAATTAATTGATGGTTAAAATAGAATAAAATAATTTTAAGTCAGTACATCGAGGCAAACATCTGGTAAACACGTATATCCCAAAAACTTCTCCGCTGCTGGCCGAGATCGTCCCATGCCTCTCTCACCCCTCAGTCCCCAATCCGAATGTCCCCAACCGTTGAAGCGTGTATATCGGTACCAGTTAAAACAGAATTCAGTCTTGTTTGTGCTCCCCTGAATATGAGGTAAAAGCCTTGAAACCGGTAGGGTTATACCGTTACAGAAAGTGGAGTAGACAGTGTTTGATAAAATAAATAACGATGTCTTTAAACCTCTGCTCCTCCAGATCCATCATGTGATCTTCTTTGAGAGAATACGCCTAATCCTAGACGCACACTCCCATCCGCAGATATCCCTAGCATGTGGATCCTGCTGAGCCGCCTGGTAACGCTGACGCGTGTTCGCAGCACGCTGACTGTTTATCACATGTCTAGCTGTTGAGACACCATCAGCTCGAGAGCAAATAGCTCTCCACCTGCGAAAAGAGAATTATACACATCAAATGAATATTTAACTTCAATTTATGGACGTAAAAAATATAAATTTTACATACTCTCTCCAGGTAATTTCACAAATTATATTTGCCACGTCATCCGATACGTTTTCAAAGAGCGAGCACATCTCAATGTTCCCCGTATTTCACAAAATATCGCGTCAAATTATAAAAATATAATTGTGATTGTCACTCGCGCTGAATGGGCTTTGGGCATAAATAAAAAATATAATTTACCCACAAAATGACACTCAAAACGGGAATGAATAATCAGTGAATAATCAGGCGGAGTGGGGATCTGTAAGCTGACTGTTCAATTTATCATCATATTCTGTATCGCGGCTCGTGGTGAGAATTTCGAGGGAGATATTTTGTTCGTGTGATCAATTTGACAAATGGTTGTTTTTTCAACAAGTCGGGGGTTTATAATTGGTACAGCAAAGTGGTGTGATGGAATCATTTTATCTCACCTACTGTATGTTGTTGCAAGTAACAAGGTTGACAGCGGGTTAAGACGTGTTTTTGCAAATAAATCAATACCTTTTTTTATCGAAATTGTGGTGTTTTAGTACCAACCTTGATGTATGGAAAAGAAGCCTGGGCAATAAAAGACAATGATAAGTGCCGAATGAACGCGTGCCTTATGCAGAATAATATTTAGTTTTACGCAAATTTTTCTTCCTCCATATTCATACACCTCGTTATGCACAATATTCCATTAATCATACTTCTTAATTTATCCTCTCTCAAAATCTGGTCTACTTAATCCAGCCACGTTTTCCTCAGTCTACTTCTTTCACATAAACCCTACAATTTTAACCTGTCTTTTTTAGCCATTCATTCTTTCCACAAGCCCAAATCATATTAAAGCTCCTTTTTATCTTACTTAAAACATCCCTTTTGTCCATTCATTAATCTTTCGTCTTAGTTCCACCTTCTCATTCAACGACACATCACATATCCACAAGATTAATCCTACTTTAATCCTCGGCCGAATCCTGATTGATATTCTTTGAAAATAAAAAAAAAAACCTCACGTCATACTCCTTTTGGGGTAGACATACAGGGCACATCTCAACACTTTCAATCCATGCACACAGCTTTTGCCACTTCCAAATACCATACACACATTTCGTAAAATTTGTCCCTCTTTTTCTTACTCGTCTTTACTTAAAATACTCATATAAAATATTTCTAACAATTTCCTTCTACATTTTTTTGTCTATCTATTTCTTAAACTACATGAATTTCAGACATGTGTATTTGTTTTGTCAGTCTTTTGTAACTCATTCTCAGTGCGACAAAACTATCTTAAGATTTCTTTATATTTATATTTCAGACATGTGTATTTGTTTTGTCAGTCTTTTGCAGCTCATTCTCAGTGCGACAAAACTATCTTAAGATTTCTTTATGTTTATATTTCAGACATGTGTATTTGTTTTGTCAGTCTTTTGCAACTCATTCTCAGTGGGACAAAACTATCTTAAGATTTCTTTATATTTATATTTCAGACATGTGTATTTGTTTTCTCAGTATTTTGCAACTCATTCTCAGTGCGACAAAACTATCTTAAGATTTCTTTATGTTTATATTTCAGACATGTGTATTTGTTTTGTCAGTCTTTTGCAACTCATTCTCAGTGCGACAAAACTATCTTAAGATTTCTTTATATTTATATTTCAGACATGTGTATTTGTTTTTGTCAGTCTTTTGCAGCTCATTCTCAGTGCGACAAAACTATCTTAAGATTTCTTTATGTTTATATTTCAGACATGTGTATTTGTTTTGTCAGTCTTTTGCAACTCATTCTCAGTGGGACAAAACTATCTTAAGATTTCTTTATATTTATATTTCAGACATGTGTATTTGTTTTGTCAGTCTTTTGCAACTCATTCTCAGTGCGACAAAACTATCTTTAGATTTCTTTATATTTATATTTCAGACATGTGTATTTGTTTTGTCAGTCTTTTGCAGCTCATTTTCAGTGCGACAAAAATATCTTAAGATTTCTTTATATTTATATTTCAGACATGTGTATTTGTTTTGTCAGTCTTTTGCAACTCATTCTCAGTGCGACAAAACAATCTTAAGATTTCTTTATATTGTCATTTTTGCTACATTTGATAAAGCGCGATATTATATATATATATATATATATATATATATATATATATATATATATATATATATATATATATATATATATATATATATATATATATATATATATATATATATATATAATTTGGATTCTTCATTGTAAAATTGACGCATGTATATTTTTTTACATCATCCTCATAATATTTTTAAAGACTACTATGAAAATAAATTTAAAAAATCAGTAGATGAAAGGTAACTCCGTATTATCTAAATTACAAATTTTTATTATATAGTATATTGTGACCTCACTGAAAAAACCTGAAATTAATTATGATAAGCCTTTCATTTATAAGCCTAAAGGTCAAGATTTCAGACTAATGATCGTCGTTCACAAAATGTAATCAGGGAGTTTTCCGACTTCCTTTTCGGGTGTGTCTCAGACCTTCATTGATGGCCGCCAAAGACCCCTAACGAATTTATAAATTTCGCGTTTGTATGGAATATTGTATTTTGCTTTTTCCGCACTTATTTAACCCATTACAATTGAAATGGATGTATGGCAACAACAGATTTTTCTGTAGTACCAACATTTAAGGGAGGTGATTTTTTTCAGGTATTTCAGGTATTTTCAGCTATTTACAAGATATACAGATTATTTTAAGCTTACCTATATATTTTCTAATTTCATTTATACCAGTATCATAGTACTCATATATTTGAATATATCTACGTAGGTGATTCGAACATATAGAAGAATGTGACTGAAATACAATGTTTTCTTTGACCCCATTAATCAAACTGGAGTAGCAACATAACTTGTTGTTCGTCATTGCATGTGTTAGCAATACTACCCAAAATATAAAGAGATAAAATAACTGTAACGTCAAAATACAAAATTAATAGATAGCAATAGTGTAGAATAAAATGTAAATTAAAAAAAAAACAGTGTGTGGGCAACCATACAGCGGGGTAACCTGGGTTTTTCCTAATACAGGGGGTTTGATCTGTAGTGTGTCACACTGCATATGATATGCACAAGGGGAACTGGCTGAATCATTTTTCTGTGGATAAAGGGAGATTCTTATCATGATCCGCATCATTGGCATTGCATTGCCTGCATTTTTTAGAGGTATGTAATAACTGCACAAACTGACACCAAATGCTATGGCCAATCTGGAGAGAACACATTGCGTGTGAGAACTGAATAGTAATTTTGTAGAGAAAAATTATGAAATTAATTTGTTTCTTACTTTTTTATTCGTATTTTATTCAGACATGTTCAAGAGCGTGGTCAAGAGACAACTTTGGCCCCAGTTATCAAGCCTTGGTTAAACACCAATGAGTAGGCGAGTTACTCAAATTTTACCACTGTATGTGTACAGCAACAACACAATGAATATCAATTTTGTTACTAGACTTACTCTGTTGCCTAGTTGGTAAAAAGCATGTCTCCCAACTAGGATGTGGCGGGTTCGATTCCAGTTAGATGACAGGTTTATTTTTAAATAGATTCCAATTTTTTACACTCACGGCCTTTTCGACATCTTTCTGGTTGGTTGAGAGAAATTTTCACATAGCAATAAGTCCACTTAGTTGTACTGTATACAACAAAAATGTAATAGAATTGAATTGACTAGAATTTTTTAACCATACTAAAACTCTTTTCTTAGTATTTTTGGCATCGGGGAACAAACTTTTAACCCCTGGTTAGTAGACCAATGTCTTACTAATTTGTCAAGGATGACGTTATTTGGTATTTGTGACTATTAAAGAAAGAAACATCTTAAGTCGACTATCATGTTTACAGTTTGCTTTCCAATTATAGCAACTTAATCGAAAGTTAAAAACTATAGACCCATTAAAGAATAAACAATATTTCTTCAAGACTAATGGAATAATCCTATATAAATTTTGACAATATTTGACTTCGTTTAGTGGCTCAATTTTTCGATAAGTTTTGATTTAGTTTCTTTCAATTTATAATACAATGGGTTAACACTCGTGTTTTTGTAAATGTCACAATGGCGTGACACATGTCACGAGGGACGCATCAAGACATTTCCTTGAGCAGACAAGATTGTTCCCGCTGTAAAATGGGCATTCAACGTGTTTTTAATGGCATGCCACGAATGTGATGGTTTGAAAAAAAGCATTAATGTTTCATTCGTTAATATTTATTTAAGGCTTGATAACCTATTTATTATTGCAATAGATATTATTATTTCCTTACCAAGCATTGTATTGTATTACATTTTCATTGTTTCCTTACCAAGCATTGTATTGTATTATATTTTCATTGTTTCTTTACCAAGCATTGTATTGTATTACGTTTTCATTGTTTCCTTACCAAGCAATGTATTATAATACATTTTCATTGTTTACAGTGTAATTTGGCGGATGTGTTGCGTTGTGACCATCTCTTCTAACTATTCAAAAATATGTCATAGAGGCCGTAAGGGAAAACTAGAGAAAAACACGTTTTTAGTAAAAATCTGGTCTACAATCTCCATGAGCAATTTAGCTTGAGGTACCGTCCTTTCAAGCCTGAAATTGCGAACTAGATTTGCGTTGGTAGTCAAATTAAGAGAAATAGTCACAGTTTGGTTTTAAAATCAGATCTTTTCACACTTTTCTCGTGGTTGAATACACATGGCAAGAAACTTTAATAATTTAATTACTTAAATTCAAATACGGCCAGTTAGTGCGTTGATAAGAAAGATAGACTAAAAATATGGTTAAAAACTGAGTTAAACACATAATAACGTCCGTAAATGATCAATTAGGCATTATATGGGGGGGAAAGTAAAGGGTTTAAATCAGGGGTATGTTTAATATAATCACCTCAGAACAAAAATCTTATCGTCACCAATTCATGAGTTTCCATAATAAAATATTATATTAATTTAAAAGTTTGTTTTTTTTAAACACTTACATGAAAACATGTAAATAGAACCTTCAACTGGCTCATCGGTTGCTTATTTTTATCAAAGTATGTAATGTAAGCACGTTACAAAAATATATATATAAAAAAGTCTAAAAATCCATCTCAGGAAATACCAAATTTGTATGTTTTTCAGATTTTAAATATTTTTTAGATATAAATGTATGTGTCTGACGATTAAACAGCTGAAATTTTCCATCCCAGGTATAATTCATTGTTTGTTTAATGTGTTGAGTAAATATTCATTAAGTGGTGTAAACATATTTATACATAAATTAAAAGAAAATACTTGAATTAATTTTTAATTTCAATGAAAATGTGACATTTTTAATTAATTTACTTGACATCCAATCAACAGTGATTGCTCACTACATACAACAAAGTTTCACCAAGTCTACAATCAATTATAAGTTAATTTTGTTTGAATTATTCATGCGTTACTTTGGGGAAATCCATAATTTATAGAATATAATAATATTTGTTTTATTTTAAATTTTCATATGATGATCTCCGTAGTCTAGTTAGTAAAACGTCTGTATTTTACTTGGAGGTAATGGTTTCGATTCCCATTGGTACACAATTTTACTAAAAAGAGTTTCAGTCTAGTTTAAAAAAAAACGTATCAAGATATAAACTTTGTAAAACCACAGTGTTTCGAATTCCGGGGAATATTTTAAGCATGTGTATGGTAAGCAAAAGATGGTTGCCAAAACTATTGAGCGCTTTCCAAAGACAAGTATGTGTTAAATGTTGCAATTATTTTTAAATGCTCTGCGATGGAAAAGAAAAATTAATATTTGAGTCAATTGTCACGAGAGATGAAATTTTTGTTTTGTACCATGATCTCTTGTTGAAAAGTGACATGATGGAGTAGCATGGTTCGGGATCACCACGGCCCAAAAAAGTAATAAATTGTTTCACAAAAATGCGTCAATGTACACTTCTATGTTGAACTAATATGTGTCATAGGAGGGGTTGCAAAGTGGTCTTGGGTCATACAGCGATACATTGTTTTTTTCAATGTTCAATGGATAAGGCTCGTAGACGTGATTTTGATTTTGTATTTATTTATAAAGTTTATTACAATTTCTTAATAAGTCTTGAATAATCTTGCGGATTCACCTGCACCTTTGGTACGTATTGATTTAAATGTTCCCTCTCACTCTCTTAGAAAACCTGCTTTGTTTAGCATAGCTAAATAACACCCGCTTATATGACCTAGAAGTAAGAATGTGCCGAAAGTACAATGTGATAACCGACTTAGGTGTGAACATATTTAGTTCAACATTATCAGAGTTTAGGAGGATAGGCGCTGAATTGACTGAGGAATGAGTGTTTTATTTTATTATATACTGGCCTGCTGACAAAACTGAACTGTGCATGAGATGAACAATAAAATTGAGATTTTAATCCTTGGTACTATAAAGTTATATATTTATTGTGAAAATCTTGATAAATCTTCTTAAACTGTTCTTTAGAATAAAATATTAAATAAATACAACCTTTCAACACTAAATTTCAATATTTGAAAAACCCGCTCTCTAGTTCCGACGTGTCCCACGTGATTATTATATACAATTTGGAGAAAAAAACTTCAGGATATTTTTTCAGTGCTACCGAAAATAAATACATCGTTCTAAAAAAATATTGAACTATCGAGGGACTTTATTTAAAAAAAACCTATTCAATCACAATTTTTTTCCTTCAGCTAAAAATATTTTTGATCATATTCAAGATTTTTTTTTTGCAGAAGTTTCTATGTCGAGAAAATCTAGGTTTGGCAGGGGCCAGTGCGAACTATCTGTTTAAAAAATTTAATCTATTGAAATACTTAAAATCATCCTCATCAATGAGTACTTGGTATGTTTATTTATATTCTATTAACATAATCCCCCATTAAATGACAGATTAACTTCGCTTAAGAGAGAGAGTTATACAAGCACAACACACAACATTGTGAGGGAGTCGCACCGAACTGAAGGTTAACCCAGCAACTCAGTGAAATTTCAGGAAGCTTGCTAATTATATTTTATAAAGGGCTGTTTTCCCATTAACCCGATCGAGATAATCCCCTAAAGCCTTCTTAATATATATTAGAGCGAACATGGATCACGAAATTGGGGGATTACTAAAGATTTCCAAATGTTGGAGCAGACTTTTGATGCAATGTTGATGATGAAAGTTAATTTTAACTTATATATTTTTTATTCCTCTTATTAATTATCGACTTTCCGAATTTAATATAAGTTTTGAACTTTATAGAATGAAATATATAAATTCAAACATGAAGGATTGTTTTTATGATTTTTTTTATAATTTTCAAATAATTAATATTGTTCATTCGCTGTGAAAAAAACAGCAAACTTTTTAATATAAAATAAATATGAAAAAAACTCGAATATTCATTTAATGCTTGTTAAACGAAATTAATGAATTGGAAAAATAATTAACAGTTTAATTTTTAGCATTCTCTAAAGTACTGTATGGAGAGGAAAAGTGGATGATGTGTAATCATGAAAGAAACATGATAATGACCTCGAGATACGGTGTTGGCTGCTCCGTATTCCATCGACCAATGCATATATCATATAAACCAACGCACCAACGTTTATATTAGATTTGGTTCAACCAAGAATTAAATATAACTGAATGACTTACAAAAACATGTCAAAAATCGTAGTTATCAGAAAGAACAGTAAAAGTTTTCCAAAGCTAATGATCACAGGAACAGTTGAGAAAAAACGAGCCAGAGCAAGGTGTTCTATAAAATAGAGAGACCAAATAATGTAGTTTATATGATCCGTTTTCAATACAGCATCAACACCCAGGACCAGGAAAACGTTGAGACAATTGGTGTTCCAAGTTCCAAGTATAGCAGAGGTCCACAACGGGTAGCATTAAGCATGCGATGAATGAGAAGTTCCATTAAAAACATACCAAAATAAAAAGAATGTTCCCTGAATTCAAGATTATACTTTTTAATCAGATTTGCCCCTCATTAATATTTAATATGCAGAAAATTCAAAGGGAAAACTTAGAACAGAACAGAATGTACTTTGTGATTTTATTATACGCTCGAGCTTATCGCTCCAAAGCCTAACGATAAGAAACGTATTTATGTGAGCTTATCGCAAGGGAATAAAAGTTTTTTTTGCAAAGTTTGCAGTTTTGTGTGGTATCGGAACCATTAAAATCTCATTATATAGACTTCTCACTCTCCACCCTTATAAAGGATTCGCATACATATTTATACACAAATATACCTCCTTAGCTTCCCTTCTTGTGTCCCTTCGTTTGACTTCCGCATATTTTTCTTTAATATCTTCAAAAAAAAAACGAAATGAAAGTTGAACATTATTCAACTCAAGAATTATATTTTATAGTTTGCAAACAATATACTTTATGAAAAATGAAACATTCTGTTTTACAAGTCTGTACGGTTATTTCAACTTCAGATACGATTATTCAAATTGTCTGTGATTAACATTTACAATACGCAAACGGACGACCAAGGGTCGATTCCCGTCGTTTTTATTTTCAGGCAAGTTGTAATTTAAGACCACTTTACATCTAAATTTAAACTTATCTATTGCTTGTTTGTTGCTTATCAAATATTTTGAAAGCGCGCTAGCAACACAAAAAAATATATTTTAATTAAACATTGCTTAATGAAATTGTGCAAACAATTAAACCAGCCGATCGTCATGAAAGCTTATTCACCGTCGTGAAAGCTTATTGAAAGCTTATTCAACAATCAATATTTTGAGATTGATATATTGAGACTGTGTCTTCTTAAGCGCAACACTTTGCACACAATAAACTAATACATGATTAAACTTATTGCATTTATAAAACGACTGACAACCATGTTTGATCACGACAGATAGCGTATTGTACAGTATTGCATGTTCCAAAACGACGAGAATGTGTAAAGATGGCGCATAATCTATGTTAAAGTACATTCGTATAGGTACATGTAGATGAAATTATGTTTGAAATTTAAATAAGGGTGGACTCAAAATATTTTAAGAATCCAGTCTAAGGCACCGAATTGCTTACCAAACGCCTTAACCGGTATATACCATCAAGTCAAATATTTTATATTAATACTACTCGTATTCTCCCCGTCAGTGTGCTAAGTGTACTGCAGTTTTATTAACGAGTACTTGTACGTATTATTTATCAATCCACTTCACTCAATAACTACGCGTGTCTTAAGATTTTGTTGCATATGTCACTCAATACCTCTTGGTACATACATACCGTAAAGCTGTTTCCCTACTGGGAAAAGCAAAAAAAAAGCGCCAAACTTTCTTATTTCGAAATTTCGCCTCTTCCACATACATATGTTATGAGAACATATTCTCATACAGCTCCTACGATTTCTGTTACTTTTTTCAAAATGTTGTTTTCTTGATCTCACCATACTTACCTTGGTTTTCCTACAGCACGCCTTCCACTCATATTCACAATCGGTTTTTTTTTTTATGTTTCTTCATAATTCATTCCACGTGCCCAAACCATCTAATACTACTCTTTTTAATGTTACTCAACACATCATCCTTTTAGTAAAAACTTGTGAACATACGGGTACTCGTATCTTTATCTTATAAACTCGTCAATGTTGAATGAAATTTATTTAATTGTTACCGACCTTTTGTGTTTATTTATATTGGTACCTTGACTTATAAAATGAAATGTCTTTAAATTATTCACAGATATATATTTCAGTCTATATTTTTCCTTGTTTTTTTTTGGTTAAATATGTGAATTATAGAAAATTACAATACGTTAATGAGTTATCAATAAAATACTATGGAAATATAAATTTATTTGTCAGTTAGTTTTTTTTTCGATTAAAGAGAGTTTACTTCTTGTGGAATGGTAGCATGGTCTTTCAGCGAGAAAATCAGCCTCCCCATGAAAATTTAAAAACCCTTGTCCATCGCACCAAATTAATCCTACAGCTTTAAAAATAACACCATTCAGTGAAGGGACACAAAAAGTATCTCTATAAAAACAAAACCAACCACCGTACACAAAAAACAAAGGATTTTCAAAATTCCAATGAAAACGTCATCCTATCCTATCAAAAGGCACCCCACTCTTAAGAATATATGCATTAAATATTATTTCATGCATTAAATAGTTCCTTAACTTTATCAAATTATATTATAAAAAAGCTTAAAGGGGATTAACAGCAGCTTCAAAGCTACCTTGAATTTTTAACTAACCCCATTGTAATAAACTTTTGCATCAGTTATTCCAAATAATTTTGCATCAATTGTTCGTAATAATTTTGATGAAGTTACATTAACAATGCTTATGTACTAATCGATAATGTCTTTTATCGATTCATTAGTAAATATTTCATTCAAATTACGTACAATAAAATGAATCCTTTTACGCTTCTTTACTGTACTGCACTTCTTGGTGGGTTAATTACAAATTTCTCCCGATCAACCAGAAAGGTGTTGCTCAAGCTATTAGTAAAAATCGGACTGAAACTATTTTTAAAAAGAATTGGATATCAATGGCAATCAAATCCAAAGCCTCAGGATGGAAGACAAGTGTCTTATCAACAAGTGATATTTTCAGATTTCATTACACGTAAATGTATTTATCGGAATTTATGAGTCGCTGATTATAAATTTAAAAACATAGTCCTTTTGCAGCGATAATTTACTACAAAAAAAAACCATTATCATATCATATTTTTTGAAGTAGTCAATATATCGTTCACATAAATATTAATTCAACTATGTTGTGGGTTATAGAAAAAACTTTAAATTAATATGGATATCAAAAATTCTTGAGTAACAAAGTCACAAATCTGAATTTCTCGTTTATTATGAAAACTCTCATTTTTTTACTTAATGACAAAAAATTGAGGTTCTTAAAATAAAAGCTAAATTTCGCTTTATCTTTAAAACAAATTGGTAAATGTGTCCAACCAATTATATATATTTTTAAATTACACCTTTTTACTAACTTACCTATATTTATTGTATGCTGTTTAAAATAGTCGATTTAGAACGAATGAATAAAAAAATACTAGTTAAACAAATATATAGTGCAAATATGAAAATGGTTGAGGAAGACCTAAGAGGTTGAAACCAGGTTATGATATTTTGAAAGAAGGAAACATACTATAGATGGTCAGAGAAACTGTATGAGGAGGTGTATGTGTGTGAAAGAAATGAAAGATTTGTGTCCGAGATCAGAAAATCTAGCGCTCTGTTACCTCTGCCTACTCTTTCAGCAAATTGGTCAGGTGTTATGTATATCTATAAACTGGCATTTTTTTATTGAAATAATTTCAAAACACAATAAAAGATGACACCTTACGAATGGACGAATATCGCAA
The DNA here is from genome assembly GCA_949825065.1 of Odontocerum albicorne. Lineage (NCBI taxonomy): Eukaryota > Metazoa > Arthropoda > Insecta > Trichoptera > Odontoceridae > Odontocerum > Odontocerum albicorne. Next base: position 50,191,785 of record OX463839.1, read on the forward strand.
TAAAAGATGACACCTTACGAATGGACGTATGTGTATTTCTTGATTTTCTTCCGTGAAAGTTGATAAAAAAATTGCAAATACACAATACCTTTAGTTCTGATGAGAGTGCCCAAGTTCTGAAATGGTTGACATGATATTTTTTTCTGCAGCCTTTTGTTCATGTTCAATTATCAATAAGATAAATATTAATACTGACTTTGACAAAATAGGCAACATCCGTGGTCTAGTAGATAGATGTTTATCTTCCGATACGACGGTTTACAATTTGATTTATTTTAGTACAAAATTCCAATAAAAACGTCCCAGCCTAGTTTTCACTAAAAGTGTTTTTAATATATTTCTGATTATTTTGACGAGTATAAAACGAAGATGAAATTATATAATAATAATAAATAATAATAAAATTTAATACTGGATCATTAGTGTCTATTGGAATGCGAACCCAAAGTGACCGCCTATTTATTATTAATGCAAACCATTTGACCACAGAGTCGACTATTTATCTTAAACCCTATCCATTGAAAACAATTTAAACGTTGACGAGAAACTGTTCAACGAGAAAACATTTTTTAACCAACAGGAATATTGAGTTTTGGACCCCATTTGGAAATACTTATAGATGGAAGTGATTTACAAAAAGTCAACACCCTTTTTTCCGTTAATGCTGTTAAATTATTATGGGAAGGACCAACTGAGAATTTGGTACAGACAAAAGGTTATCTCGATGTGCTTAGGGAAAATGGTGAGGCCAATAAACTGGTAAAAAAGATTTTCTGAAAGTCATGATTTTTCAGTTCATTTAAAAGCTTCCCAAATTTTAAGCTTCTTATCTTGTCTGAATACTGATTTTTCATTACAATATTATATATTGATCGATTATGCGTATTATATTTTTTTTATATTCTTAATATATAAAAAAGTAATACACTTAACACAATATACTCTCATTATTTTCAAAACTCGTTTAGAACGATATGTAAAATATAATAAAAAATACAGCATTTGGTTGCCAAAAACATATTCTACCGTGGCACACGTTTTTCGCTTTTGTCACTTTTATATACCTCAACAAACATTATTAAAAAAGCATTTCAACCTCTATTTTAAAAGCTTGATAAATTTTACTGTCTTGAAAGATATAAAATTATACTCGTTGAAGAGGATCTCCGACTTGTTAAATATAAAATTACACTCGTGAAACAGTATATTCGACTTGTAAGACATAAAATTATACTCGTGAAACAGGATCTTCGACTTGTAAGATATAAAATTATACTCGTGAAACAGGATTTAAGACTTGTGAGATATAAAATTGTACTCATTAAACTATTGCAATATTTGAATATCGGTTTTGCTGGCAGCTAACCAAATAAGGGGTGTCTTGAGTCCTGTACTTATTTTGTTTTTTTATTTGTTAGCAACGACACTTTTACAGATCTCAGGTGGGGCAATGAAAGATTACGAAACTCTCGAAGACTCTTAAATGGAAGACTTTAAAATGCGTAAAAGTTTTCGGAGTCTTACGAGTAGTATAGAAAATTAAAGAACATTAGAGTCTTTACCATAAGGAAGCATCAAAAATCAATTGAAATAATTAAACATCCCTTTGATCACAGGGCGTAAATGCGTTTTGGTATAGAACACACTAACGTTTTTTCCTAATTTGAATTATTTAAAAAAACAATTAACTAACAAAAACACACATATGTTAAAGTCAACAATGTTATAACAATAAATCTTGTTACATAAGTTTTGGGTCAATAATGCAGAAGTTATCAAGCGACATCTTCAGAGATAAAGACTTGAAATAGCATCACAATAGATCGCAACCACAGGTGTGACCAAGGCTACTGAAGCAGCTACGAATCTTTTGTGCCAAAAATAATGAAATCTACCACAATCTTGAAATATTTTCACGATAAAAGACATGACATAATATATGGCCCAATGTCCAGCGAATAATTTGTTGATAAGCTGCAAAAAGGATGATAAATCTTAAAGTTTATAAAATATGTCTTAGATATTATTTATATGTAAATCAATTTAAATTATTTTGTTTATTTAATATAGTGTCCGGAAAGTGATTGCGTATTTATATGAAAGATACTAGTATAGTGGTTGTTTGGTTTTTGTCTACCTACATTGCTTGAGTGGTTTTTTTTGCGTCATTTTGAGGATACGAAAAAGAAATCAAGTTTTTTTCGCTGTTTGGTGTGTTTTAACTTACGTAAAATGAAAAAATGCGATACAAAAACAATTTTTGCAATATATGGCAATGATGCTGAAAGCAATTGTGGTGTCAAATGTGATTTAAAAACTCCGTAAGATGATACAATACACGAAGATGGAGTCCGTTCTGGAAGACCGATTACCACTGATAATGACCAAATCAAGGCTTTGCTCTGCAATAATCAACATTCTAAGGCACAAAAGATTGTTAAAATACGGAAAGTATTAAAAACCACCGTCTTCGAGTATTTATTTTTTATGAACATGCAATTTAGCGGTTGAATTTGATATAAAAATGCGAATTTACTTTCCGGACCACCAATACGATTTAAAAAAAAAAGACAAGTATTAATATTAAATATTAATTAACTAAAAAAAACAAGCATTAGTATTTAATTTATATTAACTTAAAAAAAGACAAGTATTTAATTTATATTAACTTATAAAAGACAAATATTAGTATTAAATTTTAATTTACTTAAAAAAAGACAAGCATAAGTATTTAATTTATATTAACTTAAAAAAAGACAAGTATTTAATTTATATTAACGTAAAAAAAGACAAGTATTAATATTAAATTTTATTTAACTTAAAAAAAGACAAGCATTAGTATTTAATTTATATGACTTAAAAAAAGACAAGTATTGAATTTATATTAACTTAAAAAAAGACAAGTATTAGTATTAACTTTTAATTAACTTAAAAAAAGACAAGCATTAGTATTGAATTTATATTAACTTAAAAAAAGACAAGTATTAGTATTTAATTTATATTAACTTAAACGTGACCTGTAACATACTTGTATAAAATTCGACTTTATGTTTTTTATTTGTATTAATTTTGTAAAAACTTTTATGTACCTATACCGACATACAAAATGTAATTTCAAATTAAAAATGTGCTTAAATACAAAAATAAAAAATTATAATTATGACATATTCACTTGATTTATGCAAGCATTTTACTCTCAATACTTATTTAATTTTATATACATAACATATAATCAATATTTTTTTAAACAAAGATTTTCTTAATTTCTTTTGAAGTTTTGTCACAAATAACTTCCAAAAGATTTAGATTTCTTAATAAATTATTTTCTATCACATTGATAATTACTTTGAAATTTTCAATATATTTATTTTCAGCGTAGCATTCTTCATAAAAAAATTCCTTCCGTTGTGACTACTATTGCCATCTCTCGGTGAGCGCCTGAACCGTTTTTTAATTAGCACACAGTTCTCGAGACACATCTATAATATAATACAATACTTGCGGTGTCAACCAATTTTCTAACAGAGTTTTGTTGACCTACTAACACAAATAGCAAACTTTTATTATTTTTCACCTAAGTTTTCGAAAGTACTTGGAAAAACTTTAACAAGATACATTTTCTAACATTTTATTGTAATAAATTCGAGAGACATTTTCTGAATATTAGAGAGTAGATACATGAATATATAAAAATGAAAAATTGATAAATTTTGGAATTTTAATATAGGGGCGAATCTATTATATAGTTTCTATTTTTTTTATACATGCTTTGAAAGTTATCATAACATGATTTTCATCATTTTATCGATATTTTAAAATTTATATCTCGATGCGAAGAACTCTATATGGGGGAGAAACGTAGGATTGTAGTAAATTAAGGAATTCTGGTATTCAGTTGGTATTTTCTCAGATGAAGGAAGAGTTATGATGGATATGAAGTGATAAGAAACAAAACCAATGGATCACTTAAATATATATTGAAACCGGGCAGTATCAAAATATGGTACGATGATAATCCACAACAGTATTTTAGCATCATCTTTGATGTATGGGAGTGAAACGTAGAAAATGCTTAACCCTTTAACTGGCATAAGTAGAAATCAGTCCCATATGCGACTACCCTTATGGTTATACTTATAAGGATTCATTTTCTTAATGAAACGTTTTTAAGTAACACAAATGTCAAATTGGCAAATGTAGTGACGGGCAGAGGTCTTATTTAAGACGGATAGTCGTGAAGTTAGCTGCATGTTCAGTAGTAACGATCAATTTATTGTCAAAAATGTAAATAGGTATTATAAGTAAATCACCATTCATTATATCTCATATAAGAATTTTATTTCCTAATACAACCTAAACTTAGATATTATTACCTAAACATTCATTGGTCACTTTTGCGGCCACTGACATGACCCCTGAAATGGGCACAGGTCTCATATGCGACCGCCTCATTTCCAAGAATAAAAATAATTTTAAAACACATTTTCAAAGAAATAAAGTTGATTCGATACACATAATAATAATTTATTCAACAAAAAACTCAATATCTCAAAAATAAAAACTTGCCCTATAAAGGGCTAGGAGCTGAATAAAAGCTGTAGAAATTAATAGACCAAGAAGAAAACATGAGGGGAAATGATTATGGAATCAAGTGATTAGAAATGAATGTGAAGTTAAGGCAAGGTAAAAAGCATTGAGCAAGATAAAGAAGTACTAAGAGATGGTTTGAAAACGTCTCACTAATGAATAAAGAAAGGCTAACAAAACAAATACGAGTACACAGTACTAATATACGTGGTTGTTATTTATTTATTTATTTTATTACACATGACAAGAAATATACACAATTTGAGAAAAAACAACAGGTAATTTGATTTGGACATATAATTTTAATGGATCTGGGTTTGTTGCCTTTCATTTGTCGTATCCCCAGTAAACTAGGCTTTTGCCTGTATCTCACTGAGGATATTTAGCATGAAAAAATAAATCGATACTTCTTTCCGATTTTTGATAACACAAAAAACCCCGTTATTGCGACAGGAGTTTGAGTACTTGGGCCTGCATGAGGAATAACTTGTGAAAAAGGTGTGTGTGAGCTCTTGAGTGTGGTTTTTTTTGTTGTTTTATGTCTATGATTATGTGCTGTATATTGTGGGATGAATTTTTTGGTATGTCTGGAGTGATAAAGTGTGGGGAGTTTGATTTCGCGTGATGTATACATATGTAATTGAGTGTCACTGTTTGTCAGGTTGATGAGAATGTGCAACGGGGTTTAATATAATAAAAAATCAGAAAGAAGTACCGATTTATTTTTTCATGTTACATGTCCTCAGTGAGATACATGCAAAAGCCTAGTTTACTGGGGACACGACAAATGAAAGGCAACAAACCCAGATCCATTAAAATCGTGTGTCCAAATTAAATTACTTGTTGTTTTTTTTCGCAAATTATGAATATTTCATGTCAAGTGTAAAATAAATTTAAAAAAATATGATGGTGGAAGGCATGGTTAAGGTAGACCAAGGTAAATAGGATATTTGAAAAGAAAGAAACATAAGAAGTCAGAAAAATCGTAAGAGCTGTATGAGAAAGAACATGGACGTGGAATAGGCGAAATATGACTGTCGTGATAGGAAAGTCTGACGATAGCACTAGGATAAAGATATTCTCTGCCAACAGGGAAATGGCATGATGGTATGAAAGTATATATATGCAGTCATTATTTTTTAACCTCATATGATATATAGGCTATCTAACAATGAATTACGTTTTCCACTAGGTTTACTTTATTTCTTTTGCCAATTATGCTTTCTGGTTGATGTTAAACCATTGGTAAGTGCCTTCTTCTTTGCCAATCGAATCTACGAGTAGTTTGCTGTCGCAGGATATCCTCTTGATTATCTCATCTTCTCGGCTTTTTTACTAATCTTTTTCTCTTTGGGTTTAATTAATGTTATTTGGGAAGGCATGGTGAGGAAATATCCAAGCCAGCATTTGAGATTTAGTTATTTTATTGGTGAGGACTTTAATTTAGTGACTTGAAAGCCTTAAAAGTAATATTTTTCTTAAATATGTACCTTTAATTTGAATAACAAATGACTAATAATATACTTGAAAAAATATCAAAAAGCCCATCTTTTATTTTCTTTTTTTCACTTCACGTTTTTTTTGTAGCTTCGTTGATTTTAGCGTCACCTTAAAATATGTCAAGTACAGTTTAAGCGTTAACACTGAATAGGTTTGAAGTTAGTTAAATAAATTTATTAAAACCCAGTTTTCCACATCAAATATTGGTATGACCCTATCGATTTAAAGATTTTCACCTCATCATCAGGGATGCTCAAACAATATTGATTTAAGCTCCTCTGATGATGAGATAAACTCTTTGAAACTGGTACAGTCAAACCACTATTTTAAGTGGAAAACAATGTTTTAGTAAAACAATTGAAAAATCACTAGAAAATGTGACGTGTAACTGAAACAAAAACTTGAACTCTCACAAATCCACCTTTTTCTCCTACATTTTTGGTCACCATTTCAAAATTGCAACTGTCTTGTCTGATTAAACCATAAAATAATTGAGAGGACACAAAACTTTTTTTTTTATCTTAAGGGAAAGAAAATGAAGGCAATATTTGGAACAAAGCTGACTTGCCATCTTGTTTTTCACGACTCATATAAAAGCTGAGATAGCGGGAATATTGACGTGACAGGCTCATTCCTAGCCCATATACAGGGAGATCATTAATTGTTTTTTCTTATGTTTAACTTAAAATAAAAACAAAATCAAAAATAAATTTAATAACTTATTTTAAGTGTAAAAAAACATAAATGGAATATTTAGAAAAACTCTCGTATTCGTTTTAGAGGTTTTGGGAACAAAAATATATGCCGGTCTAGACTTTTAAATTTAAGTCACTTAATATATTTGAGTGAAAAGAATGGTTATATATTTCTGCATAGTGAATTAAAAAGAATATAACAGTATTTGCATGCCATATAAGCCTTAAAATATTTCAAAATATTTGAAAAAGCCAATTTAATTAACGTTAAGCGTGTAGCAATGCGTGCACTAAAAATAATATAATATACTGAAAGACAATACATTCTTTTAAAACTGCTTAACTATTTCAATGTATTACTGCCTAACTATTTCAATGTTGTTTCAACTATTTCATTTCCCATTTGTCATTTTGTAAAATTTGAACTCCTTTGAGGCTTTTCTTTTTTTCGTTCTTGCTGACAATTAACCTGAGGTGGTATTTGTGGGTTTACTTTTTATGTTGTTTTCTGCCATACGTTTTTGTTTTTTATTAATTATTTAATCTAGATATGCGGGAGTGTGGGCTGGAAGGCCCCCGATGCCCTTGTGGTTGGACTTGCCCTACATTGGTGGGGTGTATCTCGGCCGGGGGAATGTTTGTAGGATGAGCCCGGACCTTTTAATGTCTTCTATCTTGAATGTATTTTTTTGTCATCTATTTATTTTCTGTGTTTTTTTATCTTCTTGTTCTACGTGTTCAAGGGTGTGGGCTGAAAAACATCTGGTGTCCCCGTGGCTTGGCTCGCCCTTTATTGGTGGGGTGTATCTTGGTCAAGGGGATGTCATTAGATGAGCCCAGACCTTTTGATAGCTTCTGTTTTTTAATGTATTATCTTTTTAATGTGTTTTTGAAATGTGTTTAAATGTATTACGTACATACTATGTTCCTATCAATAAACCTGTATTTATTTATTATTATAACATAATGCTAAATGAAGTGATTAGGGACGATTATGATACAGATGTCATAAATAAGATGAAAAAGAGCCCTCTGATTGGTTTGAGCATGTGGAAAAAATGAGTGAAGAAAGATCAACAAAACAAATATACAGTGCAAAGCGTGAGTGAAAGTGAATGATATGTCATATAAAGAAAGAAAAAGTAAGATATACGATAAATAGTGAAAGTTTTATGACAAGGTGCATGTATGTAAAAGAGACGAAATATATTTAGGTAAGCAAGTACAGTACCCGGCGGTAAGTTACACACATTTCTTAAGGAATAGACTGTCGGCCATAATCGGCTAACTTCGGCTTTGTGGAGCGTTGTCTCTGTCATTCATACGTTTTGAGTTTAAGCTCAATGTGTATTATTTACCGCCAGGTACTATATGGTGCTATGTTCTCTATGCCTACCCCAGCAGAGACATGCCTTCATAGCTATAGGAGTATTTGTATTTACTAAAATACAATTGTTGACTATCATCTTGGTTAGCCGTTCAATACTTCTCGTAACTCTTCCATCATCTGAGAAAATACTCACACGTATATCCCATTTACTTGTCCTTCACATTTATGTATCATATTTTTATTGAATTTTGCAGCGTTCATTTTAAGATTTTTCTATTTAAATACCTCATACATGTTACGAACATACTCGTATGGAAACAAACATATCAAATATTACAATAAATTTTTAGACATAAAATATAATCATACTCGATTCCAAAGTATAACATATCATATAATTACTATTTGTCTAAAAAGTTAACATGAAAATTATACAAAACGTCTAAAATATTAAACATGATTGTTTTCGTGTTTTTATTTTGATGTTAAAATTGATGGCATATGCATCATCCTGTATCATATCCAGAACAAACATTTCCTTCCGAATATCGTGAGGCCAACACTGAAATTCTTCCACACACGTTTCAGGAATTTTGAATAGCCACGTCCTCTATCTCTCACGGAGATTCGATCCTATTTTAAAAGATTTATAAGAGCATTCGGGCCAGAAAAAAAATCTGCATTCAGCCTTCACCCTCTGTACATCATTCTGACATTTATTGTGCCGGAATGTGAGGAAGGTGTTAATAAAAAACAAATAATACGGATAGCCTGAGTCCGGCCCTGGGTATCAGAGCCCAATTCGTACGAGAGAATCATAAAATACAAAGATATATTTGCCTGTTTTTCAGTTCGGAGAGTATATAAAAAAAATACAAAATAAGTCTTGCAAAAGATTTTTGTACAAAAATATGGAAAGAGACATCAAATTGGAGAAGATTTATCCTTTTTACCTGTTTGAATAAATGCTTAGTTTGTTGAAATTTTATATTTAAAGAACTTGAACAATTGCTGAAACGTTGCCGTTTTTTTCTTTTCTTATGTATTTATATTCAAGCATAGAATTCCTTTGGCGTTTCCAGTTCATCGCCCTTGTTTTTTCACGTCATTGTTCCTATCTATGCCAACAGACCAAGAATAATTCACCCATTGCTGTCAGACAGTCATCCTCGTTGGCTTACTCTAAAGAACGACTCAAAAAATATTAATATATTTTAAATGACGAAAAACATTCTTTCATAACTCTTTCTTGTTTTTTAACTTATTCTAACTATTATCTAAATCTTTCCTATCGTTCTTCTTCATTCCCAACCTTTGATTACATTAACAAATATTGTGTTATTTTTTTAAATTTGCTTAAAGTTTGTTTAAGATTACATTTGCTTTAAGTTTGTTTAAGATTACGTTGTCAAACTCGTTTAAGTTTGTTTGTTTGTTTAAGTTTGTTTAAGATTACGTTGTCAAACTCGTTTAAGTTTGTTTAAGATTACGTTGTCAAACTCGTTTAAGTTTGTTTGTTTGTTTAAGTTTGTTTAAGATTACGTTGTCAGACTCGTTCGAGGAGTTGTGAGCTGTCCAGCATTACTACAAAAATTAGCGTTAAATGTTCCTAATAAATACACTAGACTGCGCCGGCAAGAACTGTTCTCAATAACATACGCAAGAATGGGTCTTCCAGCCGCTATGCCTGTTGGAAGGGCCTTAACTCTTCTGAACGGGACTGCTTCGGATATTGACATATTTCATATCACATTACCAAAAGCAAAAGTAAATTTTCTTCTTAGATTGAGCGCGTTAGAAAACACTCATCAACATACCAAAATGACTGTGAATAAATGTGTGTAATATGTTTGTGTGTATATACTCGTTTGTATGCATATGCATTATTTTTTATTTTATATCATTTTTTAACTTATTTTGTATTTTCAAAGTAATTGGGCTAAGCCTGTTTTGAAAAAATAAATAAATAATTAAATAAATACATTTTTATTTTAGAAAATAAAGTTATAGCTTATTACCTATCCAACGTCACATACCCACGAAACTCTTATCTTGTTGGGTGAAAGAGATTAAATTTACACAGTCAGCTCGACATTTGTATATTTTCTAAGAAAGTGTTTAAATAAATTAATAAATATGTCACATTAGGAATAATCTAATTGGCTTAAATTCACATGAAAAATTCAAACAAGAACACGCTGAATAACCTCTGTATGAAAAACATTACTTATTCATGAATCAACCCCGACATTGCCGAACGGAACACATAAGTTATTCTAGTTGGTGAAAGATGTCGTCAATTTCGTAATTATACTATTTTCGTCACAGATTACGTCGAGAACAGTATTAAGACGTAAACTCAATTACGTGAGTATGATATTATAGTATTGGTTAAAAATGTAGTGCATGTAGTGTTAGGTGGTCAGTAATTTTACGATAAGGATTCATGCTTATCTGATGGATTCCAGAAATGTTTAACCTTTCCTTCCCTGTGTTGAGTATCTTCTACACGTTGCTTCTAATAACCATCAATATCTCTATAAATATAATAAATACAAGGTTAAGATTTAAGGTATTCCTCCATAATATATTTACGCATTGATTTAAAAAATAATATTAATAATAATCAGAATTTATCGACTACATCGAGGTGTTTTGTAAAGATCGAAAACAAATTCGCATTTAAACGCGGCGAGTGCCTCGTCTTGACGATAGGTGAATAGTGTGCGGGAAGCGCGACACTATATTCGCATCTCACTCTTGCATACTAGACTGAATCGCGAGGAGCTGAACTGTCTCAACGTCGCAAGGAAAGGCGTATGCGCCGGGGTATGCGACTGATGTTCCGCGCCACTAGTTGCCTCTAGGCTTGCAAAAAGGTTAGACGTACGCCCGTTCCGTGAGCGTTTTTTAATGTTTTCAGATGGTTTTTTAATGTTTTCAGCAAATAAATCTCAATTATTATAATTTTTAACTTCAATTATAATTAATTAAGGGGATTATCTATGAATGTTCTTATTTTTCCGATTTAAAATCGCAAATTTTTTATTGCGTACTCACTACCCAACACCGTAACACGTAACACCGTATTATTTTTATCACCGTAAGGGAAGGGTTAATTACGATACCCTTTAACATCCGCAAGCAATTTTGGACCCGTATTTAAAACTGCTTAACACAATTCAGATGAACTGGAGCACATTTGAACAGAGTCTGCTGTCTTAACAATGCTATGTAATTTATTAATGCTAATAATACACACCTAATAATGTTATATAATTTGTGTTTTTATAGTTATTATAAAAGTGCCTTAACAATGCTAATAACATATTACAATAAAAATGCTAATAATATATAATAATGCTATGTAACTTGTGCTTAAATTGTTTTTATTAATGGTAATAATATATAATATTATAATAAAAATGCTAATAATATATAATATTGCTATATAAGTTGTGCTTTTATAATTATCATTAACGTGCCTTCACAATGCTTATAATAAAGGTCTTTCAAATTGAGCGGTTTTTTCAATTGCATTTTTTTTATTCATGAATAAAACACAATTTGCTTTGATTTCAAAATACCTTTTATTGGTCATTGAAGTATAATGTATGAAATTTAAACACAAAAAACAATATCCGCCAAATGTCCACCTCTTGCAGCTCCACAGATGTCCACTCTTTTATCAAAATTTTCGATGACATTTTGGCATAATTGCGATTCTAACTCACCCATAACGCGAATAATTTCGTTCTCCAGCTCAGGAATCGATCACAGTTTTTCTTATAGACCTGGCTTTTCACGTAACTCCAGAGAAAATAGTTTAGATCACATGATATTGGTGGACAATTAACATCACCGTTTCCGGAGATAACAATACATAAAATAATTCAACAACTTGAACGTGTTGTTGTATTTTATACGACTCCATTTTATAAATGTCATACATTACACTTCTCAAATGTCACAACACCCAGGCAAGTTTGCGACGCCATCTGTGTTTTATCCAAGAATGAAAAAAACACTCAATTTGAAAGACCCTTTATATAATAGTAAAAATGCTAATTATATTTAATAATGCTATGTAAGTTGTGCTTTTATTATTCTTATTAATGTGCCTTAACTATACTTATAATATATAACAATAAAAATGCTAATCATATGTATTAATGCTATATGTGTTGTGTTTTAATTATTATTATTAATCTGCCTTAACAATGCTAATAATATATAATAATGCTACTTTGGTTGTGCTTTTATTATTATTATTAATTATTGTTAATTGTTTTTTAATATTTAAACTATTAAAATTATCAGAATCAATTTTCACTCGAATAGCTCAGCGGTTAGAAAGAAAAAGTAACACAGATCTCTTTGGTCTCAAGATTCGACAGATAATAATACAAGAATTACACACAGCGTATCAGAGGAAATGTAATAATAATGAAACACAGTAACAATTTAGATTAAAATGATTTATTTTCACTACTGGATCAAATGATCCAGGTAGGACTAGTTTGAAGTTGAATAAGATTTTGGTTTCTATTAGTTATGTTTGAAGAGTTTAACTTTAAAGGATTAATATCCTTTGCAAGAGAGATTATCTCTAACGATTACTTTGGAAGCGTCGTAAAACAAAAGAAACAAGGTAATGCAAAATTTGAAATCACCAAAAGAATAACAAATAAGATAGAATCACAATACCTTTAAAAAAATTGACGTAATTGTTCATTGTAATGATGCAACCGGTTTCATCGATGTCTGCACACCACTAGAAGCGTATTCTAGAAGCTGTGACTGATGATCTAGTTTGGGGCGTCACCGAAGCCACTCTTTCCTCCAAGCTCTCTGACAAACGCGTCTGAGAGCTCGTTGATGGATTTGAAGAACGTAAAATAATCTCGGAATATGACGCAATCTGCACGTGGCGTCTTTTGTAGAGAAGAAATCTCGGTGATAAAATTGATTATCGTTGTCTAAATTAAACAATGAAGTAATTATGTACTCTCTCTCTCTGGATTTCCATTTTACAAAGAATAATATTCAATAATCTTTATTTGTTATATTACACTAGAGACTAGAACTGGTCTCGAGCCGTAATTATTAATTAAAATAATTACTATGAACTTAAGCAGAGGACAGACAGGTGTCTGTTGGTTCGAGGTCCACGCGGGAATGATGCGCTGAGCTCTGGCCCCGAAGCAATTGGAGAGCCAGGAAAATGGGGATGAGTGCGTCACGTCTGCACCTGTATCTTCAGGCGGTATCCTTGAAAAGATCTATTGGATTGCCGAGAACTTTTCCGACAGCTAAGATATTACCGACAAATGTATATGAAGCAAATATTATTTTGATCACGTGAAATTATTTCGAGAACATAGAAGAACATCATGATTTCTATCGATAATTTAACACGTCCTAACTAAATGTACAGAAAATTAACGGCTTCTCCAAATAAAAATGTCTGTAAAACTGACCGTTCATATCAAAATGGAGTCTTCTAATACTTTTTTATTTTTCACTATCCATTTCGCTATTCAAAATAATATACTCACAAAATGTACCCTCAAGAATTTCAAAAAATATATAAAATCTATGGTAAGTTATAATCGTTTCCTGTTTAAATAAAATTGAAGTTTTTATTGCATAACATATAATCAGAGATATGCGTTTATCCTTTGATCAGAGATATGCGTTTCCTAACAAAAATAAAAAAACCTTCATACATACGTATCACCACTCAGTGTTCTTTTCGGGGTAGGCAGAGGGAACACATCACCGAACTTTGCTATCCAAGCTTACAACATTCGCCTCCTTCATATTCGCCTCCTTCTCGTCATGCACAGTCGTCTCTTATTCATAATTCTCACTTTATTTTCTTTTAAAATCAGTTTCATTTGGTCCAGCCATACCTTTCTTGTTCTTTCTCTTCCACGATACTTTGCACTTCTAACATGTATACTTGCTTAGTCGTTCTTTTTTAATTCTCTCTCTCCACATCTCCAAACATACATTTTATACATGCATTAATTTCTTATGTTTTGTAATATACCGTTTTATTTATATAAATAACACTTTCTGAAATTATTATCTTCTCTCATCTCATTGTTGCAACACTGATATCGTATTATCTTGATCCCTTAGTCTGCCTTCTCTCCTTGCTTCATCTAACTATTTCTGATGTAGTCTGCTGGATTCATTGTTTTGTGCTGGTCATAAAAGCTCTTCAGGGAAATTCAATTTCTGGTATTCGTGTAATATGCTCCATCCACAGTAACTGAGATTTTCCTATGTTTTTAAACTGGCGTACTATGTGGAGGGTTCCTCGAATTTACGTTTCTTCTTCTTCCCAATGTCATGTCAGGTCCCCCTAAAGTTGAAGATCACCTGAGAGTAGACATATTTGTTCCCGGCAGCCCGAAAAAGATCTCCAACGCCCCTTATGCCAGTCCAATCACGTATATTGCGGAGCCAGGAGATTTGCCTCCTGCCAACACCTCTTCGGCCTTCTATTTTACCTTGGATGATCAGGTGCAGTAATTTGTACTTTGCTCCTTTAAGTACATGACCCAAGTAGGACACCTTTCGGATTTTAATATTAGTCAGCAACTCTCTGTGAACTTTGGCTCTTTGAAGAACCCTTCTGTTGCTGACCATATCCGTCCAGGGCATCCGTAACATTATCCGGTGCATCCACATTTCGAATGCTTCCAATCGGTTATTACAACCAACTTTGAGGGTCCATGATTCCACTCCATGCAATAACACTGACCAAACGTAGCATTTGACTAACCGTTGTCGAAGTTTCAAGTTTAGATTATCATCGAAGAAGACGCTTCTCATTTTATTAAAAGCCGCACGAGATGATTCAATTCTGCACTTGACTTCGGTTTCTGGGTCAAGGTCTTCCACTAGGATACTTTCGAGGTATTTAAATGTTTTCACTCTCTCTATATCAGCACCGTTCAATGTAAGACGTGCTCCTGCGTGATCCTACCGGCCAAACACCATGAACTTGGTTTAACTCACGTTCATGTTCAGCCCCAGCCTCACACCGGCTTCATTAATTATATCTATAAGCGTTTGAAGGTCGTTCATACTGTCTGCCCATATTTATGTTTAACATATATTATTTGATTGATTTCCTAACTACCTCCCACATTAATTTCATATACTCGTATGATGCTCAAGTGTCGCGAACGGATTGAATTCCAAACGTTGTGACTTTGTATTAAAGTCCTTTAATAAGATGTCTCCATTGTAAATTTCAAATCTGTGTCTGTGTTTCTTTGAAGAAGAGGAACACTTTTATGTCTATTAATTTTGCATCTAATAAATCAATCCAAGAGAGCGAAGCATTATGATAAAAAAATTACCGATACTAGTCCTTTGATGTAGAATACTCTACTCAATATTAGAAATATAGGTGGTGTGTGCAGCTTTAGGAAGCACTTGAAAATAACTCCTTTTGGGAAATCTAATAAAAATGTATTATTGTGTATAATACAATACTACAAACATACACTACACCTTCGGCCAAAAGTGCTATACGATCTTAATCTTGTTGACTCAGTAAATATTGTCTTCCTTAGCATAGTATTTTGCCGGTCGAATTGTATTGCAATTTCATTGTATACATTAATAAAACCTCGCGGGATTATTGCCATGTAACAATCTCTTTCAACCAACCAGAAATATGTTAAGGAGGTTTTTAGTGAAAACCAGACAAAAATCATTTTAGAAAAAAAAACTGTGTCCCAGCGGGATTTGAACCCGCGATCTCTGGGCTGGAAGACAGAAGTCTTACCTACTAGGCCACGGATGTCGTCATTATCTTAAAATATTGAATGGCTATCTTTATTTCAAGAGCAAGTAATTTTTTTTTCACATTAGTATATCTCAAAAAGCGTTACTTAAGACACCTTTTGAAATTTTTAGTCGAGAAATTAACATACTGAATTTCGATGCAGATAGTCTATATTCCAAAATATATATCGAATTTGTCCCGTCAAATCCCGTAGGGCATTTTTTTTTCAACTAGTTTAAAATTGAACCCATGACTTTGGTCTTTTTAATTCTTAAAAAAAGTATTGTATAAAAAAAGTATCTTACCAGCCCTGATCTCCCCATAACTTCTCGCCGGGAGTCGCAGAGATGGATCTAGGACATAATCAATTCACAATGCGAGCGCTGGACCTTTCCTTATTTCTTTTTTATTGTACCTTTTCCCCTAACCTTCGCAAAAAATCTTAAATCTTCCCACATATTGCGGCCTTTATTTTTTATCAATATCGCAAATATTTTCTGTGATCCTACGTGAAATATTTCAAGTGAAAAATACCTGAAACTGTTGCGGAATGCTTCATTTTAAAATCAATCATGAGTTTAACTAAAAACAGTTCAATATGAAGATTAAAACCGAGAATTCAATAAAAAAAAAAACACTATCAACCAAACCATTTGTAGGAGTAACAATTTCTTTAATGTTTAGGATTGTATGCAGATTATTACTATACGACAATAATATGACGAATGATTTGTACACAAGTTCAAAAAGCCGGAGCAAAAATATTTTGGAAAATGTATTAAACGTTTAATTTTTTTAATATGCAAAAATGATTTGAAGACTGACAGTATATTTAAAGTATTGCAAGAAAACCCTTTTCTGTATAATCTTAAAATAATAATGTACCTTACAATGTGCTGTTTAAAGTTAAGGCATTATTAACATAGTGGAGGTTTAACCCTTTAACAGGCATTAGCAGAAATCGGTCGCATATGCGACCACCCTTATGGTTATACTTATAAGGATTCATTTCCTTTATGAAACGTTTTTAAGTAACACAAATGTCAAATTGGCAAATGTAGTGGACGGGCAGAGGTCTTATTTAAGACGGATCGTCGTGAAGTTAGCTGCATGTTCAGTAGCAACGATCTAAACATCCGGTCAATTTATTCTCAAATATGTAAATAGGTATTATAAGTAAATCACCATTCATTATATCTCATATAAGAATTTTATTTCCTAATACAACCTTAACTTAGATATTATTACCTAAACATTCATCGATCACTTTTGCTCCCACTGACATGACCCTTGAAATGGGCACAGGTCTCATATGCGACCGCCTCATTTCCAAAAAAAAAAATTTTTAAAATACATTTTCGAAGAAATAAAGTTGATTTGATACACATAATATTGATTTATTCAACAAAAAACTCGATATTTCAAAAATAAAAACTTGCCCTATAAAGGGTTAAAGACATTGTAATTTATTTTATCAAACACTGTTTATTCCAAAGTGGAATAAACAGTGTTTGATAAAAACAAATTACAATTTACTTTACAATAATAACATGTTGTATGTTCAATTACCTTGAAGTTGTCTATTTTTGTTCAGTATTTTAATTTTCCAAAAAGAAAACATGGACTCAAATATCGAGAACAGGTTGATTATAACTGTGTCTCTTTGTATACGGGTCTCTTAATAAGATGTGTCCATTGAATCTTTCTATCTGTGTCTGAGAGATGCTTCAATCTGTCTGAGAGAGAGGATTGAGGCTGATTTTATCTTCATCTAATAAACTGATTGCCCCGGATCGATCCAATTGGGCAGGGTATCTGTGGTGAGAACTTGTCTGTATCTTAGTGTTACAGATATGGGTGGCGTATGCAGCTTAAGGAAGTACTTGAAAACAGTCCTTTATGGGAGGTTTTATCAAAATTTATATTTGTATATACCAAATATGTAACTGTCACATATTGGAATTTATATTTGTATATGAAAAATGTGTAACTATCGCATATTGCAGTTTATATTTGTATATGCCAAATGTGTAACTGTCACATATTGAAATTTATATTTGTATATGCCAAATGTGTAACTGTAACATATTGGAATTTATATTTGTATATGCTAAATGTGTAACTGTCACGCATTGAAATTTATATTTGTATATGCCAAATGTGTAACTATCACATATTGGAGTTTATATTTGTATATGCCAAATGTGTATCTGTCACATATTGGAATTTATGTTTGTATATGCCAAATGTGTAACTGTCACATATTTGAATTTACATTTGTTTATGCCAAATGTGTAACTATCACATATTGGAGTTTATATTTGTATATGCCAAATATGTAACTGTCACATATTGGAATATATATTTGTATATGCCAACTGTGTAACTGTCACATATTGGAATTTATATTTGTATATGCCAAATGTGTAACTGTAACACATTGGAACTTATATTTGTATATGCCAAATGTGTAACTGTCACACATTTAAATTTATATTTGTATATGCCAAATGTGTAACTTTCACATATTGAAATTTATATTTGTATGTCCCAAATGTATAACTGTCACATATTATAAGATCAAGAAATTTCTCATTGTAGTTCGTCTTCCTTGGTAAGTGTTTTGAGGTTTTTTGAACCAAATATCTTTTTCTGAACATATTTGAACATAAATAATATGACAAAGTGAACTCACAACTTGTTAATTTTTTTACAAAGAATCACACAACTTGTTATTTTTTTTTATTTGTTGATAATTATGGCTTTACGTTACAAATTATGTACACCTTAAGGAGAGTGTGCTCTCTAAATTATGTTATATAAATTGTAATTTTTTTAAATAAGTCTAAAATATTCAAATTCTAAAGTACGTAAAGCTTATTAGAAGATTAATTAATTTTTATTTAGCCATCGCTTAAGTTTCAGAGTTAAAAAATAATGACAAAGAATTTTCTCAATTGTTCTATTAGACAATAAAAAATCGAAAATATCCTTAACTGACAGTGACATATGTAATTGTCAGACACATTAAACCGAAGTTTATTCATCAACGCAGGGTTTGTTTTTTTTGTCTTCGTTTAAACAGTTTGCCTACGTCTACAGTCTGCAAAACTTTCGATACTATTTCGAATAAAATAAAGATTTATCTTTCAGGCGTCTACACTTTCATTCTAAGTGAACCATTATTAATAAAATAACGTGTTGTTCTCCACATCCTCGAGGCACAGAGACTAAGTGAGCTTGAAGTGACGCCTGACTTGAATTTTGGCCTGAAACTAAGGCATAGTTATTCGGACATAATGCGTGGGTACAGGGGACGGTTTATGAATATTAAGGATACCTTGCCGAGGTATGCAAGGATTATGTGTCCTTCCAGATTTCCTAAATTCCATCCCATGGAAATACCCTCAAAATAATAATATAAGCTATTTTGGAGAGGTTGAAAATCAATGATTACTAAACAAATATAATGTTTGCAGTAAGCAAATTGATATAAGTGTATTTATCGACTAAGGTTTTCAAAAGCATGTTTCAATAAACGCATATTTATTCCGTATTTGATTCAATTGTTCATAATCATAATGTTATCAAAATACTCGAAACAATATATTGTTAATAGTAAAGGCATTATTAACATTGTGTAGGTTTAAAGACATTGTAATTTGTTTAAACAAGCACTGTTTATTTCACTTTTTTTAACGGTATAACCCTACCGGTTTTAAGGCTTTCACCTCATCATCAGGGTTGGGGACTGTGGATGGATGAAAAGTTTTTATTTCCCTGATATGAGGTGAAAGCCTTGAAACCGGGTTGTAGGGTTACACCGTTACAAATAAAGTGGAATAAGCAGTGTTTGATAAAACAAATTACAATGTCTTGAAACAATGTTTCATTGTTTTTTTATTTACTTAAAGATTCCATTCGATTTTGTATGTTATAAATAATAGAAGACATTTCATTACGAAATGTATGGTTGTGGAGAAGGCAAAGTTGTGTGAATATAATACATCGATCAATAAGGCCCGGGACTAACTACTATAACAACGTTTGTTTGACAAAATTCTTCTTTATTCATAAACATAGTCTCCTTCAAGAGCGATACATTCATTCCGACGCTTTCCTTACTTTTCTATGACAGCCGTGTAGAACGATTTATTTGTGGTTTCAAAATAGGCGTAATTTCGGTAATCACTTCTTCATTGGAGCCAAATCTCTTTCCCTGGAGCATCTTTTTGAGGTCTGCTAAGTCAATAGTCACTGGGGGCCAAATCTGGAGAATACGGTGGGTGCGGAAGCAATTCGAAGTTCATTTCATGCAATTTGGCCATCGTTACCATCGACTTGTGACACAGTGCATTGTCCTTATGAAAAAGAACTTTTTTCTTCTTAATATGGGGGCATTTTTTTGCAATTTCTCCCTTCAAACGCTCCAATAACGCTATGTAATATTCGCTATTGATGGTTTTTCCCTTTTCAAGGTGATCGATGAATATTATACCATGCGCATCCGAAAATACGGAGATCATAACCTTCCCGGACGACTGTTGAGTTGTTGGTCGCTTTGGACGACTTTCACCGGCTGCTCTCCATTTAACTCACTGCCGATTTGATTCCGGAGTTCAGTGATGGATCCAAGTTTTATCCATGGTTACATACTGACGCAAAAATTCCTGTTTATTTCGCGTAAACAGTGCCAAACAGCCCTCTAAATCATCGATGCGTTGTTGTGTCTATTCCATGACCAAATGTTCATGCAAAATAGTGTGAACACTACCAAATGATATCTTCAGGATGTCAGCTATCTCACGCAACTTTACTTTGCGATTTCCAATCACGATTTTGAAGTTTTTTTTTTATGTTTTCTGGTCTAACAGCCTCATTTGGACGACCAGAGCGTTCAGCATCATTTGTGTCTGTACGACCGGGTTCGAAATCAGCATACCACCGACAAATGGTTGTTTTCTATGAAGCAAAGCCTGGATAACACTTTTCAAGCCATCACTGAGTTTGAACGGTATTTTTTCTCATTAAAAAGCAATGTTTTATCAAAATACGAAATTCGTTTTTTTTCATTGTTTTGAAAATACCAAAAGTAGCGTCATTAAAACCACTGTAACTCCATGACACAATATCGGAATGTCATGAAAGTTTGACACGTAACTTCTAAAAGTTGGTACTAACTGAGAATGGTATGGATTTTTTATTAGAGGCGCCATCTGTTGGTTAGTCCCAGACTTGTTGATCGATGTATTATGTATATTTTGGAGATCTGATCTCTCTGCCTATCCCGCAAGAGATACGACGTGATATTATGTTTGTGTTTTATAATATATTCAATTTGACGCGTTTATTGACAAATAATGATCTCTTCCAATCAACAAGGTAATAAATTATTTAATTTCGTTTTCACTATTGATGGAAAAAATACATAATCGTTTATGCAAAGCAAATACAATATTGAAATATAATTTTGTAAGAAAAAGGAAACAACCATTTTAATACAATATAATTTTGTAAGAAAAAGGAAACAAGAACTGCTTTAATACAATATAATTTTATAAGAAAAAGGAAACAAGAACCATTTTAATATAATACAATATAATTTTGTAAGAAAAAGGAAACAAGAACCATTTTAATAAAATATAATTTTATAAGAAAAAGGAAACAAGAACCAATTTAATACAATATAATTTTGTAAGAAAAAGGAAACAAGAACCATTTTAATACAATATAATTTTGTAAGAAAAAGGAAACAAAAACCATTTTAATACAATATAATATTGTAAGAAATAGGAAACAAGAACCATTTTAATAAAATATAATTTTATAAGAAAAAGGAAACAAGAACCAATTTAATACAAAATAATTTTGTAAGAAAAAGGAAACAAGGACCATTTTAATACAATATAATTTCGTAAGAAAAAGGAAACAAGAACCATTTTAATACAATATAATTTTGTCAACTACATCTAATTATGATTTAAATACAATATAATTTTATGTCATCCACAACAAGAGGATTGATAATTGGGAAGAAGGGTAATGGGGAAAATAGCAAAAATGATGCATCGGTGCAGAGAAATTTCATTGTTTTATTAGGTTTAATCAAAATAAAATGTTTTGTGATAATTTTTTATCACGAAAACCTCCCTAGCCTCGTGATAACATTCTTGATTTCCATCCAGAGGTTTTGATTTAAATGTATACCAAAAAACAAGACGCTTTTCCGGTAAAGAGTTTGTGTAGTAACAAAACAATGGCTCGCATACTGGGGCCGAAGACAATTTTCCTTCCCAGTCACACTCTACAACTTCCGCCAGCAGCGTAGGGATCTTGGGAATATTTTTTTGTTATTTTATTTATTTACTATTACACATGACAAGAAATATACATAATTTGTGAAAAAACAACAGGTAATTTAATTTAGACATACAATTTTAATGGATCTGGGTTTGTTGCCTTTCATTTGTCGTATCCCCAGTAAACTAGGCTTTTGTCTGTATCTCACTGAGGATATTTAGCATGAAAAAATAAATCGATACTTCTTTCCGATTTTTCATTACACAAAAACAAAACCCAGTTGCACGTTCTCATCAACCTGACAAACAGTGACACTCAATTACAACTGGAAACTTCATGTGAAATTAAACTCCTCACACATCATCACTCCAGATGTAGTGTATGTGTTTGCCAGATGTTCATCCCAATTCACTGACTTGGATATTTCTAGGGCCTTCTTTTTTAATTAATTTCCGTTACAACTGATATGCAACAATTTAGCATCATCGATATACATTTACGGTAGCAAGATCACGGTGATAATGACTAGCCATTTCAGAATAAATAAGATAATTTATTAAGGCGGATTTTTGTTCACGAAATCTCTTTTCAACAGATCTTCCTGTCTTTCCTACAAAGAAATTATCGCAGCCAACATATAAAAGTTTATACACACCACTGATACAAAGCAATATTTTTTTTCGGAATAAGTTGTTCTTCCAATATATTAACCAATTAAATGTATATAAAATTATTTTAGCAGTATTAAGATTCTTGAGAAAAACAACATTGCTTTTAATGTGTTTATATGAAAAAAAATATTAACAAGACGAATTTCAGGTGAAAAAAAATATTAACAAGACGAATTTTAGGTGAAAAAAAATTATTAACAAGACGAATCTTTGTCTTATACACGTTTATGCGTCACAATGTGAAACACCTCTGGTAACCTTTTGCTACCACTTAATGATTCAAATCACTTCTTAATTATCCTGAATTGCCTGAAGCCATCATTATTCTGTGATAGTAAATCTACAGCCTTTCTGAGAAGCAAACGAAAAAGTATTACTAAAATTTCCTGTAATCAAAGATGAAATTGGTTTCAAGACATAATTTATGAGATGAGTTGAGTTTTCAGAATAATTCCAATGTTTTAACCTTTTTCAATATTTAAAAATCTCACAGTTGAAATACGACTAAAGTCAAATCATAGGGATTTAATCAACCGATTGAAATGAATTTTGAAATGTATATTTTTTATACATATTATCACGCCGTGTCCCTTGCGTTGTAGGCCAATAAATCTCCAATCTGTTATATCCATGCAAACAAATTTTGCCTCATCTACATTCATACATCTTGTCATGCACAATATTCTATTCTTTATATTTTTCTCTTCACCTTATTTTAAAATCTGGGGCATTTGGTCCAGTCACATTTTCCTCGGTCTTCCTCTTCTACGCACACATTGCACTCCCTGCATATTTGCTAAGTCATTCTTTCGTCATTCATTCTCTCTACATATCCAAACCACCTTGCAGCTCTTTTCTTCCTTTTATTTCAAACAAACATGTTATCAATGGAGACATTCCTGATGTCTTCGTTCAGAGTGTTCGCATCTCCACAGCATTAATCTTATTTATATCATTCTTTTACCAAGTTCATGTTTCATTTTCATACGTCAATGTTAGTGTGGCGGTTGCCCACTCGAAATACTGTGGGCGTTCATACATACGGTCAATGACCGATGAGATGACCTTCGCACTCCTCGACAATCTAAATAGGCAAGTCCGAAGTTCACCCGCCGGCCATTCAACCCATAGCCGAGCGGACCGCATTCCATACTAGAGAGAGAACGAACCACGCTTGTCTCGCCAGTTCCGTATTTAAATGATACATACATACAACAATTAATCGTTTTGCATTCGCAGAAACGAGACGTAGGCATATCGCGAGCACATTCTCGCGCACATTCTAAAAATATACAAATACCTACGTTACTAATAAAATTGGACTCTTCTTCCGCATTGCGATCCAAAACGTGTTTTATTTATCAACAAATCCTCCTCATCATCTCGTCCCTATCGGACATTCAGCTAAATTAGCATCAACACACTATGTTTTTTTCAACGTTGCTACTGTTGATATTGCACGAATGTTGTACGAGTATAATACATTAAGTGATCCGTTCACCCTATTTCCTGTCGCCGCCCTTCTTTCAATGCCTCTTTCAGCTTGCCCATCACGCGTAAACATACTAATAACAAAAGATAACAAAACTCATCAACCTCCTAAAGTTTTTCTGAGTTAACCCATACATCGCTTCCATTTTTTACCACACAAATCTTTAAAACCATACATAACCTTGGTTTTCGCTACGTTCACTTTTAAACCTTTTCTAGACATTGCTCATAAAGCTCATTTATCATATCCCTTAAATCACCTTAATTTTCAGTAAGCATAACCATATAATTTACATAAAGAAATCCACGAACATTTACTTCACTCATTATAACACCTCTTCTATCATATTTTAGATCACGCACACATGGATCCATGAATCTATACATAAATTTTACAACCAAGGTAACATACCTCATACTTACTTTCCGCCTTTCATAATTTTAAACCACTCAATAAGTTCTCTATTCAGTTTTACACATGCACCACTGTCTTAATACAGAGGGGAAATTCCACTAAGTAATTAGTCATTCACGCCATGCTCTTTCAATACTTTCCACAATTTTACTAATGATCATGATCACACGCTATTTCAAAGTCTACAAATACACAAAATGTCTTTAACCCTCCTTTCAAATGTGGTTCAGATAGTTTTGCAACAAAAAAATCAGGTCAATGCACCATTGACCACTGAAAAAGGCACCTTGCGCATCTCATACTTTCATTTCAAATATTTTCCTCACTCCATCACAATTCTTGCATACAGTGTACCTATCACACTTAATAAACTGATGGGTCTGAAGTTGCCGCACTCCATTCTAGTAATGTCCCTTAATAACGTTTTATTAAAGAAAAATTAAAAATATATATTTTGAAGCACCGATCTCCTACATATTCTCGTATATGATAGTTTTCGTGTGTAGCATCCATGTATTTCTTGTTCCTAAAAGTGCTATTTTAGCATGATATTTGATAATCTAACATATTGCTAGCCTTCGTTAGCACCATGGCGAGAATTTCACCATGAAGCACAAATGTTAATGGTTTAATAAGTTTGTATATGGCGCATTAAGGTATCGTGATTGGAAATTTCAAATAAAACAAATTTCAATGGTTTCATAAGTTTGTATATGGCGCATTAAGGTATCGTGATTCAAAATTTCAAATAAAACAAATTTTAATGGTTTAATAAGTTTGTATATGGCGCATTAAGATATCTTGATTCGAAATTTGAAATAAAACAAATTCTAATGGTTTAAAAAGTTTGTATATGGCGCATTAAGGTATCGTGATTCGAAATTTCAAATAAAACAAATTTCAATGGTTTAATAAGTTTGTATATGGCGCATTAAGGTATCATAATTCAAAATTTCAAATAAAACAAATTTTAACGGTTTAATAAGTTTGTATACGGCGCATTTAGATATCGTGATTCGAAATTTCAAATAAAACAAATTTTAATAGTTTAATAAGTTTGTATATGGCGCATTAAGGTATCGTGATTCGAAATTTCAAATAAAACAAAAAATATTTTTGGGTTGAGTTATTTTAACAAAATATCGTCCATGTTATCATAGCAGCATATATTGAGACTTAAATTCTTTCAAATTTTAAAGACAATTTTATCGTTTGGATTTTCTTTCTTTCTTCGATGGCTCTATAACTCATATCGGGCCTTGGCCTCCGTCAATCCTCGCCTCCAACTCCTCCTGTCTGAACAGGACAGGACGTTTCGATATACATTACAAATTAAATTATGTATATTGTTCAGTATTTTTTTTTTCTTGAATCTACATTTATTTCATTCTTTTTTTTTTCATTAATTCATATTCTGCAAAATATGAATGAAACAGAAGACTAATCATGCAGGAATTCAAGCAATGGATTGATGGCTGATAAACATGCAAAAATCTTGTTATACTAATTTAAACGATGGAATTATCTTCAAATGTTGAATCTAATGTAAACCTCAATGACAATTGCTTTAAATATTTAAGATGCAATTATGCTTAAAGAAACCGACAAAAATCTTGTTATACTAATTTAAATGATGGAATTATCTTCAAATGTTGAATCTAATGTAAGCCTCAATGACAATTGCTTTAAATAATTAAGATGCAATTACGCTTAAAGAAACCGACAAAAATCTTTTTATACTAATTTAAATGATGGAATTATCTTCAAATGTTGAATCTAATGTAAGCCTCAATGGCAATTGCTTTAAATAATTAAGATGCAATTATGCTTAAAGAAACCGACAAAACACTTTTTATAGTTTATACAAAGTATCGAATTTTAAAGGCTTCAACAAATGTGACTTGGCAATGCATATACATTGAAAAACGTGGGCGGGAAACAACATTTTCTGGGGCCACATTAATCGAAATATAAAAACACTGGATAAAGCACGGAATTTATAATTTGTCATTACATGTGTGAGCAATACTACCGCACATGAAGAGGCAACAAAACGTGCACAAGTCAAGCACATGTTAATATTGTTAAATGACTAGAACCCGATTTTAACTAGATATTTTACTGGATTAGAACCCGGTTTTATTTGTCTTGAGTACTATTCGGAATCGTACCCGAAACCCTCGGGTGAAAGTTACGAGAGCTAGTTACTAGGCCATGGAGCCTTCTTCTTTAATAAAAAAGGTCGTTTTTTCTTCTTGAAGCACTTTATCTTTTTACATATATTGTGGTCACTTTCGTTATATGAGTATACAATACAATATTGCATTTTTACATAGCGATGACTTTTGGCTTTTATTGGCAATATATTTTAACCAATCAGAAAGGTATTAAGAGGCGTTAAGTACAAATAAAGATGAGAACTTACGGGAATCGAACCCATAACTCCAGACGTGCATTTAACAATTTAGATTGAATTCGCACATTCAGTCTTATTCCATTATTTTTATGCAATTAGTTCAAATACTCTAACATTATTTAAAAGTAATTATGATAATATTGTAACTGCAGTTTATGTTTGTGTTACTGCCATTTAAACTAAAAACAAAGTTCCGGTGTTGATGAAAGTTTACACAGCTAAGCCAAGTTTTAAATTAAGCTTTGAAATAAAGTTATTCAAAAACCCTTTTCTTAATTTCAAAGCACCCTACTTAGGGGTAATTATACAACGATATTATGCCCGAAAAGTTTTTACCTTTGTTTTAATATTCGCCTTGCCTGCAAAAAAATGTATGCTTTATTATACAAATTACTAAACTTTCCAATTTTAAGAGCCTTATTGCTGTTGTTGGTTACAGGAATTGCTTAATTTTTTTTCTCAATTAGAGTTTAAAAGTACTCTTGTGAACCTAAGTTGGATTTATACTTTGAGTGTTTTTAACAAGTATACTTTTTCAAAAGTATGGAAAATGAAATAGGCAGCATATTTATTTCGAGGTTAATTGAATCAGTTTTATCATAACAAAAATAAATTGAAAACAACTGTTTAACTGAATCGGTTCATTTAAAAATAATAATTAATTAAAAAGATTTACGACACTTAAGTGTCCTTTTCAAAACATACAATACCAATATTTTTTAAACAAAATATAAAAAAATAACAATTGAAATAGAATAAAACTATTCAGGACACAAGCGATGCATTAAATTACAAGTATATTACACAATAACAATACAATAAATAAAATACACTCAATGACACAAATATAAAAAACAATAAGGACAAAATGAATGTCAAACTCTATCTCAAAGTCAAGATTTAAGATTGTACAACCTATTGAGATTATTACCAGAAAGTATTTTTTCCAACCGACAAAAAAGACATGGTATAAAGAACCATTCTGGAGTTTATCATTTTGAGACCATCGGGGTCGGGAGATAAACATTTTAACTAGGGCACCGAGAACATCACTCGTTTGTAAGTCTACTTATTTATTAGTTAATGTTAAATATCTTTTTTTCTCAGTAATTCACCTCCGTGGCAGAGTTGGTAAGACACACGTCTTCCATCTCGGAGATCTCAGTTTCGATTGAAGTTGGAACTCGATTTTTGTAAAAGGGTCCAAGTCTGATTCTCATTTAATGCTTCTTGAACATATTTCTAGTTGGTTGGAAGCAATAACAATATGGCAATAAAGATATGTCAATCAGATTATTACATGTAAAACGAAAGTATATTTCAATTTACTTGTTTTTATTTTTCTTTTAATTCTGATTTTTGACTCATGTGGATTGAATTGTAGGCCTAAAAATCTCTAAATAAAACATTTATTTTAGATTGTCTTGCTTCTAAGGTGTTTGATTATTAGTAAGGGATGAATGTTTTATATTTTTATGTAAAATTTTATTTATGATATTGACTGATTATCAGATTATGTTAACCTTTTCTTCCCTGTGATGTGTAACTAGTACACATTGCTTCTAAAAACTTTAAAATCTCTATAAATATAATAAATACTGGATTCAGATTTTAGGTATTACTCCGTAATACATTAACGTATTGAATGAGAAAAAAAATATTAATAATAATGAGCACTTATCGGCCACATCAGAGATATTTTGTGAAAATCGGGAATGATTTCACCAATACAATCAAACGTGTGCCAGTGTTTGACGTAGGTATATTCATTCTAAAAAACCGCTATAGGGGAGGAGCGACGCTATTTACGTCTCACTCTCACTCTACTTCGGTATATTGGAACGCAAGAAATATAATCTCAGTTTGCTCCCTTATCTTGCTTCAGAAGGTAGCGGGCTTTCGTTTGAGGTGGTCGCTTTGCCCGTTTTGTGAACGATGTCGGCCGATGCTTTTTTTTTTTTTTCATATTTCCAGCAATTAAATTTCAATTAGTATCACCTTTAACTTTAAATTTAATTAATTTAAGCGATTGCCTATGAATATTCTTATTTTTTCGATTTTAAATTACTCACTTTTTACATATGCATTGATGTGTATTCAATACACAACACCGGAACGGGCGGATGTTTTAGTACAGGGAGGGAAAGGTTAATGAAAAACTGAATTATGTGATTTTATTGAAAAAAATATTTCTGTAAGGTTAAAGCTTGCCACACCTATCTTCTAATATAATTAAGATGTATAATATTGTATTTTATTTCAATTAATTCATACATTTGGATGTAATATCGCAGCATATCACCTCGATAATAGGAATATATTGATGAGCGTTACCTGGAGACACATTTGGGGTAAATAATGATTTTTGGTCCTGTTAATTGTCTGGGACCTTTTAATTTTTATTCGTTCCATCGGGAATCGAAACATTGAATTCTTATACAATACATAACTAAAATATGAACAAAAAATATTATAACGACTCCCTTTTGTTTATTTTACAACCTCACATCACACTGCTTTCTCAAAAAATATAAAACAAAGGGTTTTAAAATATGTTTTCTCTGTTAACCCTTCCCTTACGGTGATAAAAATAATACGCGTGATCGGATGTTGGGTAGTGAGTACGCAATAAAAAATTAGCGATTTTAAATCGGAAAAATAAGAACATTCATAGATAATCCCCTTAATTAATTATAATTGAAGTTAAAAATTATAATAATTGAGATTTATTTGCTGAAAACATTAAAAAACCATCTGAAAACATTAAAAAACGCTCACGGAACGGGCGTACTTCTAGCCTATTTGCAAGCCTAGAGGCTACTAGTGGCGCGGAACGTCAGTCGCATACCCCGGCGCTTACGCCTTTGCTTGCGACGTTGAGACAATTCAGGTTCTCGCAATTCAGTCTAGTATGCAAGAGTGAGATGCAAATATAGTGTCGCGCTTCCCGCATACTATTCACCTATCGTCAAGACGAGACACTCGCAGCGTTTAAATGCGAATTTGTTTTCGATCTTTACAAAACACCTCGATGTAGTCGATAAATTCTGATTATTATTAATAATATTTTTTAAATCAATGCGTAAATATACTATGGAGGAATACCTAAAATCTTAACCTTGTATTTATTATATTTATAGAGATATTGATGGTTATTAGAAGCAACGTGTAGAAGATACGCAACACAGGGAAGGAAAGGTTAGTAAAATAAACATGACATATTTTCGACGGAGGATTTTAAAATATTGTTTTTATATGTTGTAAGAACAAATCACCGTACAAAGAAACTATAAATACAAAAATCATTGAAAAAATCAAAAAGTCTTAAGGTGTTAATGAGAACAAAATAATAATAGGTTATTGGTTTTTGTCAAACACTGTTTATTCCACTTTTTTCACAAAAAAAGTGGAATGAACATTGTTTGATAAAAACAAATTACAATGTCTTTAAACCGCCACAGTGTTAATGCCTTAACTATTGTATAAATGATATATAAAATTAAAAATTATAGGTTACTTATACAGTGTTGTTTTGTAATACACGATCACATAAAAAGAGCTGTTTGTTTTATTCATAAACAGCTGCTTTTATACATACCACTGCGCCAAGTCTCTTTCAGGGTAGGTAAATAAGACAAATCACCACGCTGTTCTATCTATGGACTCAACTCTCACCCATTCCAAATCCATGTATCTTGTAAAGCATTCTCCCCTCTTACTTACACTTCTTTTCTTTCATTCAGTTAATATTTCCCCCAACTATCTTCTTCCTCTCTCACCTAAGTTGTATATCTTCCTTACTCTTAATTTATTTCAGAAAAGTATACAAGTTTCATAAATCTTTCGGAACTCATTCTCCTTATTTTGCCAAACCATCTCAAGGTTTTATTCTTAATTCATCTTATAACATCAGATCTTATTTTTTTAGATTTGTCCTTTACTGTCCATGAATTGAGACTCTGGAACCAGTTACAAAGTGGTGTTAGATTCACTCCGTCCTTCGCATGCTTTATTTATTTATTTATTTAACACTTTTATTGCAAAACAATCTAGCGGGATTATTGCCAGGTGGCAATCTCTTCCAACCAACCAGACAAAAGTAAATGAAGCAAGTTACGTGGTCGCATAAATCATTCAAATGACTATCCATCCCCATGAAATCCATAAACATATACGCAAGAACATACCCACGAATCTCACAAAGACGGACAATCACCCGAACATTATTTTTCATACAAAGTGAGATATCATCAATCAAAAGGAAAGGATGGGATGGTGGAGAGGAAAGGAAAAGAAAACCCAGGAATGAAACACGTTATTTTACTGACTAGAAATTAAGAGTTTTTTCAGTCGCTTCTTAAAGCATGCCAAGGACGGAGCGAGTCTTATATTGGTTTGTAGCTGATTCCAGAGTCTCACTGCATGGACAGTAAAGGACGACGTAAAGAAAGAAGATCGATGAACTGGAAAGGCCAATAAACAATCTCTGTTTGAGCGTAGCGCTAATTCATGCTTTAAGAGCGACTGAAAAAAATCTTCATTTCTAGTGAGTAATATACCATGTCTCATTCGTGATTCCTCTCCACCATTCCTTCCTTTTCCCATGATTGATGATATCTAACTTTTCATTATGTAAATGTTCATTAATTTCATAGAGATGAATAATAATTTGATTGATGATATCTAACTTTTCATTATGTAAATGTTCATTAATTTCATAGAGATGAATAATAATTTGATTGATGATATCTAACTTTTCATTATGTAAATGTTCATTAATTTCATAGAGATGAATAATAATTTGATTGATGATATCTAACTTTTCATTATGTAAATGTTCATTAATTTCATAGAGATGAATAATAATTTGATTGATGATATCTAACTTTTCATTATGTAAATGTTCATTAATTTCATAGAGATGAATAATAATTTGATTGATGATATCTAACTTTTCATTATGTAAATGTTCATTAATTTCAAAGAGATGAATAATAATTTGATTGATGATATCTAACTTTTCATTATGTAAATGTTCATTAATTTCATAGAGATGAATAAAAATTTGATTGATGATATCTAACTTTTCATTATGTAAATGTTCATTAATTTCATAGAGATGAATAATAATTTGATTGATGATATCTAACTTTTCATTATGTAAATGTTCATTAATTTCATAGAGATGAATAATAATTTGATTGATGATATCTACCTTTTCATTATGTAAATGTTCATTAATTTCAAAGAGATGAATAATAATTTGATTGATGATATCTAACTTTTCATTATGTAAATGTTCATTAATTTCATAGAGATTAATAAAAATTTGATTGATGATATCTAACTTTTCATTATGTAAATGTTCATTAATTTCATAGAGATGAATAATAATTTGATTGATGATATCTAACTTTTCATTATGTAAATGTTCATTAATTTCATAGATATGAATAATAATTTGATTGATGATATCTAACTTTTCATTATGTATATGTTCATTAATTTCATAGAGATGAATAATCATTTAATATCTTTTGCAACTATGTAACTTGCTTTATTTACTTTTGTCTGTTATTTATAGTTAAGGCATTAACGTTGTGGAGGTTTCAAGACATTGTAAATTATTTTTATCAAACACTGTTTAGTCTTGTTTGCGTTCCCCTGCGCTTAGTCTTGTTTGCGCTCCCCTGACGATGAAGTGAAAGCCTTGAAACCGGTAGGGTTATACCGTCACAAAAAAGTGGAATAAACAATGTTTGATAAAAATAAATTACAATTACTTTTGTCTAGTTGGTTTGTAGACATTGCAGCCTGACAATAAGCTAACTATATATTTTTTTACAATGAAGTGTTAATAAATAGTTGAAATGAATAACGTCCATATCTAATGAACTGCTTTTATAAATTTCAATGTTTTATTAAAAATAAGTGGCATCGACTTTCTGCTTCTATAAACCAAATTGAAAATTTTAACAAAATAGCAAAAGTGTTTTAGAAACCAATAGCATCCAATGTTTTCTTTTTCCTGTGTGTTTTGTTTGTTAAGGATAAATTGAAGTATGTTTAAGTGAAAACAAAAATATATGTTTATTTGAGTTCTTAGATGTAGCACGATAGACGTAAGTAAATTACGAATATATTAAGAAAAATACAATATATATTTTTTAATTCAATTAATAAAACAATAAGAAACTACAATAGTTTGTTCAATCAATTTTTCAAAAAGAATATCTCTGCAATAACGCAAAGAGAAAAATTTTTTTTGCTTACATAGCAAATCAATCGAAAAATGGTATCGGGAAGGAAATGAAAAATAAATATTTAAGTAAATTCATGCCTTTACATATCTTTCTTTATAAATCGCAAATGTCTTTGTTTCTTTATAAATCGCAGCTCATAAGCGCCACTTAATTTCCAGATACAAATATTTAAACTATTTTATTTGAATAAGTTCAGTTCGATTCCACCACCACGCACGTTATTATGAGAGGCAAAATAAGTGCAAATTTAGCGCTACCTATACTCGTAATAAAAGAAAACTCCACCTCCATAGATGAACGCCGTTAATCGAACGACGAAGCCGGTCTCAAGCCTGGATAAAAGTGAAGAAACTGCTTTCCTAATTTTCTTCCCCTCCCAATATAGATTTATTTCCCACCTTTGATCCTCTACTTACCTACTCATTTTATTATTGATCCATCTGTATCTATTATGGTACCCAGCATGACAGTTGCTCCAATTGCCTCACCTCTGTGTGTCATAAAATCCATTATGTTAGAGTGACCGGGGTGTTTGCTGGTGTACAACGGTTCACTCACTTAAAAAAAACTCCCCGGCACAGTTTTGCTTCTAACTGAACCACTTTTCTTCAAAAAAAAAGGTATGATGTATGGCCGCGCATTATGCACTGGACGTCGCCAGTTTGAACCCCGTGCGTTGCTACTCTCATTGAATAACTCAGGTATTTTTACCGTCTAGTATTCGGAGGTTTAAGGATACGAATGACTTCGGTCCTACGAGTATATATTCTTTAAAAAAAAAGGGTATAACGTAACGGTGCACTTAGATGTGCCACCGTTCGAGTACAGCGGTGAGGCCGATGAGTTTGCTGGTTTGCAACGGATCACTCGCGTATAGAAGAGAAAAGATTCACTTATCAACTAAATTGTAGTTGGAATGGTGAGATCATCGTCGATTACGGAGCCCAGCAACGACGACGAGAAATGAAGATCAAAATCTATTTTTTACGAGCGTGACATCACGTAGTGACGAAGCAGGAACTGGCTGCCCAAATGAGGTATTTTTCCGGTGAAGACACATCTGATTGTTAAAAGACAAAGGATGATAGCGGACAGGTCCAGCTTCACGAGAGACGAAGTGACTCGCAGTGCAGTCAATAAATGATACTTAAAAAATAGGTTTTTGGCCTGGAGATCAAACAGTCAAGTTAGTTTCCTGTACTTTCACAGAAAATTTCAAATGCAGCAAAACTATCTTTTGACGATATTTAAGTAGCCATTCGGTCTGAAATTGAACCGCTATAATGGTTTATGTCAAAGCTTTATTAAGGGGTATTTTACTCTAGAAATTTGAAAAAAACTTTTTTTTCTTATTCTTAAAGTTTAGACCTTTAAAAAATATAGTCGCCAAAGGAGATTTTCAAATTCTCAATATTTACGAAGTTATACTCGTAGCTATAAATGAGGCAGCAACTAAGCCGCGCCGGAATGACTCGGACAATAATCTCAAAACTTTAAACGTGTTTTTCTCGAAACTACTATTTCGACCTAGTTGACATAAAATCTCAAGTTTTATTCAAACAATTACCTTGAAATTTAGTATAAAACTTTATTTAATGTTTTTATATCGTTCCTACTTTGCAAACTTTAAAATTATTTTTTTAATATTTAAAAAAAAAAAATTGAAAAAAAGGGTAAAAATGTTTTTTTTTTTCCAGACAGCCGCAATTTTACGATTTTTTTTTCTTTGGTACCAACTATAACGAAATTATTTTTTATCAAGAAACGGTGTATGATTTTTGTTTTAGATTTACGAAGGGCTTCAATCATGTCGACCAACTCACCCCCCTTTTTTTACGACGAGATATAACAGCTGATAACATCTTGAATTTTTTTTTTTACATTCTCAAATCACAATAAACAAACTAAAAAATGTATACGAAAAATATTTTTAGTTTTTTTTTTATTTACTTTGAAAAATCGTCCGAATTTCACGCCTCTAGAATAAAATACCCAATTTAATTAAAAAAAACATACTCAACACTTTTTTACCTAAAAAGATATGTTACGAATGAAAGGTTCGAAATTGGGATGCCAATTATAAATTAAAGTTTACTTTTCACTAGTTTATTAGTAATAGTACGGCTAGTTACCTCTAACCTCGGTTATTACGATATTTATATGACATAAAATGATAAATCCTTTAAAGCTGATTATTAAATATCTAAATGTCAATTTTAATGATCGCTACTACTGATTAACACCTTACTCATTCAATTTGTTAGTGGTCAAAATATTTCTTATACACAAGTCAGTAATAATAATATAAAAATTTCATAGATACTCGTACAAGAGGAAATAAGTTATACTAAATAATTGTGCGGATTCCAGTGAGATAATTATGTGATTGATTCCTGGTCGATTAATGTAATGTTATGGCATTTTATTAAGTTATTGTTTGGGGAAATTAACTTTCTTTTTCCCTTTATTTCTTCCATAATACGCCGAGAGAATTTCAAGGAAAGTAAACAAATAGACAAATATTATGAACGCTTTGTGAAATAAATATTTCTTGGTAAAAATTGTGGATTTATTATACTTCTTCTCAGTATTATCAGGTCCCCCAAATGTTGAAAATCGCCTGAGAGTAGATATATTTGTCCCCGGCAGCCCGAAAAAGATTTCCAACGCCCCTTATGCGAGTCCAATCACATATATTGCGGAACCAGGAGATTTGCCTCCTGCCAACACTTCTTCGACCCTCTATTTTGGCTTGGATGATCAGGTGCAGTAATTTATACTTTGCTCCTCTAAGTACATGACCCGAGTAGGACACCTTTCGGATTTTAATATTACTCAGCAACTCTCTATCAACTTTGGCTCTTTGAAGAACCCTCGTGTTGCTGACCATATCCGTCCAGGGTATCCGTAGCATTCTCCGGTGCATCCACATTTCGAATGCTTCCAGTCGGTTCATACTACTTACTTTGAGGGTCCATGATTCTACTCCAGGCAATAACACTGACCAAACGTAGCATTTGACTAACCGTTGTCGAAGTTTCAAGTTTAGATTAACATCGCAGAATACGCTTCTCATTTTGTTAAAAGTCGCACGAGATGATTCAATTCTGCACTTGACTTCGGTTTATGGGTCGAGGTCTTCCACTAGAATACTTCCGAGGTATTTAATTTTTTTCACTCTCTCTATATCAGCACCGTTCAATGTAAGACGTGCTCCTGCATGATCCTGCCGGCCAAACACCATGAACTTAGTTTTACTCACGTTCATGTTCAGCCCCAGCCTCACACCGGCTTCATTAATTCTATCTATAAGCGTTTGAAGGTCGTCAATATTGTCTGCCAGAACAACTGTATCAGCTGCGTACCTGATGTTATTGACGCATACACCATTTATTATACACCGACATTGAAATATTTAATTTGAAATGCTATCATGACAGCAGTAACGTCCTAAAGTTTCCGACCAAAATGCTTAAGCTATGGAGTGTATGTAAAGATACTTCGACACAAAGAACATTATCCGCATCTACTTTATTAAGATACACTCTACGGAGAATATTATCTGTAAATACCACCTAAACGTAGAAGGAACACATATAAGTATTTTTTTTAATAAACTTGATAATCAGACGATATCCAATTTTAAACATTCCAAAATATAACGAAACAACACGTCTTCGTTTAACTCTAGTTGACGTACTACTGAGGGACTAGACCAAGTGTTGGACATGGCCGACATCATATCTGTTCACATAATCTCTCACTTCCTCTCAATATTCAAATAAATAATATTTTTAACACTTAAAAATTGTTGCAAATTGTGAAAGGAAAGTAAATGCAACATATGGGTGAATAACGAAAAATTGGAGCAATTTGAGGAATTCTGCTATTTAGGTAGAATTATTTCATGGAAAATTTACAAGGGATATCGATCGGCGTGTAGTGATAGGAAATAAAGCAAATGACGCACTAAAACACAATTACTCGAAATCTGCTAAGATAATAGCCCACAATAGTATTTTGGTGCTAACTTTAATGTATGGCAGTAAAACGTGGGAAAATATTGAGGGTAGCTCGATAAATGTTATAGAAATGCGTGTATTTAGAAGAATATAGTTATAATGTATAGCCGCAATATTGTGAGGTCTATGGCCGCGCGGTTACGCACTGAATTTCCGTGCGGAAGGTCGTCGGTTCGAACCCCACACTGTGCTACTCCCCTCGAACGACACAGGCGCTTTTTCCATGTAGTGTTCGAGGGTTAAGGAATACCTATGACTTTGGTTATTACTATTTTTTTAAAAAAAGAAGCAAATTAGTATACTTATGACAATATACGGAATAAAAGTATAAAATATGTATGACAGAATTAAATGATAAAGGATAAATATGAACTTAATACTGATGTGTTAAGAGAGATGAAGAAGAGCAAGCTGATATGGTTAAGGCGTTTGAAACGAAAGAATGAAGAAAAACTAACAAAATAGATATACAGTGTAAGGCGTGTGATACGAAGACCAATAAAATATAGTTTGATCAAGTGAATTATATTATGAAAGAAGGAAACGAAGAAAGTCAAAGAAATCTTAGAAGTTGTATGGATGATACAAGAAACTAAGGATGTGTGTCGAGAAAGGAAATTATGGCGCTCTGTCATATCTACCTATCTCGACAGAGAAATGCCATGATGGTATGTATGCATATAATAGCTGCAATATTCTTTTCATAAACGATTATTTATTTTTTTCAAATATTATATATATTTTGCAATTATTTAAAGTTTTTTTATTAAAAATGTCCCTCAAACAACAAATACATCATCCTGAGACAAACACAACAGTTAAATAAATAAATTAAATTAATGGTGATTTTAAAGAATAAACCAAAATGAGAAAAATATATATTTTTTCAATTTATTAAACCTATAAAGTTTTGAGTTAGTTTTAAGCCATACATTGTAAATATTTTGCTACATAAGATTGTTAAACAATGTATTGAAGAAAGTTTGGAATGCTTTTGTAAAGCGAAACAGGTATGTCACTTTAATTTAAATTATTGTATTGATTTTTTTTTCACATTTTAGTGTCAAAGCATTCTGTTTTAAAATGTAGTTTTACAACATAAATACCAAATCAATTAATACGAAAACATTTTTGGTCAAATCATTTTAAAAACTTTTCCAAACTTTGTTTCAATATTTTTACTGAAGATTCTTCATTATAGAATTGATTGTCCCACGATAGTAAAGGAAATATATTTATATGTGCCATTTAAGAACATACACACAGAAAAAATATCATCCATAATTTGTGTTACGAACCCCATCCTTGAAGATCTTATTGATATTAGAGATAACTATGATGGTAACCAACCTTTAATATTGTAGAAGATCTCAATAAGAAGAGGTATTTAAATTCTTAAAGAGTAAAGATCAGCATTGAGAAAGAAATCTACTCCATGTCTATCTTATACTGTAGCAATCTCCTTATATGTCTTACATGGAAGGTATTTAACCAATACTTCTTACCAGTACTAACATATGGATGCGTAACATGGATTATTTCTGTACGAATACAATAAAAGCCTTAGACAACACTCCATATATGGGTGATCAATGACACTGAAACTAATGTATTTAACCCTTCCCTTACGGTGATAAAATTGAAACGCGCGCTCCGGTGTTGGGTAATGAGTACGCGATCAAAAATTAGCGATTTTAAATCGGAAAAATAAGAACAATCATAGATAATCCCCTTAATTAATTATAATTGAAGTTAAAAATTATAATAATTGAGATTTATTTGCTGAAAACATTAAAAACCCATCTGGCAACGCTCACGGAACGGGCGTAGATCTAGTCTCGTTGCCAGCCCAACAGCTACTGCGGCGCGGCAGGGTTGGTGGCTAACCCGGGTGTGGCTTACACTTGCGAGGTTGAAACAATTGAGCTCCTCGCTATTCAGTGGAGTATGCAAAAGTGAGATGCGAATATAGTGTCGCGCTTCCCGCTTACTCTTCACCTATCGTCAAGACCCAAGATCGAGGCACTCACACCGTTTAAATGCGAATTTGTTTCCGATATTCAGAAAATACTTACGATGTAGTCGATAAATTCTGATTATTATTAATATTATTTTTTAAATCAATGCGTAAATATATTATGGAGGAATACCTAAAATCTTAACCTTGTATTTATTATATTTATAGAGATATTGATGGTTATTAGAAGCAACGTGTAGAAGATACCCAACACAGGGAAGGAAAGGTTAATAAAGCATTTTTGAAGGTTTTATAAAACATTGAGTTGAGCGATGATTCCCTCCCGCTCTCTCTTTACACTTCTTGCTGTCTTAGCGTCCAATGAACTTCAACTGTGCTGACGGCATAATCCTTAGTATTTATCTTCAGCCCGCACGGTGCTGCTCCCATTAGTCAGTGTCAAGCAGCATTATGCCATTACTCTTGTTATTTTTCTTGTAAAGGATGATACAACACGTGCGTTTTATAACCTTAATCCTTTTTATATCCTCATTATCTGGGAAAATGTAGAAAAATCATCACACATATCCTATTTTTTATAAATATTAACTTACACATTTGACTTAATTTATACTGTTTTATGTGAAATATGGATTTTGTGTTATATTTTTATTTATCATATACTGCCGCTAACCCATTACATTTCTTAGCCAAAGGCTTGCTGTTCGTTGGCTTCTTTTTGGAATAATGAGAATATATATATATGTGCAGGCCATCTCTCTGTTAGTGTAGGTAAAAAAAAAGAGCGCCAGACTTTCCTAGCCATATTTCGCCTAGATATTGGCCCCAATAGGAATCAAATCCGTAAGATGAAAGGTCGACGTCTTATCAACTAAGACGCAGAGGCAGTCACTCTGGATGGTTGGAAGAAATTCGCATATTACAATTAACCTACTGGCTTTATATAGTGTTGTATTTAATGGAAGTAAAGTAACTTAATTTAAAAGTATACATAAATTTAAATAAGTAATTTTAAATGTATGTATACTTTTAATTTTTTACAATTAAATATGCGAAACACTCTCATGCCTAACTAAGCGTTTGCTCTTCCTTAGGCAGGTAGTAAATAAATAAATAAAAAAACAAAATAAAAAAATTAAAGAAACATACTTATTAAAAGTATAAGAAATCGTAAGGATAAAATAAAGTAGTGTAAAAAAATAAATTTTAAAAATCCCTCCACAATCCCATTACACTCTTGTAAAAAAGTATTAAAATTAGAAATATTTATTTTTCAAAGGTTAATAATACACTTATTAGTACGAGTATAACATAAATGGCACTTGTTAATCCAAAAAAAACAGTTAAACGAAAAGTTACACAAATAAAATTTAATATTTCATGATTTTTATTCCCATTTTAGTTATCATATTGTTTTGAAATTATCTCTTACTAAATTCATCCTGCATAACATCGTGATGGCCTTAGTGTAATCTGATTATTGCGCTTCAGCTTGGCTAAGAAACCCTAACATTAACCTCAGTGAAATCCAGCTTAATGATACAACACGAATAGTCAGTGGAAGTTTAAAAATAACTCATTTGACATTGGTTCTGATTTTTGTAAATCTGCTGCCTTCCAACTGCGTTGCGAAAATCTATTAATGAGGGAGAATCATGTGTGTCTAAATTATATGCTATCAATACGTATGGATATTTCCAGTCCTCCGACTCATATAAGATCTTGATAATCTTTCTTGATCGAGGGACTATGATGAACTCAGTAGAATGTAACGGAAGCAGTGGAATCAGTCTTCATTTGACAATGATGAACTCAGTAGAATGTAACGGAAGCAGTGGAATCAGTCCTCATTTGAAAATGATGAACTCAGTAGAATGTAACGGAAGCAGTGGAATCAGTCCTCGTTTGAAAATCTATATTTTGTGAGTGATACCAACGTTTTTTTCCTAGAATTTGATGCGTCATAAATATTTTGATTGGCCCAAAGTTAGGTATGGGCACAGTTGCGTTACACACGCCTTGAAAAGATAATGTTTTATCGATTGTCAGTTGTCTTATATGGTTTGGTTCACTTCAGCATAATAAAGAATTACGTGGGAGAAGTGTCAAGTGTCCAATATATTCACTAAGTGTCATTGTCATATATATTTACTACCGAAGAAAGTAAAGGTGATCCATTGACTAATTCTAAAACTGTTTCATCGATGAGAAACCTGAACATCCGACAGTAACTGAGAAACCAGATGAGAGAAAAATATCATCTGATTAGCAATCAACCAGTTATGATTCTTGACAGGTGTGTTGTCCCAAAAAGGTCAATTATTTTTTTAGGTGTTCCATGTCGATAGTGGTTTATCTATAGAGACACAAAAAAGAAGTTTGTATGTTTGAGTTTCATTCAACTTAGAAAAATGTTTTTTTTTATATCTGCTAACTGAGAAGTTCCGCTTAATGATAGATATTATGACTTTTTTCCACGTCGAATATTGTCTAAGTCTGTAGTCGGGTTGACCTATGACACAAATGAATAAAAAAAAAAATCAATATTAAATATGGCTGCATGTCTAATTTTGGATGGTGCGAGGATGTGTTAGATATTTTATATTCTTTAATCTAGATATGCGGGGGTGTGGGATGGAAGTCCCCCGATGCCCTTGCGGTCGAGTTCGCCCTACATTGGTGGGGTGTATGAGCCTGTTTGTGGGATGAGCCCGGACCTTTTAATGTCTTCTCTCTCGAATGTATTTTTTTTGTCATCTATTTATTTTCTGTTCTTTTTTTATCTTCTTGTTCTACGTGTTCAAGGGTGTGGGCTGAAAAACATCTGGTGTCGCCTATATTGGTGGGGTGTATCTTGGCCGGGGGGGTGTTATTAGATGAGCCCAGACCTTTTGATAGCTTCTGTTTTTTAATGTATTCTCTTTTTAATGTGTTCTTGAAATGTGTCTAAATGTATTGTATTATGTACATACTATGTTGCTATCAATAAAAATGTATTTATTTATTTATATATTCACTACTAAAAAAAAATTGTGATTTAAGATAGAGGAGAGGGTTTCATATGCGACCAGGTAACATTAAAAAAAGAGCATGTCCATCGTATACAAAAAATGAGTTGATAAAGCAGATTTCTTCTTATCGATGGTACGGAGCCGTTTAACATTTTAATTTTAATGAAAAAAGCACATAAATCATTTTAAAATCATAACAAAAAAACAGTATTTTTTTCAAAAAGAATTTTGTCCAGGTTTTAAACCAATCAAAAAAGATCATGTCCAAATTGACCAATCATAGCTTTCCGATTGTGTCTAACTTCATATCAGTTCACCAGCTACTATCAGTTTTAAAACGTGCATGCAGTGTAATGTCATTATACAGCTTTATCTACCTACATATATTTATAGTTAAATATTGATATTTCTTCTTATTTTGTAACACTTTTTATTTTATTTGACTAAGATTAAAAAAATTACTCTACATACCCAATAACTTTTTGAATATTTTTTGTAAAATATTTCTGAAATCGAACAAAAAACATCATGTCCCAGAGCTGTTCAATCAAAAAAGATTCAAGTAGAATTGTTCACTCAAAAAGAATCATGTCCATATTTTAAACTAGAATAACTATTTTAATTATCATGATTCGATTTTAAACAACAAATCAAGTCACCTTAAGCGATTTTAAAGATTTCAAATATTTTTACAATGAATTATTATGTCATATATTCTAAATGCAAACAGTTTTTTTTTTGCAATTTGCCAACATTCTGATTTGGTGGGCATGTTCTTTTTTCAAAATCACCTCCTCATATGTTTAGTTATGGTGTTCAAAGCGATCAATAACCGGGTTCTAGATATTTCCAGCATTATTTTAGGAGATAGGAGTAGATAACTAAATCTCGTATCCGATTAACCCTTCCCTTACGGTGATAAAAATAATACGCGTGCTCCGGTGTTGGGTAGTGAGTACGCAATAAAAAATTAGCGATTTTAAATCGGAAAAATAAGAACATTCATAGATAATCCCCTTAATTAATTATAATTGAAGTTAAAAATTATAATAATTGAGATTTATTTGCTGAAAACATTAAAAAACCATCTTCCCGCATACTATTCACCTATCATCAAGACGAGGCACTCGCAGCGTTTAAATGCGAATTTGTTTTCGATCTTTACAAAACGCCTAGATGTAGTCGATAAATTCTGATTATTATTAATATTATTTTTAAATCAATGCGTAAATATATTATGGAAGAATACCTAAAATCTTAACCTTGTATTTATTATATTTATAGAGATATTGATGGTTATTAGAAGCAACGTGTAGAAGATACCCAACACAGGGAAGGAAAGGTTAAGGTCGATTACTGGAAACACTTTGACTTTTTAGAATCCTAATAGAGTTAACAAATCTAAATATTCCGACAAAGCGTTTCAAGTAGCGGGATCTCTTCTGAAGAATAGTCATCCTTCCGTACATTATGTATACTTGAATAGTAACTTGCCCTCTGTACATCTTATGAAAGTTTATTGGTGAAGCTTATTAACTAGCACTCTTGAGGTGGCCGTGATGTTGGGAAAAAGAGCTTTATAAAGTTGTCAAAAAAAGAGTTAAAAAGGAACGATTGAACGTAAATAAGTTCAGTAAAGTAAGTTTCATCGAAATAAAAAAAATATATGTGGATATTGAAATATACTAAACCATTCGAATACAAGTGATATCTAATGTGAATATCAGAATGGTTAAATGTTTGCTGCAACAACTGTAATAATCCGACTATTGATCAAATTCAAATATTTACCCTCTATGATATCCATCAAACTTTTTGCTTGTTAACGGAATTCCCATACCCAGATAACAGCTGCGTTCAAACTGTACTACCGGAAAAAACTGAAAAAAAATCCCTCAGACTCGCATCCGGTGCGGAGATTAAAGAATTTTTTTAAAGTGTCTGGATGCTGCAAAATAAATAGACACGGGAGGAAATTTATCTCAGCACAATTTGGATATCGAACGGGCTAATTAGATTTAAAAAGTGTATTTACTTCCTACAGCGCTTTTAGTTGTTTGACTATACCTCGACAGGAAATGTTTGATTGAATCGTTTGATATTCCTAATAGTCTTATCAATAAGAAGACGACCTCCGTGACCTTGTTGATAAGATGACTGCCATTCACGGCGCATATAGTTAGATTCCAGATGGTTTCCAAAA
The DNA here is from genome assembly GCA_949825065.1 of Odontocerum albicorne. Lineage (NCBI taxonomy): Eukaryota > Metazoa > Arthropoda > Insecta > Trichoptera > Odontoceridae > Odontocerum > Odontocerum albicorne. The sequence continues at coordinate 50,236,477 of OX463839.1, forward strand.
AAAAATAAAATAGGAGTTTGCCACGTAACAATAATCGCATTTGTTGAATGCATGTGCGATTAATATCCTCATTTTACATGCGGTACTGATACCAACTGATTAAATGACGAACCGCGAGTTACGTGCTAAATCAAGTGACTAAATCCGTAAGCTTGATTACTAGGGTCAGAAACAATATTGTCTTTTGGCAATGCTCTTCAATTTGCCTGAATCCCCAATTTGGATATATTAACGGGTACTATGTGAAAGAAAAGAAAAATTAAGTAGATATAACTAGTGTATGGACTTATCAGATGTATGCCTAGAAAGTATGAAGCAGAGATCTATTCGATCTATTAACTCAAATACGAGTAATGAATATGCATGACACAATGCGGATAGTCAGTTGCACTCTGAAATTAATTTATTTGACATGGCTTACGGTTCTTGCAAACTTTCTGTCTTATAATCTATAGCCAATTTGATCCCACCCCTACCCACACTGCCATGGGGGACAAAAATCTCTCTGGATTAGAACGTTGAAAGCCTCTTATTTTTTTATAAACGCGACATCATGTAGTGATAGAGATGGAAATTACCAAAGTGACTTCTCCTCCGGTAGCATCGCACCTTAACGCGAAAAGTATAGCAGTGACGACAGAATTAAGGTCCAACGTCACAGATTCAAATACCCTAGCACATTGTCACTAATTTCACATAAAACTTTAAACGCAGCAAAACTATTCGTTGAATGGATTGTTGTAATTGATCCGAAGATTACCGATGGAATGCTGTTTGGAGATCCCTTCGAAAATTATTAGCTCAATTCTCATCACACAATGTAATCTGCAGATTAATCCAGATGGCCTTAAAATTTACAACAGGATGAAAGGATAAGATTGAAACTATTTTTTTGCTATTAAAGCATCCACCGCTAGAGAAAAAACAAGTAGTTCACCCACGGAGAGTCGAGACGTGCCCTGATGCAAGAAAAACAAATGTCTATCACTGGAATATTACTCATGGGATAATAATCTAGTACGCATTTATGAGGGAGTACCAAAAGGTGTGCATATATAACACATTGTCCATACACATGGGTGTTTCTTGTCCTCTTTCGACTCGCTTTAGATCTCGATGATCTATCTGAATCGAAAGACGATCAACTGAGAAGAGTGTGAGCTCCCCAAATAGCTGACGACATCAAAGACATCGGTTAAATATCTTATCCTTGTGAATAATCCTAACATAAGTACACTGGAAAAGTTCCCGAGGATTGCACATGCCACAATAACTGTAGCTTATACTGAATTGTATGTGGTGTAACATCGTTTGAAATGCATACGTTTTGCATAGGTGGGGTTTCATTGATTCCCCGTTATGGTTATATGGAAAAGTCCAGACTGTCGTTCATGTACAATAGCAGAAAAGTGTTGAATATATTTATTTTCGGTAAGACTGAGGGAGATTCATTGGGCTAATTCAAAGGCTGTTTCACATATGATAAACTTGGGCATCCAACTATGGAGAAAAATCATTCTAGAAATGAATGCGTAAAAATAATTTGATAAATATTCATTTATTGATATTTTCATTTTATTTCATATTTGATACAGATTTAACGCAATTACACCAAACGAAATGCATAATATGAAAAAAAAAAAAAAAAGTTGTGATGAAAGTTTAAAAATAATAAGAACAGAAACAATGTTTACTCATGCTTCCCTGTGGAACGACTCAGTTATGTATACAAAGTTTATTTATTAATGAGCTTTATCCTCAATTTATTCAACGAGATACGGAAAATGTAAAAATCCGATAACAAGGTCATTATTATGTTAGTTGTTCCTAAAGTAATGGCTGATTTTAATATTTAATCATTTTGAACGTTTTTTTTGTAGATAATATTTCTTGATTAATATTTGTCTGTCAGTTAGGAATCTGCGACATTTATTTATTGAGTAAGGCAGTTAATTTGCACAAATTGAATCCTTCATAAATGGAATTAAAAAAGAAACATTACTTGTATTTTAAAACAAATTTAAACTAGGCAATTATGCATCTCAAATAGCACGCAATGTTAACCTAACATGGGTGGTGACACCACTTTTGAACTAACTGAACAGCGTTGGTTCAAAAAGTTTAGCAGACGTAAGTCTTAAAGGTGAAAACGATTGAGAACGTCCTGCTACAGTTAAAAACAACAAATTTAAAGATTTGTTAGATAAAAACACGCATAAAATAGTAGGAGAAACAGCACGAGAATTGGGTGTTGGTGCTCTTACAATTGATGTACATCGAAAGCAAATTTGGAAGATGAAAAAGCTTCGTAATTGAGTTTCACACGAACTCGGTGATAACCAAAAACATTGTCGCTTCGAAGTGTATTCTTCGTAACTCTTGCGTAACCGTAATGATCCATTTGTCAATAGTATTAAAAAAATACGATTTAGGTTACAAAACATTACTTCATCCGCCTTACTCACCCGATGTGTCACCAACTGACTTTCACATTTTCAAGAATCTCGATAACTACTCGTATTATACGAGTAATTACGTCAGAAAAAAAAACAATTCCAGAAAAACAGTAAAATATGTCTTCGAAAAGTTTTTGAATTCTAATCCACCTGAGTTTTATTATATTGGCATACAATCAAATGGCTTTTTCTTTGATTAAAAAACTTTATTTCTTCTTAAGTTATGTTTGATTAAATTTGAAAGCCATCGTCAATTGGGCCATTATTTTCTGAACAACCTAATAAAAACCTAATAACAATAAAAAAGTTCTACGCATACATTCAAAATGAATTTAAATCAAAAGTAAATATTGTTAAGAAAAGAAAATAAAAACCGATTGTGGAAAACATGATTCGACAATTAATTATTTGTTAAGTCATGTGAAGTAATTAAAAACGGAAAAAAGTCGTAGAGTCATATAGTTTGACCTTGAAACTGATTTCAGAGTGATATAGTTTGACCTTGAAACCGGTTTATCCACTGTTAGACTTTTAAAAAAATGTTTACTTAATTTTGTTTTCAAAATAGTGCAACACTGTGGATATCACTTATATTTTTTTCCACACAAATCGGATTTCTGTTTTAAAAGAAATTAACAATGGGTGCCAAGTCGGGACTTCAGGGTGGACGATTCAATTTTGAGAAACCACTGTGTTAAATGACAACCTTTTCAGCAACGCAAGTATACACTGTCGCATTACATACTGTGCAAAAATCTTGCATCTTGTAAGTGCTTTCCTCGGCGTTTTGTTATTATGACAATCTTTAATTTTGTACTTAAGTGAAGCCTATTACTCACCAGTAGTGTTTCTTTCTTTGAAGTCATTTTATAGAATTCCCTAACAATCCCAAAAAAATGTTGTCATCTTTGGTTTTTGAAAGCCCGTTACTTGTTGCTTTTTATTTTGATGTAACTCATTCTTGTTATACTTGGTTATGCATAAATGCAACTATTTCTAAAGTGAGTGTTTCTGCTGGTCTTCCCTTACGAGTGTCATCTTCATTCGTTTTTTTTTTGCATAAGTGAAACTGTTTTTCGCATTTCACTGTGAAATATGAGGGAGGAAATTCTTCATACATAACATCTAAATATCGTTTGATTTCTACCAGGACTTTCCCTTCTTTTGAAATAAACTTGATAACCGTGCAGTATACAATTTGTAATATTTCAGAATACAACGAAACAACACGTCTTGTATCAGCTCTATTCGCGTGCTTAACAGAGTAGAGGTATAAATGTTTAACTGTTACAATGCTTAACTATGCGATAGGCATGCTACTTGCCCATACACGCTCTAACTTGAAACATAAAACCGGAAAATTTTGAACTTCAATATTAATTATGATTTTTATTTTAAACCTTTATTTCAGTTAACATTTATACACTTTGTTAAAATGACTTAAAAGTAAAAAATATATTCGCTTAATTTAAGTTTAATAAAAATCCACATTCATTATATAGAAATAAGATGATTGAGCTCACTAGGGCTAGAAAATTAAGTTTTGCTATAGTGATTTAGAATTGGCTGCTCGTGGAGCCACGCTTGTTGGAAAATAATCAACTGAGGGGGGTCTGAAAAACAGTTTCATATTTCTCAGCTAGATGTCGTTAGGTCAAAATATTCCTTGGTAATTTTATTTCAAACGTACAGAATTTTTTTCTAATGAAATGCAATAAAAGTTTTATATATTTATTCGGCCATAGTTGACTCAAATTGTAAGATATTTTTTTGCGTCCTTTTAAAGATGGAACAAAAAAATGTTTTTGCTGTGCTTGATGCTTTCTTTACTACCACAATATAAAAATTGGACACCAACAAAAAAATCATTTGTATGACCACAATACTATAAGTAATGGTATGTGGTAACTACTGATGACGACCAATAAAGATTTTGATTGAGAAAAATCAACGTTCTAAGACATGCGAGACTGTGGAGACAATGCAAACGTTGAAAACCACCACCCACAAGCATTTCGCGATTTTGTAAGCATATCGCTAAAATGTTGAGTACCACACAGTTTGAACAATAAAAGCTTAGCAAATCGGTATCAGTAAGCAATTTACTGCAAAACGCAACAGAAACGAACTATTTTTTAAATGAATGGTAACGAGCGATGCACGTAAATCTTTCACAACATTCTCGAACAGAAAGATCGTGGGGCAATCAAGGTGAACCTTCTATGATCACTCCAAATGCACGTATTTATAAAAAAAATAAGATTGTGTATCTGGTGGTATTGGAATGGAATCTTCTATTACGAGCTGCTTCTACACAACCAAACGATCAATTCCAAGAAAAACTACTTACAACTGAAGGCAGCCATCCACCGGAAGCATCCAGAGAGAGTCAACAGTAAGGGCATCTCAGTAAAAATAAGTAAAGCTTAATGTTAGAAATATACGCCAAATTCACATACTGTCTCTATTGTATAATATCCTTAACTGTCCCGCCGCACCCTCTTATCTCGCCGAAAATTTTCAGCGTCTTTCCAATCATGGATTAGCGCTACGCTCAAACAGAGATTGTTTATTGGCCTTTCCAGTTCACCGCTCTTCTTTTTTCACGTCGTCCTTTACCGTCCATGCAGTGAGACTCTGGAATCAGTTACAAACCAATATAAGACTCGCTCCGTCCTTGGCATGCTTTAAGAAGCGACTGAAAAAACTCTTAATTTCTAGTCAGTAAAATAACGTGTTTCATTCCTGATTTTTCTTTTCCTTTCCTCTCCACCATCCTTTCCTTTCCTTTTGATTGATGATATCTCACTTTATATGAAAAATAATGTTCGGGTGATTGTCCGTCTTTGTGGGGTTTGTGGGCATGTTCTCACGTATATGTTTATGGATTTCGTGGGGATGGATAGTCATTTGAATGATTTATGCGACCACGTAACTTGCTTCATTTACTTTTGTCTGGTTGGTTGGAAGAGATTGCCGCCTGGCAATAAGCCCGCCAGATTGTATTGCAATAAAAGTGTTAAATAAATAATAAATAAATAAAGCTTGACTGAGCTGTCCTGTTTTACTCGCCGTATTTGCTGGACCAAACACTCTCTAATTACTACTTATTTTGATAGTTTTAAAGTTTTCAATACACCCCGTATTTAACTTTCCTGGAAACCTGAAAAAAATACTTGAAGCAATTATTCGCCCAAAAAAATGCTATGTTTGCTGAGAATAGAATTTCAAAGTAATCCTTAAGAATGCATGATGTAGTGGAATAAAACAATGCATACATCATAGGATAGGGTTAGATATAAATTTAAATAAATGTTTTTGAATTGAATCTAAAATACGAAATTACTTTCCGTGTAACATAATGCAAGCTTTTGAAAGCAAATATTAATAATTTGTTTTATTCAAGATATCTTTTATGTGCTTTCCTTAACTTTTCCATCTCTTATCTTGCCAAATATGATACATCTAACTTCTTTTTGATCGTGAACTTGCGCTATGCTCAATCAGTGATTCTTGATAAACTTTGTAGTTCACTGATCTTCTTATTTACGTAATTGATGTACACTAGTTGCAACTCATGAAGTATTCACGGAAGTAAAACAAATTCTACATTTATGAAAATATATATTCATAAATATAGAATTTGTTTATATATATATATATATCATTTATACACCGTCCCCTTTTATACCGGTTCAAAAATTGTAAGCTAGGTATTTAAAATTCGTTCAGTTATCACGGACCCACCGAGATTCAAATTTCGAATTACTTTCGCAGATAAACTAAGTATTCTTCTCTCGCTCTCTTGTATTCAAAATTCAATTCTCGTATTCTTTCTTTGACGACAACCATTGTACGGGTTTTGGCCTATTTATTTATGTACGAGTATATGTGTACACAATAAGACTAGTTATTAACTATGGTTAGATTTGTTCCATTATTGGCATTTAAAAAAATATTTAAAAAACTCTCTATTTCAAGTCAATGTGTTACGTGCTATATTTACGAGTATACCCCGATTTGCCTTGACTTTCCCCCCTCACCTTTTCTCATCAATCAATTGATGAAATATCGCTTTTATTGCTATCTATATTGTTCGTGAAATTTGCACAAATATACAATAATTTAAATCATAATTGGTACCTCTTAGCTTTCTTTAATTACTTTTGTCAAAGTGGTTGGAAGAATATGTCATTTGAAGTAAGAGTTAATATAATTTGTAATTACGATCGTTATTTCAAAGCGAAACAACGAAATTGATTTTTCATTTACTTGGGAATAACACCAGATATCGTATGGCATTTGATTTATAAGTCAGATGAGATGAAGTTCCATAAGTTTCGTCCGGCAGTAAGTTCGGAGCCTTAGCAAACATTAGTTTACGTTTGTAAACATTAATACAAACTACATATCGTTGGTAACGAGCAATGAAATGTAGATCTATCACAACATTGCCCTTAGCGATAACATTTGTTTGCATTGTAAACATCAATGTAAACATATCGTTGCACTAATTATTAGGGCCCAATATTTCAATTACATATGTTCAGATAAAGTTATGTATTATTTTCATGTAATAAAAAAAACATTGAACGAAAATAGTCAGTCATTTTTTTCCCAGTCAATTTCATTCTTTCATTCACTTTCTTTATCTTTAAAAGAAATCATGATTCTGTTGGAAGATATTCCAACTAATATGTTACACATTGTTTACACATAAACTCTGACACAATTAAAGACAGCACATATGACAAATGTCAAACGGATAAAGAAGATAATGCTGAGAAGTTATTTCTGTAAAGAAGATTGGTCCTGTGACGTGAAATGGTCTGCTTCCAAGTATTAGATATATTGATAGCAAAGTCACGACAGTAGTTTTAAAAAGCACTAGAAGACAACCCTTTTTGTGATGTTTTAACAAAATGTATGATCATATATGAACACTTTACTACACTTCAAGGCAAATATGTTACCATTGTGGCGGTCGCACACGCGGTCAATGACCGATGAAATGACCTTTGCATTCCTTAGCAATGCAAAACAAACAAGTACAAAGTCCACGCGCCGGTCATTCAACTCATATCCGACGCGGAGCGCATTCCATGCTAGAGCGAGAACGCACAACATCTGTCGCGCCAGTTCCGTAAATAAATTATCACCTACATACGACATTAATCGTTTTGCGAATGCAAAAACGAGATGTGAAGGATATCTTGATCGCATTCCCGCACACACGCGGGAATAGTATACTACGTTTACGTACCTACGTTTACTAATAAAAACTCTCTTTCCGCATTGCGATCGAAAACGTGTTTTATTTATCAACAAATCATCGTCGTCTCTTCCTCTAGGACACATCTCCTAAACCATCATATACCGGAAGATCTATAAAGGTTTATTTTTAATAATATTTTGTTTGGTAAGTTTTCTGCAGTTTTATTTCTATATGATTTTGTAAACATGCTGAAAAGTTCCTTATCTAATGCAGAAAACTTCCTTATCTAAAGTTTCTTACACTCCATTACAAATTATTATTTTTTATTATTTTAATCTGTCAATAATATTGAGTGATAGCGCTCTTAAGGAGTGTCTTTAAACAGCGTTTCGCAAATAATCTTATTAAGATTTTTTTAAACCAAATGGATGAAACAACAAACACATCTGCACTTCTTAACGTTTTCTTCCATGGAGAACCTGAAGTCAAGGATCTCCTCGCTATTCTAACAGAATTATCCCCATCTGACATAAGACTTCTTATAAGCAAACAGCCCAATTTCCGAAGGACGTACTCTATCACAGATATCATACTTAAATGTAGCCACCCAATCATGCGCTTACATGTTCTCAGCTCTCACTTAGTTCCATTCTTGTCAGAAAGCTACTGCACCATACGCAAGAAAACAAACACCTCCCCGTCTCTAACTATCTAAAGCTGATCTACAATCCCAGTTCTTAGGAGGGACACTGAAATTTAACAATTAGCAAAAGGAAACTTGAAAAAAAATTATATTTTGCCATAAGCCTTTCATCTGCTCAGTGCTTCCCCACATGGGATACGATTTAGTAGTCTGTGGTATCCCATGCGGTCACATGTATCTCCACATAAACGTCATCTCAATGAGCTTATCGTCGATCGATTTACAATCAAAACGCTCTTCTTAATTTATACAAATGCTGGGCATCGAAAAACAAAATTTAACGAAAAATGAGATACAAGTAATATTAAAATGCTTGTGCCAAGACATAATCCTTAGGAAACAGGAGTAAACGCATCAGAAGAAACCTTTAGTTTATTTATTTTTTCAAAACAGGCTTAGCCCAATTGCTTTGAAAAATACAAGACATTAAAAAGAAGAAAAATTACATTGAGAGAAAGAAAAAATAAGTTAAAAAATTAAATAAAATAAAAAATAATGCATACGCATACAAACGAGTATACGAGTATACACACAAACATATTATACACATATATTCACAGTCATTTAGGTATGTTGATCAGTGCTTTCTAACGCGCTCAATCTAAGAAGAAAATTTACTTTTGCTTTTGGTAATGTGATATGAAATATGTCAATATCCGAAGCAGTCCCGTTCAGAAGAGTTAAGGCCCTTCCAACAGGCATAGCGGCTGGAAGACCCGTTCTTGCGTATGTTATTGAGAACAGTTCTTGCCGGCGCAGTCTAGTGTAATTGTTAGGAACATTTATTTTTAGCAATAAGTAGAGCAAGTCGATAGTTTCAAATATCCAGGAAGCCTAATTACTCGTGACTTTGGCCTAGATAGATAAGTTTGATGCCAAATTGGAATGGCACGTGCAGGATTTCTCAAGATGATATCAGTTTTCTGCAATAATAACATGAATGTTGAATTTTAGCAATTCTTAATTAAGTGCTTTATGTAGTTTATTTATATAACTTTTTGGTACATGGATCATAAAGAATTCTTAATAATCTAAAAGCATTCGAAATACTGATGCATCGAAGAATGTTTAGAATTTATCGATTTCAATATATCTCAAACACCGAGGTATTAAACGAGAATTCTAAATATGATAAAATAACAAAAGATTACATATCTTGATTAAAATTAAGAGAAATAAAATATCTCTTAAAAAATCAATCAATGGAAAATTTGAGGGTCCACGCAGAATCAATAGAAGGGGTCTATATTGGTAACACAATATTCGCGAATGAACAGAGATCCAGATATTTGAAGAGTTGTTCCGTGCCACTTCTTCTTCTTCTAGATCTTGCGATCTGTTTAATGATTCGATTCTGTTTAATTTGATCCGTGCTGCTGAAAACAAATATTTTCTCAAGAGTGATTGCCAAGGTCAGGAGAACCGAACACGGCACATGTTAATGAAGTTGGGAAGAAAAATTTGTGAACATTAAATAAGGTGGTATGTACACATCATGCGTTGACGTTGTTGGGCCTCGTAGTCAAGGATCCCCTCGACATTCCAATGTCAATTCAGTTGGAAAGCAAAGCTGTGCCGTGGACTTGCTTTTTTTTTAAGTAAGTGAGCTGGTGCATACTAGCAAACTCACCTGCCACCGCTGTACTGGACCTGAAATCAGAAGATCGGAGCACGCCGACATATTATTTTTAAACTATGGATAGGACCAAAGTCATATGTATCTTTATATCCCCGAATATTAGTCGGAAAAACAGCATAATCAATAATAATCATAATCAATGCTTTAGCATTTAGAAAAATATAAAAATAAGTCATTTTTTGCTGATTTGTGGACATCAGTCCAAAAAATATTAGCAGATTAAACTTGGATGAATTTTAGTCCATGGTATGATGATGACTCTAAGACGATCTGGCCCCATAAACAACCATACCATCACGTCATCTTCATTTTGGGAGAGGCAGAGAGAAGAAAATGTTATCGTCTTTTACTTCGTCTACATTTATATACCTTTTCATACAGTTCCTTGGATTTTTCTGACTTTTAATATTTCCTTCTTTCAAAAATCACACTTTATCCAACCATACTTCCTTCGTCTTCCTCTACCACGCCTTCTACTCGTTCATTCGTTCCACGTATCCAAACCATGTCAGAGCGTTTTCTTTACCTTCTTCAATACATTAGTTCTAAGTGCAAACTCCTCCCTTATCAAATCATTCCATATTCTGTCATCTATTGTCAAACCATGTATTCTTTTTTCTTTCTACTGCATTTATTAGGCTCTACTTAGTCTTTTTCCACATCCACCTTTCTCTCTCATACATTAAAGTTTTTATAATAATAAATAAATAAATAAATATAGGTTTATTAAAAGCAAAAAAAATCCTCACATATCTATGGTACAGAACAAAGGGCGATTACCCAAAATATGCTCACCATATCGAACTTCTCACGGTGTGTAACTATAGAAGCCTTGAAACAAGAAGGCAAGAATCCATTGCGATATTCCTACTTAAGGTTTTCAAAGTTGCTTTAACTGTCCCGCGATTCTAGAAGCACTAAGTTCTTATGTACCTTATAAATATAGCCGTGCAAGGAATCACCCTCTGTTCTACATACCAACTTACTGGACGAATATCATGGCTAAACACTCAGTCACGCGTGGTATAGAGATACTGAACCAATCGAATGACACTGTTTATATATTCTCGGTCCCGCCTAGCAGTAAGAAAAGAATCCTAGCTGATATTCTTCCTTACGAATAAGCTAATGCTAGAATTAGACTTTTCTTATGTAACAGTATAAATACACGCAAAGTTGATAAACAATAAAAAAACATAGAATATTTAAATACACTTCAAAAACCACATAAATGGCAGAAAATACATTTAAGAGAGAAGCTATCAAGATGTCTGGGCTCATCTAATAACATCCCCCGGCCAATGTACATCCCATCAATAAAGGGCGAGCCCAGTCATGGGGACACCAAATGGTTTTCAGCCTACACCCTTGCACATGTAGAATAAGAAGAAAAGAAAAAAACAAAAATAAATAAATGGCAGAAAAAAAAGCAAATCCACAAATATTTTACCACATCAGATTAATTCCAACAAATAAATTAAGGTTCCTTGACAGTAACATAATATGTACATAAATATAATAAATTCATTCCAAGTATCGCACACATTGGGGCAAAAATATTGTTTGGACTATAACCATGGCATAGTTTTATACTGTCCTGTTCAAATATATGTTTAAGTGCCCCATTGGCCACATGTAAGTAAAAAAGATGAGGAAAGGATGAATAGCATAATGTTATCAAATTAGGTGCATCCTAAGAACGTAAGAAAAATAAGAATGAGATATATGGTATCCAATTGTGCAGATAAGAATGAGATATATGGTATCCAATTGTGCAGATCCTTTGGTTCAAGAATGACGAAGAATGAGATATATGGTATCCAATTGTGCAGATAAGAATGAGATATATGGTATCCAATTGTGCAGATCCTTTGGTTCAAGAATGACGAAGAATGAGATATATGGTATCCAATTGTGCAGATAAGAATGAGATATATGGTATCCAATTGTGCAGATCCTTTGGTTCAAGAATGACGAAGAATGAGATATATGGTATCCAATTGTGCAGATAAGAATGAGATATATGGTATCCAATTGTGCAGATCCTTTGGTTCAAGAATGACGAATAATGAGATATATGGTATCCAATTGTGCAGATAAGAATGAGATATATGGTATCCAATTGTGCAGATCCTTTGGTTCAAGAATGACGAAGAATCTCGTTGAAATCAAATGAAATAAAACAAGAATCTCGTTATTCAGACGAATTCGGCAAATTTTTGAAATTTCCGAAAATTTTTCACGAAATATTTGCCATCCAAAACTATTTCGTGAATAATGTTTTATCGTCATAAATTCCTTTCACGTACTTTGTACACGGCAAGCATTTTCAACCGAGCAGGAAAATTTAATTTCTACACTCTATATTTGGGACGTGTCAGTTTTTTTAATTTAAATTTAATTCCGTACCATTAAATGTATTGGAACGGCACCCGAAACGTCTCCTTCAATCTTAGAGAGGTGTCATTTAAGAAAAGAAAAAAAAAAGGTTGTGTTCTACACATTTTCTTTTCAATTTTATATATTTTTTAAGTGCCATTAGATGACAATAATCAAGCACTCAGGTTTTAAGGTAAAATTTCTTGAAAAAATGTGAAATTAAGAACATTTCTGAAAGCCTCTTGCCGTCAGCATTTTTTTACTCCAAAAGACGTATATTCTATGTTATAAGGCGAGTTGTTTCTAAATATATATTGAAAAAACTTGGTTCGCTAGAATTAATCTTTTATTTAACTAAAATTCCAATGTAACCTTTGTAGTATCATATTTAAAAAATAAATAACTTTTTTTTTTTTTTTGCATTTTACCACCGTTAATTTTAAGAAATAACCCTTTCTTTCTCAAAGCACTCTATACTAACGTAAAAAACAAATAAATTTATTTTTATATATAATAATATTGCACAACATGAGAAGATAACATTAAAAAATGATATTCGAGTCAGAGAAAATGAAAGGAAAGAATCTACTTATGGTAATAAAAAGACTAACAAAACACGTTAAGAGTACATATGAAGAGGTAATGCGAAGTAAAATAAAACGAAAGAAAATGTGTTTGGATCGAGTGAATGATTTTTTTTTGAAGTAATGAAATGGAAAAAATCAAAATTATGTATAGATCTAGAGATGGCAAAAGGTGTATTGATTGTAAATTTTTCTCAGCCTTCTCCGACAGGGGAACAGTGTGATGGTTCTGCGATATCTTTTCCTCTATAACGCCGTTTAATAGCATTTTGAAAAAAAAATATTTGTCTGTATGGTTTTGTGTGGAACGAAACTGCGCGACTATAAAAGCAACCTTTTCAAACACTTTTTTACAACAGACAAGGCTTATTTGTCGGAAAATGGGAAAAAATAAAGAATCCCTTTTTACTTTATTTCTTTTATTAAACAATATTTATCGAATCCCTCATCAAACAGAACTTCAATAAGTATTCTTTGTGCTAAAAATATAAACCAAATTTTTTAAACTAACTTCGTGGTACGGACTCAAATAAACAATAGTTTTTTTTGTCCCACAAAGGCAAAATGTGATAAAAATTCTGAAACCACAATACTTTTTTCAACATAAAATTGTATATCTTATTAATGTACGAGGCATATCCAGAAAGTAAGTGTACTGAATTTTTGTAGGTTACATTTTTTTTTATTTAAATGAAAAAATTACGTGGTTACCGTAGTACATATGTAAGCTATTTTTCGACATAGTCGCCATTCCTCTCAATGCAGGTGGTGAAGCGGGGTATCAACTTTTTGATGCCTTCCTCGAAGTAGGTTCCCGCCAACCCCTCCGTCCACTTCTCCACCTCCTCCTTTACCTCCTCGTCGGTTGAAAATCTTTTTCCACCTATGTGCAGCTTCAGGGAGGTAAAGAGATAGTAATCTGAAGGTGCTAGGTCAGGGGAATGCGCGGGATGGTTCAGGACATCCCATTTAAACGAGGCGAGCAGTTCCGTCTGGCATTGTCGTGCAACAGGCAGACTCCCTTTGTCAGCATGCCTCTTCTCTTGTTCTGAATCGCCCTCCGCAATTTTTTTAGGGTCTCACAGTATCTTGCAGAGTTGATGGTCTCCCCTTGAGGCATATATTTAATTAAAATTATGCCTTGACAGTCCCAAAACACGGATGCCATGATTTTCTTGGCTGAAATTATGGTTTCGAACTTTTTGGCGGAGGGTGAAGAGGTGTGACGCTACTGTTGAGACTGCCTTTTGGTTTCAGGCGTGTAGTGTGCAACCCAAGTTTCATCTCCAGTAACGATGGAGCGGAGAAATTCATCTCCATGGAGTTTGCAGCGCCTCTAAAACTCTTGCCCGGCCTCCACTCGATTCAACTTGGCGGGAGATGGGATTGACATTTTTCACGAAACGTGTTGTCACGTCAACACTTCTCAACGTACTGACCTCAAACCGGTCTCGTTGCGGAGGGAAAGGGTCAGGCTACACGGAAGTGTAGCCAACATGTCGAAAATAAAATCCATCCGGTCGTGAGAGCTTCAGTACATTTACTTTCTGGATACGCCTCGTATTATGAGAACTTATTAATCAATCTTAAGAATATTAAATTTAATGGGAATAAAGTGAACAAAATTGATTGAAAATGTATAGAAATTTATAGATTTTATTTAAACAACTTTTGTTGTTTTTTTTTCAATTACCCTTGTTTTTCTTTGTGCTTTTTTTATTCTTAAGTTCATTGTAAGCTTGAAATGAGCTTGCACATTTTTTTTTCTTTGTTTTTATCTTTCCAAAATTTATCAACGAATATTGTTATTATATGAAACCTGCATGAATTACAAGTATTGCAATTTTTTTTCATTTAAACAGTAAGAAGTTTGTAAATATACATGTTCGTATCAAAATAATTAGTTGAAAGAATAAGTATCTTATTATAAGTTACAACATAGGTGTTATCTACTAAGATTTTAAATATTAAGATTAACAAAAATAAAATTTAGGAAATAAAAACTAATTTACTTCATAGTTACAAATATAATATAAAAATTAAATTTATTCTTAAGATATAAATTTGTATATACTCGTAAGTTAATTCTTAGGCAAATGTTTGTTTCATAAATAACTTTATGAAATAAAAATTTAATAAAAAATAAACATTTTCGTATTAAGCTTCATACATAAAAAAGTATTGGTATACCCAGAAGTGTGAATATAAAAATTGAAAATAATATTGTTTTTCCCTCCTTTTTTTATGTTTCTCATCAAATTTTTCGATTGCAAATAAAATATTTTAGTGTATATTAATTGATTACACCCGTTGCCTAGTTAGTACGACACCTGTATTCCGACCCACCAACTCAATTTTTTTTTTATTATCTGCAGTCTTGTTTTCACTCAATGCTTCATAAATATCTTAATTAATTTATTTATTTAACACCTTTATTGCAAATACAATCTGACGGGCTTATTTTCAGGCGGCAATCTCTTCCAATCAACCAAACAAAAGTAAATGAAGCAAGTTACATGGTCGCAAAAAAAAAAATTCAAATTATAATTCATATTTATGAAATTTATAGGCGTATTAAAGTAAAAGTGAGATAGCATCAATAAAAAAAAAAGGAAAAGAAAAAAACTGAAGAGGAAAGATAATCGATATGACGAATTGATGTGGGTTTTGGATGTCAATTATTCACAGCAGCATTATTTACTTAACATTTCATTGTAAATGCATACTAGCACGCTTATGCCAGAGGACAATCTCTTCCAGTCAATCAGATAAAAATAAATAAAGCAAGTTACATGGTTGCAAAAAATATTCAAATGATAAATCATATTTACGAAATTTATGGACATATTAAAGTTAAAATGAGATAGCATCAATCAAAGAAAATGGAAAGGATGGTGGAGGGGAAATAAAAGCACGTATGTCATTAGCACACCGCATACAATCTTTACTCAATTGTTAATGTCCCCCGTCCGTTCAACATGTCCCACCAACACGCACTTAATTCTTCTTCAATGTATAGTCAAACATCTGAATTTACTGTCTGAAACTTCTTAAATATTTAGTATTACATTAATTCTCAAGTATTCTCATACCGCCTTATTTCCTTTTAATTGTAATGCCTAAGTGACTTATTAAACTCCTACTTACAATTTAATTTTTATTTTGCTTTTTTTTTGGGATATTTTGAATAAATCTATCTGGTGTGCATAATCTTGTGATAAAAATATTTAGGTGATTCCCACTAATCTACTGGAGTTTATATTATTGATTGTGTAAAACTGTTAAGAAATTAAATGATTTTGTTCTTTTAATAGATCTATCTGGTGTGCATAATCTTGTGATAAAAATATTTAGGTGATTCACACTAATCTACTGTAGTTTATTTTATTGGTTGTGTAAAACTGTTAAGAAATTAAATGATTTTGTTCTTTTAATAAATCTATCTGGTGTGCATAATCTTGTGATAAAAATATTTAAGTGATTCACACTTATCTACTGGAGTTTATTTTATTGGTTGTGTAAAACTGTTAAGAAATTAAATGATTTTGTTCTTTTAATAAATCTATCTGGTGTGCATAATCTTGTGATAAAAATATTTAGGTGATTCACACTTATCTACTGGAGTTTATTTTATTGGTTGTGTAAAACTGTTAAGAAATTAAATGATTTTGTTCTTTTAATAAATCTATCTGGTGTGCATACTCTTGTGATAAAAATATTTAGGTGATTCACACTAATCTACTGGAGTTTATTTTATTGGTTGTGTAAAACTGTCAAGAAATAAAATGATTTTGTTCTTTTAATAAATCTATCTGGTGTGCATAATCTTGTGATAAAAATATTTAGGTGTTTCACACTAATCTACTGGAGTTTATTTTATTTATTGTGTAAAATTGTTAAGAAATTAAATTATTTTGTTCTTTTAATAAATCTATCTGGTGTGCATAATCTTGTGATAAAATCATTCAGGTGATTAACACTAATCTACTGGAGTTTATTTTATGGATTGTGTAAAACTGTTAAGAAATAAAATGATTTTGTTCTTTTAATAAATCTATCTGGTGTGCATAATCTTGTGATAAAAATATTCAGGTGATTAACACTAATCTACTGGAGTTTATTTTATTGATTGAGTAAAACTGTTAAGAAATTAAATGATTTTGTTCTTTTAATAAATCTATCTGGTGTGCATAATCTTGTGATAAAAATATTCAGGTGATTAACACTAATCTACTGGAGTTTATTTTATTGATTGAGTAAAACTGTTAAGAAATAAAATGATTTTGTTCTTTTAATAAATCTATCTGGTGTGCATAATCTTGTGATAAAAATATTCAGGTGATTAACACTAATCTACTGGAGTTTATTTTATTGATTGAGTAAAACTGTTAAGAAATAAAATGATTTTGTTCTTTTAATAAATCTATCTGGTGTGCATAATCTTGTGATAAAAATATTCAGGTGATTAACACTAATCTACTGGAGTTTATTTTATTGATTGAGTAAAACTGTTAAGAAATTAAATGATTTTGTTCTTTTAATAAATCTATCTGGTGTGCATAATCTTGTGATAAAAATATTCAGGTGATTAACACTAATCTACTGGAGTTTATTTTATTGATTGAGTAAAACTGTTAAGAAATAAAATGATTTTGTTCTTTTAATAAATCTATCTGGTGTGCATAATCTTGTGATAAAAATATTCAGGTGATTAACACTAATCTACTGGAGTTTATTTTATTGATTGAGTAAAACTGTTAAGAAATTAAATGATTTTGTTCTTTTCTCTTGCTAATTCATTACAAATATTTGAAAATTATAGGGTTTTATTTATCTCTTTTCAAATAAGATTAATTGAAAAATATCTTCAAAGAAAGGTAAAATACAAACCCAACATTATGTTTCCAGCTGAACAAACTGTTTTTACGTGTCGTGCATTTATAATGTAAAAATGTATCGGGAATTTTCAATGAAAGAAAATCTAATTTGAGACGAGCCATTTCCCTTTTATCTTCGGGGCCTACCGTAATGAAATTGCTCGAGGAAAACAGGTATCTTATATGTCAGCTGAATTTAATGGAGTTTAATCCAGTTTCTAGGTCATTTGTGGAAGGAATAACATTTTAATGGCACCAAATTCCTGAAAAGCTGTTCTAAGATCTAAATTTTGAAATTCACACTCTAAGTAGTATGAAATGTAGAAAAAAATACACAGTTGTTATTTTTATTATTATTTAAGAAATATCAAAACTATATTTTTTTAAACGATATATTATAAACAATTAGAAAAATATTTAACTTTTTATTTATAAATGGTCAAATGTACCTTAAAACAATAATAATAATTAAAACAATACAACGAGTCTTTCGTATATTAAAAAGAAACAGAAAATATATAAAAAAATAAAATAAAATAACTTAGAACAACTACGACAAAAATATATAACAACGAAGGAACATGCGTATACTAGCACGCATAACTACTCGTCACCAACACAATATGGGAGCATTGAAAGGTGGACAACTCGCACTGCACCAAACATGGCATCACTTCTGACATTAATATGAAAGAGGAATACAGAAGTCTACAAACAAAAATCAAAATAAGGATACCCCAAGTACAATAAACAGTAAAAATCGTCCCAGCAACTCTTAATGTCTGAAGACGCCAATAATAAATCTTCATACAAATTGAACAAAATATTGATGAAAAAATTTATACAAAAGACCAATAATTGAACAACTAAATATTGAAAGAATGGAATCAGACAGCAACTTCACATACGTCCTTCGTCACGGGAAAAACATAAGAATAGATAAATATATATTAGAAAAAACGTGACTACCTCAATGGCCTATACGGTATGACGCATATCTTTCAACCCTGTGATTGCGGGTCGATTCCCATTGGAAACCATAATTAAAAATATTCCAGTATTGTTTTCACTCAAGGCCTCTTAAATATAATATATTTCTGGTTTGTTACAAAAGGTTGTCATGAAAGCCCACCAGGTTGTACTGTATACAACGAAAGTGTTATAAGATATAAAATAATATTGTGAATAATGATTTTCCAAACAAGTAGTTAAGAAGGTGCCAAAAGTTTGGAAAAATCTAGAAACAAGAAACATTACTAAATTATTAATATTTTGAAAGAGAAAACAGTGAAAAGGCTTTATAACAGTAAAGTATGCATCCCACTTCTCTGCCTACCCCAAAAGAGGAGGGAGGACATATATGGTTTGTGCCCTTGCACACAGTTTTCGTTTCATCTACATAAGAGGTTTCCAAACTTATTTGGCCTACCGCCCCCTTTTCAGAAAAAAACCCTTATTTAAGTGAACGAACAGAAAGGTATAGTGACAAATTTGCGTTATTTTATGTATTTTTATTTCAACCCACATCCTAAAACATGGTAAAGAAAGATGTAAAGAAGACACCTTTAAGCCTGAAAAAAAAAATTATTTTTATAATCAACCATAGTGATATTCGCATTACACACAGAAAAATAACGAACGAAGAATAATATTAAAATCACGAATAACGTTAAAAATAATTGTATTGAGAAGGGTGAATCTGGTGGCTGCTATCAATTTATTGATATACGACTTTATTTTTGTCAGCAGCTTTCTTACTTCACCGCAATAAGTAATTTGCAGTCGGGTTCTTTTTTAGGTAAATATATTTGTGACGGCACTGAACACGCGTTCCACTAAATATGCATTTAAAACCCCTTATTTTTATATAACCCACCACAATTGCACCCAAGGAAGCTACCTTGCCCCTGGATCATTCCAACCCTCCCCCTTCTCACAGAGATGGTAAAGCCCACTTTAGGAAATACTAACCTACATCCACATATCTCGTTATACACGCTCTTCTGTTTCTCAAACTTGTTCCCTTTCCATCAATTAAAATTCCTCCAACTACCTAATTCCACTGTTCCCTCGGTCTCCATTCGTTTCAAACAAATATGTTTGTATCATCAATAAAATGAAATTGAAATGAAAAGTGTGTAAAGGATATTTTTTTTAATAAATGGAGCAAAGTCCTATTTATAAAAAATATATCATACGAAATAACCAAAAATATTCCAAGTCACATAAAGCCAACTTTTTACACAAATTTTAATCTCCGGAAACTCATATTTAATGGGAAAGGCAAAAATAGAATACTTAGCAACAGTGGTGTGTATAAACTTTTATGTGCTGACTGTGATAATTTCTATATAGGAAAGACAGGAAGATCTTTTGAAAAGAGATTTCGTGAACACAAATCCGCCTCAACAAATCCTCTAATTTATACTGAAATGGCTAATCATTGTCACCGTGAAAACCATACTTTTTCTATCGATGATGCTAAATTTTTACATATCAGTAGTAACGGAAATAAATTGGACAGATTAGAGGCCCTAGAAATGTCTAAATCAGTACATCGATCCGAACATCTGGTTAACAGTTATATCCCAAAAATCTCTCCGCTCTTGGCCGAAATCGTCCCATGCCTCCCTCACCCCTCAGCCCCCAACCGTTGAAGCGTGTATATCGGTACCAGTTCGAACAGAATTTAGTCTTCTTTGTGCTCCCCTGAAGATGGGGTGAAAGCCTTGAAACCGGTAGGGTTATACCGTTACAAAAAATGGAATAAACAGTGTTTGATAAAAATAAATTACAATGTCTTTAAACCTCCACAACGTTAATGCCTTAACTATAAACAACATATAAACAACAATCAAATAACTGCAAATAAACTATATTTGCGGTCTAGGTTGATAAAACCGCCTGACTTTCAGACCAAGGGGTGCGATTTCAAATTCCGTTGGATCCTAGATTAAAAAAAGGTTCGCAATTTGGTTTTCTCTTAATGCTTGTTAAGCACCTGTAGGGTACCCACGTCCCTAAAATATTGTCAGCATGCAGGGTCAACGACCGATGAATCAACCTCTGGATATCTACAATTGTCACATACCAGAAACGTCAACACTGTTTACACGCAAATAATATTTACATCTCATTCCAAGGTAGAAAGAGAACATATCACGCCGTCTCGCCGTTTCGACAATAAATATCCTACCCACTGTAGTATCCGCAGCGCTTGCGACCACCTCAACACGCGCAGAAGTGAGATCGAGATATACCTCGGACGCATTCACGCGTCCCGTTCTGAAATTCTATATATACCTACTTATCGATGAATAAAGGCACTTGTTATTATTCGCTTGACCATTCATTTCTGTTTATTATTTATCGACTATTCACTCTCACTTTCATCGCATTCCTGAATCAACGTATTTTATTTTAAATACAAACAAATCAAAATCATCACGACGTATCAAATTAAGCATCCCGCTAAATTGATGACCCCGAACGAAAAGGAACACAGAATTCGACTAAAGCGAATACAGAGATGTCAACAACATCATTATCAGCACGTCCTACTAGGACACACGCTACACACCTTTCTGGTTATTTGAAAGAGATTAAACTGTCAACAAATTTGCCAGGTTTTATTTTTTCAGTGGAAATGTAACACAAAACGATAATCTATTGAATAATCTCACTACTTATTTTTTTCTGTTTATATATTTTTATTCAAAATAAAGAAGATACTTTTATTTACGTAAAATTATCATAATTGGTTATAAATGTAGAAATTCGCACACTTGGGAGACTACGTGGGGTTGCAATGTATAAGAGAACACGACATTAATGGATTGTGAGGAATGTAAACTTAAGGCTGATTTGCTGAATGAGCTGAAAATGGACACTCTGAGATAGTTTGAACACGTAGAGTGAATTAATGAAAGAAAACAAAAAAATATTCAGTTTAAATGTGAGTGAGAGACGTGCTAAAGAAAAACCGAGAAAAGTATGGTTGAATCAAGTGTATGATATTTTGATAGAAGCAAATCACAAATGTTGGGAACTGTATGTCGTCGTTACTGGACCTCATAGTCGAGGACCCCATCGCCCACTCCAACATCAATCTTGACCTGTTCTGTCAAGTCGATCATGTGATCTTGTGTGAGACCCCAGCCCAATCCTAGATGCGCACTTCCTCTCGCAGATGACACAGATATGTGGATCCTGCTGACTCACCTGGCAATGCTGACGTAAACGTCTAGCTCTCCATCCTCCAGGGTCCTGAGCCACATGCTCCCTGACCTCAGGCACCCCGCAAAGAAATTGTATGATAACTTCTCACGGTGTGTAACTATAGAAGTCTCGAAACAAGAAGGCAAGAATCCATTGCGATATTCCTACTTAAGGTTTTTCAAGGTTGCTTTAACTGTCCCGTGATTCTAGAAGCACTATGTTTATATGTTCCTAATAAATATAGCCGTACAAGGAATCACCCTCTGTTCTACATACCAACTTACAGGATGAATATCATGGCTAAACACTCAGTCACGCGTGGTATAGAGATATTGAACCAACTGAATGACACTGTTGATATATTCTCGGTACCACCTAGCAATATGAGAAGAATCCTGGCTGATATTCTTCCTAACGAATAAGCTAACGCTAGAAGCAAACCCTCTTTGTGTAACAGGAGAAATGCATGTAAAGTGGATAAAAAAAAACTTTATATACGGATGTATTAAAAATAGGAAAGTCTAGTTTTATATCATCTCTGATCACCTTTACAGTGAGATGGTTCATGTAGATGTAAGTATTAAATTATCTGTCCAGTAAATTAGCCTCAAGGATAATCAATTGAAAGTCACAGAACAATTAAAGTTTTATAGATTTTTGAATAAAATACTTTATTAAATACAAAATGGTTGTCATTTTTAGAAATGTTCTAAGATTCATAAAATATGATGTCTCTGAAATGTGCCTACTGAAGAAAATATTTGATGGAATTAAAAATAAACTACTTCTAGGAATATCGAAAAAAACATACTATATTAAAAAGGAAATGATATTGAACAAAAAATTTCATTAGTCTTAATGTATTTGAACAATATTTCCTTTTTTTTATTTTGACGACGTCATCAATTTCTAAGATGTTCGATGTTTTATCAGCAATTTTCAATTATGCCCCCACCCCGTACACAGTTATGAATATTTTAATCTCAGAATAAATTATGCAAAAGAGATTTTTATTGGACTATTTTTATAATAAACTGCTGAAGGAATACGAAATAACATCAATGTTTTTTTTCTTCAACCATAGTTTCAGAGATCCTTCAAAAATTCATTCTGCAAGAATTGGGGGAATAAGGCAAACAATAAGGCAAACAAAATATATATCGGAATATGTAATACGAGTACCTATATATTGATTATTGTATATATTTGAATATATCTTAAGATTTCTTTCAAGGCTTATTTAAATGCTTTAATAAAAAAAGTTTTTTTTTGCTTATTTTTCTCATTAAATATACAAAAGGTTCTTGATGGAAATTTATTTTTTTGGAATATTGTTTTTTCGGTAAATAAAGGAATAACGGTTAGAAAAATGAGGAACGATAAAATGAAAACCCGGTGAATGGAAGATTTTGAAAATGTACTCGTATATGAAAAAAAAACAGATGCGAGAGACTCTCGCGGGTAGAATGAAACTTCTTAGCTCCAAGGAAAAGTTGATTTTATGATTTTTTTTAGGATAAGGAAATTGTTATATTAATTAATTATTATAATTATTAATAAATAATTAATAATTATTAATAATTATAATATTAATATTATATTGTAATTAATTGATTAATTATAAGAAATATAAATAATAATATCATTATTAATATTTAATATTAATATTATTATTATTAATTTTATAAATAATTATTATTTTTATTAATGATTATTATTATTATTAATTAATACTTTATTAATTATTTTATATTTATTAATTATAATTCATTTATTATTTTTAATTAATAATATTATTTAAATATCATTGAATTAATTAAATCAAATTAAATATAAATAATTATTATTATGATAAAAAAATTTATTTGGTATTTAATTTATAAATAAATGTATTTTTTTATCGAATTATTTATTTATATTATTAATAATTTATATTTATAAATTTATATTTAATACTTATTATTTATTTATTTATATTAATATAAATTAATATTAAAGATTATTTGAAATATAACCATTTAAGTCGAAGAAGAGGAAGCGTTTCACTTTTCGTAACGTTCAGGCCAATTTGCCCTACTACGCCTAGAGAAGTTTCACTTCAAAAACCCGATGGAGTGTTAGAAAAACTCCACTACAAGCGAATACTTGGGCAGACGGCAACACGTGACAAAAAATTGATTATTTGAGATAAGTGGCTGGTTACAATCAAGTTGCCCCTTAAATTTCTCAAGGAATTGACTCAAAGTACAATACATGACTATAGATAAGAGAAATACAATTAAAATTATCTGACTAAATGGAAAAGGATACAAAATGGAGTGCGAAAATTATCGAGGTACCATTCGATTGAGTGTAAAAGGTAATATGTGTGGATTATTTTGTATTAAATGTTCACGTTAAGTAATGAAATCGCAAATTGCATTAAGTTGAGGCCATGGCTTCTCCAACATGGAAGTAATTCAATTAAATTAACATGTTACTTAAATCAAGCATCGCACTGCGTTGAAGACTTTGAAACCTATGTTTTGACTTATACTCGTATTAGTAAATCTTATTATACCTCCATTCGTTTTACTAAACAAACGCGTTCATACCACCACTCCATTTCCCTGTTGGGGTACACTGGAAAGAAACAAACTGCCACACGTTGCTATCAATATTCCTTTCCATCACTTCTTTCACATTAATATATCTTCTAGTACAGCTTTATTCCGTTTATCTTGGTGCCTCCCTTACTTTTCCTTTTTTTTTTTTTCAAAATTTCATTCACTTGGTTCAACCATACTGCTTTTGATCGTCTTCTACCACATTTTTTTGCTTAAAATTGCATTATTAATTAATTAAGTCAGACTTTCGTCACACATCTATATGCAACGTGGTATGCTTCATCCTACTTATTTAACACATCGTTTTAAGTTCAAAATTATCCTTAATATTCGAATTTCATTTTCTGTCAAACATCGTCACAGTATACAGTCTTTTTGATGCACGCATTGATTCATTCGACAATTTTTATTAATTTCCTCTCACTTTTCCCTCCCAAATATCAATCCTTGCAATAACACACTTTTGTGAACAATCGATTACAGGGGTCTTAATATTCATAGATTTTAAAATATCTCTACAAGCGTTCTATTCACGTTGTTGCCTTTTGCAACTTGCCGTTCAATATCTCGTTCCACCTATCCATCGACTGAAAATATATTTCCCAGGTGCAGAACACACCAACAAGCTCATTGTTCGACCAAATATAACATTTATTTTCCTTTAATCCTTTTCGATTCCCATGATTTTGTGTCCCATTCTACATACAATTCATAGAACATTTTCAGATTCCATCAACTCTATCACATAATCAGCATATAATAGTTCATATAAATTGCAGTGCAGCTATTATTGACGCACATTTGTGTCTGAAAATATTTTACACATGAGTAAATAAATATTGAATAACCAGGGTGACATTTCACGTCCCTGCTGAACCTCTTTTTTAATATAAAACTACCTAGAAAAAACATCGTTCACTTTAATGCGGACTCTACTGTTAGTATACATCTAGTTTCAGATATTATAAAAATATACTTAAAAGCAAATATTAAATATTGATTCGATATCGTGAATTTTCGATAGGAAAACCGCAAAAAGAGGTTTTCGCAGAATAATTTTAGAAATATCATTTTCATTTCCAAGTATTTTTCTTCACATTAATACATATAAAAATTCATGTACTTTTATGAATGTCGGACCAGGTAGAAATAACATCCCTTCATTTTCATTTGATTGAATATATCTCAGTTTTGCTTTTACTACGTATTGTATATTACTCGTGAATTTCGTAAAGGTGAATAATTATGTAACTTCCTATATATGTAACTTCCTTTATTTACTGTTGTCTGGTTGGTTGAAAGAGATTGACATAAGCACGCCAGATCGCTATACACCCGTCAGATTGTCTTTACAATAAAGTGTTGAATAAATAATTAATTAATAAAGCATTAAAATTATTGATGGAATGCAATGCACACCGCAAATATTGGAGAATTAGTAGACAAGTTAAAAACATCACAATGCATCCTTTGCTACCACTTAGAATATATGGGGAAAGTCAGCAAGCTGCATAATTGGGTTCCACACGCTTTTAGTGAAATAAACAAGACAGATCATTAATTGATCGATAGTGACAAGCCTTCTTTCATGACAGAAAAACGACCCGTTTCTAGATAAAATTATAACTGGTGATGAAAAATATATCATATACGACAAAGTTTTACGCAACAAGACAGTGAATTGACAAGGATAAATCTCCACAGTCCTCTCGATCCAAAAGCTGAGCTTTATGAACAAAAAAAATATGTGTGTCGTGATCGTCACTAAATTTTTCATTTTGATTTTTTAAATTGTAACGTAATAGAAAATGCATATTTATACGTCTAGTAGCTACTGCGTGTTCATCAAAGTTTAATCGAAAACCGACCAGCATTCGTCAAAAAGAAAAATGTTTTTCTCCTCTATGACAACGTAAAACCCCATACAGAAAGAGGTACAGAGGGAGGAAAAAATCGAGTTTGTCTGGTTTGTTTAATTCCATCTACAATACTCACTTGACCTAGCACCGTTCTATTATTATCTACTTCGATCACTGAAAAACGTTTTGACGGGAAAAAAAAATTCGAATAAAAACCAGGTTTGAGGGTTTATCAAAAAACTTATTTACGTTTAAAACTGCGGTATTATATTAATAAGGTATTAAATAGCTACTTGATAAATGACTATAAGTAATTTCACACGATAACGAGTATATCATATATTTGATTGATATATCATGGATGTTTTTTTAGTTAAAATTAAAATTGACAAACTAAAACGCATTTTTTTCTGACTTAACTCAATAGGTTTTAAGACATAACTTTAATTTATATCCTATTTGTTAACGTTCATATTAAATTTAAAAGCAAACCACTTTTGAGAACTGTTTTGTCATTTAGTCTTAAACTTCGTTACATTTCTGAAGATTTCATCAAGAGTATGTTTATTATATTACAAACATAGAAGTATAACTCAATATTTTATTCATATTGCCCACCACTAGGACCGCGGCAAAGCATAGCGGTGAGGCTTTTATTTTATAAGGTTTTAACCTTTGAGCAACCCCATAAAGTTACTCCTATAAGTTGAAATAGAGGGGTGCTACTGACCCCGATATTCAAATGTATGTTTTCAATTTAATTAATGTTGGTTTTATCGTTTATTTATTTATGTTATAAATTTATATCAGGTTTCCAGAAGAGTATTGTAATAATACTCAAGATCATTAATAAGTAAATATAGACTTATTAATAGCAATAAAGATACATGTAAACATACTCGTATATACTGATCTTGCATGTTCATTTTCAAGTAACGGAGAAGAAAATGCATTTAAAAGAAAACTTATCAAAAAGTCTGGGATAATCTCATAACATTCCCAGTCGAGATAGATCCCCACTAATAGAGGGTGAACCCAACCGCAAGGACATCAGATTTTTTTAGTATACGCCCTTGCACATTTAAATTTAGAATTAAAAATAAATGACAGTAAAAAAATCAAAACAAGCAATTCAACTCTAATAGGTTAATTGGTAAAAAAACAATGCAAATGTAATATATGTTTCACAATAACACGCACACATGCTAAGGCAAAGGAAAAGAAAACACATTAAAGATAAAAGCCACTAAAAGGCCCGGGCTCATACCATACCACAACACAATGCGAAGTAATGATGACTTACGCATAATGACTTCCACCCCCTAGTTTGTAATACTCGTACATAACACTTCTAATTGGAGTTATCGGCTTTGATTCCCGCTTGTAACAAAAAAAAATAAACTAAAAAAGGTCCCTGTCTGGTAATAAAAGTTCGTCATGTAACAATATTTCCACGAGTCAATCACACCTGCGGTAGCGTTGCAAACACGTATAATAAACCTCCTACTTCAATGATTATGAACCCAAAAATTTCATTACAGGAGCCAAAGGAAATATTGACTCCTTGCTACGTTCTTCAATATGTCTGAATCACCATTTCGTGTACGTTGAATGGTACTGTATGAAAGAAAAAATACACATTGGAAATTAGTAGTGATACAGGAAACCTACGACACCTGGTTGGAAAGACGATGGCCTTCCAGCTCGGAGTTTGCGGATTAGGTCCTCGTTGACACCCGATAAAAATAAAAATATGGTTCCAAAGTAGTTGAGAAGCATTAGTCGAGTGCTTGTATTGCTAATACGTTCGATGATGAACTTAGAGTTCTTTGTCTTTCTGTCTCGCGGTTACGCTCTTCAATATATGTCAGATCGAATATATTACGAAGTAAGTGAAATAAAAAAATATCAACGATACCAGTACATAAAAATAAATTGAAAAACATGCAGTGAAAATCTAATTACTAAGCCACTGCTAAATAAAATAATTAAAAAAAATTGAAAGGAAGATAAGAAAAAAACAATTGTATAAAAAAGGGATTGGATAGTCGTACCATTTTTCGATCTGATGATTCCAGATTTCAAATAGAGCCAACATTTATTTAACATTACTTGCGATACTTCTCTTATAATAAAATTAATTACAACACAAAATTTGTTTTCAACATTTTAAGTCCCGATCAAAATCGTATCACCTTTTCCAGTGCCCGGCATGTTTTCGTAGAATTCTGATTTTTGCGAAAAGTTAACTAAAATAGCTATATCGATGTAAATATTAAGAAACTTGCAATGAAACTTTGTTTGTTTGTTTGAAATACTTCAATATTGAGTTTTGTGTGGTAATTCTGCCAATATATTCCTTTGCGGAAAGTTACATCACACTCTTTTCACATGTACCGGGTCGTTTTATTTTCTTGTGCTTTGCAAATACCTGCAAGTTCCGAAGGATTTCTCTTTTTAGTCAGTTATTACAATATATAACAACACATTTATAAAAATAGCATTTGACAACCTTTTTAAAGGATTTTGCCAATTATTTTTTTCTATTTGAACCCGGAGACTGTAGTTTTAGATTTAAATGTAAATTTTTTTTTAAATCTGACAGTTTACTGTACACTGATAACTCAACGTCAAAATCTCAATAATTCATATATACAAAGGTACCTCGGGTTACGAATTTAATTCGTTTATTGATTCTGTTCGCGAACGGAATCAATGAACGAATGTAAGAAGATTGTGCATGACCATGTATGAATGTGAAAGAGATGAAAGCTATGTGCTTGGATAAAACAGTTTGATGAGTGGTTTTCTCTGTATACCTCAAAAGGAACACGACTTGATAGTATGTATGTGTGTATGTCGGCTTAGTAGTTTCACCAAAATACAATATACGAGTATATGTTAAAAATATTATTTTGAAAATTAAAATGGACCAATGTGCTTTAAAAAGGTTAATCTCATTTCTACGAAAGTTTTCCCAGGAGTCTTGAATCTCAAACTTTGTGTAAATAATACGAGTGGTATCAAAGAAAATATAACCGTAACAATTCTAGTGGTGGCTGTTAGTTTGAGAACCCTTGAAAAGAAAATCATCTCAGTTTTAATTTCTTTTTATAACAGGAAGTTAAATACGAGTCCGCAAAAATCGACTAAAATATTTTATCAATATTTTAAAACATTTTTTTGTATTAAATACACGTATTAATTTCCAGAAAGGTTGAAAATGCATTAATAAAATAAAATAAATGATATAGGAAACATTTTAGGACAAAAACAAGTTGAAATTAATAAAAACAAGTTGAAACTTTATTAATTAAAACAAGTTGAAACAGGAAAAGCACTTTTTAGTAAATCTTATCAAAATTTAGTACTTTATATGAACACTTAACACATACGTCCGACTCCACCTAAATCCAAATTATATTACTATCACATATAGGAAGATATACAAAGGTTTTCTTGTAGGTCATCTTCCATTGGTAAGTTTTCTGCGGTTTTCTTACCAAATATATTTTCTTTTTAGATATACTCAGATGCGAAAAACTTTCTTATCCAATGATCACAGCCCCCACTTTCATTTTCCTCATACTTGATTCATTATTTTTTTGCTATACTTTTAATCTGTCAATAACGATTCGAATCCTGTGTAAGAGTGCATTTAAGGAAAATCTTGTCTCTAAAAGGTGCTTTATAAATTGTTGTTAAATAATATTCTTATTATTATTTACTGCATCTGAAAAGTGTAAACCTAGTTGCAGGTTTTTTAACCTATGTATGTATACCATTACACTTCAGGCAGGTTTATCCCTATCAAGGAATAAACTTTCGACCAAAAACTCGAGTTATACATCCATTCTTTTTCATCCGATTTCTCCGAGTTTTAAAATATTTCGTTCTTTTTATCATCTTTGACCAAATTCTGTCATACCTATTATTTATATTTCTAATTACGTACTTAATTACGTAATTCAAAATATCACACTAATATTCTTATCAGTCCTGACTCGAGGTTAGCTCAGCGGTATATGAAGATGAACAAGGACTCTTTTAAATCAGAAAGTCGTTGGATTACTTTGAAGTTCTTTTTCTCTCTCGATATCTTTACCGGTCAGGGAACGTTATTGATAAGACATAAATATTTTGAAAAATTAATATTTATTATGTTTAAAAAAAAACTTAAATTCAAATATAAAAAAAACTCGGATGGAAGATCCGATAAAAAAGCAATTCAATAACCTCGAATAGGCAAACAGATAATTGGTGTTGTAAATTTTGAGGCTAGATTCAATTCTAATTCACCCCATACTCATATAAGACGAAAGGTCAAACAACATTTTACAAAGTAGAGCGAAATCAATCAATTGATTACAATAAATGAAATATGCCCCATACCTTAGAGAAAAGTACGACGTAAAAGCGGCTGTTGTGTCTAAACGTACTGGAAATCTAGACGACGACGACAAGTTAAGACGGCTTCCGGCCTGATGATAATCGTGACAAACTTCTTGCAACCCTCTGAGAGTAGAGGATACTCGTAGAGAGTGTGGCGTGAGCTAGCGACCTCCTCGGATGCCCTGTCCGAGAGATGCCCACCTGTAGCAGCACATGCCCGAGCCTGTATGACGCAATGACGTCTGCGCAATCCAACCAGAAGGATTGTGACAAACAGAGAGGAGCTCCGGGATAAGTGAGAATTCCTGACAGGGAATTTCACCTTAACTGAATTTAAAATATGTTATTAAACTTAAACTCAAGAGTAGTTATTAATTCGTAATTTTACAATATGTAAACGACGAGCGTGAAGTAGGTAACACAAACCTACCCAACGTGGAATGCTTGGGACAGCACGCCGCCTCCCCTTTTTTAATCATATTTATATTATGATGATAGAAATCACCTAATAGAGTGGTGGGTCAGGGAACTTGACGTTGCTGCTACTGGAGATAACGAAAGGATCTTTCAAATTGAGCGGTTTTTTTTTAATTTTGGATAAAACACAGATGGCATCGCAAACTTGTCTGGGTCTTGTGACATTTGACAAGTGTAATGTATGACATTTAAAAAAATTGAGTTATATACAATACAACAACGCGTTCAAATTAAGAATTATTTTATTGTACTGTAATCTCCTGAAACGGTAATGTTAATTGGCCACCAAGATCATGTGATCTGACCCCCGATCAATTCCTTAGCTGAAGGATGCAATTATTTGCGTTATTGGTGAGTTAGAACCGCAATGATGTCAAAATGTCATCAAAAATTTTGACAACAGAGTGAACATCTGTGGACCTGCAAAAGGTAGACATTTGGCGGATATTATTTTTTTGTGTTTAAATGTCATACATTGTACTTCAATGACTAAAAAAAGTTTTTTGAAACCAAAGCAAATTGTGTGTTTTATTCAAGAATTAAAAAAATAGAATTAAAAAAACTGCCCAATTTGAAGGACCCTTTATATTAGCCAATATTTGAGAGACATATCCTGTTGCATATATGGCATAGAGTTTCAGTATTAGCAGTTGTCTTCGTCCCCTTTCTCCATTAGATCCCTGATAACTAGAAACAGTTTTACGTCATATGACTCTATCTGCTACTGATAGTCCCCAGTTGTGCTAAACATCAATAGTTTTAAGATTATCACGAAGTACGTTCTTAAATCTCTTACGGTGCCCATTGTGTTTTTATCGAATTTCCGTCAACTAATAAATGAGAATGTTTCCCACAAATACTTTTGTGGTAAACAGTACAATTTGACAGATTAATTGCTATATTATAATTTATTCCAGCCAATCAGAAATTCCAGAAGCGAAAACCATATTGGTTCTTATTTTCTTTGAAATTGGGTACAAACGGGAATTGAACTAGCAACTCCCTTGTTAAAATACAGTCGATTTACTACATGGTTACGGAGGTCGATCAACAGACATAAAACAAGTGGCTTATAGATATTGAAGCGAATCCAATATTTCGCTTTATTATTTTTAACGTAACATTTACAAATTGAAACCTCGAATCGTATAACATAATTTCCTTATCACTTTGCACTGAACCGTACAGGTGTTGCAAAATTATTTCGCGAAACTGTGTCAAATAATTTGTTATACCATTTGTATTATATATGCGCCTTATAAACAGAGAAATTTATATCTGATTTGTAACGTTACCTTACCTAAGGGCTGTATATTATAAAACGCGTTCTCTATGCGTGATATTCGTTATACTGATTTACTACCTGTTTAATTAAATGAGGGCTTAACAATATTCAGAAGAAAACTGAAAATGTTTATTTAAATAAATTATTCTTTGTTTTTGGTTCCATTATTGTATTTTATTTTGACACATATCTTGTGAATATAATTTTTTTTTAAATAATAATTTACAGGCTTATACTTATACATATTAAAATAAATGTAGAAATGCTTGCACTTACGACGACATAAACAGGTTGGATAGATTCGAGAAAGTGAACTTAAAGCTGATGTTTTGAGTAAGAAGAAGAGCTCTTTGATATGGTATGGGCACAAAGAACGAATGAGTGAAGAAAGTCTAATAAAACAAATATAAAGTTCAAACGGAAGAGGAAGGTGTGATAGAGTAAAACCAAGGAAATTATTGTTAGAGATAAAGGGATTGAAAGAAGCAAATGTAAAAAAAAGGGAATAACCATAGAAGCTGTATGAAAACCTGTATGGATGTAGTAGAGGCGAAATATGTGTATGGAGATAAAAATTCAGGCACTCTATTTTCTTTGCCAGCCCTGGTAGGGAAACGGCATGATGATATGTATGATATCATAATTATTATTTTATTTCAGCAAGTGTGCAAAATAGTGTAATGCAACGCAAGTCATAATTTCACAAAATGAACCATAATATTACTTACAAATGGATTGTTTAACTAAAAAGAAGATTTGAAATAACATACATATCGCCTGAAAAATAACATTTATCAAAATACATAGGTACTGATAAAGTTAATACATACCGAAAATCAAGCAAAAAAAGTTACATACAATTAATAATTGGTTAATTGTTGGTCTGAATGCAGAATGAAGGGATTAGGGATGAATGTTATGTTATGTTGTTTAATATGAAAAAAAGGGCTCTAAAAAAGTTTGATACATAGAATAAATAAATAAAATGAGATTAATAAAACAAACACATGGTGTAAATGTGTAAAGTGTATCCTTGAAATATCAAGGAAGTATGGTTGGATCAAGTCAATTATATTTTGAAAGAAGGAAACATAGGAAGTCAGAGAAATCATAGTTGTAGGAGGTTTATGGATGTGGAAAAGGCGAAAGATGCATCTTCTCTATGTTTTCTGATATGGAAGTGGCATTATGGTATTTATATAATATATATGACTTATTGATTTAAATTCAGCATATGAAACATTAAATAAACTTTATAAAAGTATGTACTTTATTTTAAGAATATACCTTTTTTACAATTTTGTCCACAGAGTTTTTTTCTTGTTCGTTGCTTGAAGACGGTGTGTCTATATCGGTATTTTAGCCTAGCTTGAGAATCATTTATCGATGGGTTGTCTTTCGATTTAGGTCAGATAAAATTACAGTTTTCCCTTTATTGCATTTAGAATGACTGTCCTACCAAACTCGTCACATTTATTTGGGAAAATTGAAGACTAACGACAACGAGACTTTTAAAGTTATCATTTTTGAAAGAAAAAAAATTAAGAAAGGAAAATTAAGTGTCAAGCACGAATATTTTATTCATATAATACTAGAAAAAGAATAAATAAATAAAGTACAATAATCAATGACTCAAGTCAATAAGTTTTAATGTTCAAACTTAATGACTAAGATCAACAAACAAAACAAATAAGTTTTCGAATCTAAACTTATATGCCAAAAGTAATGACGAAAATAAGTCAATTCTCATTCTTTAACTCATATGAATTCAACTTATTACCATGTTAATTCTCTTACTTGAACTAGTATGACTAAAACAATTGCCAAAAACAATTTATTTATCATGCCTTAAAACAATTAAGTTCTTATATCTGAACTAATATAACTAAAACCAATAAACAAAACAAGTAAACTCTCATGGCTGAAATGTTGGATAACTAAAAAACAACGATTAAAAAAATTCTTATACCTGAATTAATATGACTAAAACCACTGCTCATTCATCGTATTGTGTAGCTCATGACAGAGCATCGTGACTCCCGTTATACTCGTAGTCCTTGACGACCCTTTATACATCTCTACGGCTTGAAGGGCAGTCGTTAAGAGTAGTCCTGTCACGTCTCTCCCTTGGTCAGTCCATCGTTTTGAGATTATTCCTCTTGTGCGTCGTCCTTCCACGCTTCCACTGTATCTCTGGCTACGAGTAATGTCACCAAAGAATTAAATAACTCATTGAATATTGTCGATAATCTGTCGGTGATTCACAGTTCCTCGAAAATGAAGGTATTAGTTGACCTTGCTGTTCATGGAATCCGTAACATTCTTCACCAATACCACATTTCAAATGTCTCTATTCTACGTCTCTCGCTTGCTCTCAGAGTCTGAGTCTGCGCGCCTACATAAATATTGCGAAGAGGGGATACTAAACTAGAAATATTCTCGTTATGATGGTGATGGTTCAGTTCATCTATATATTTTCCAGCTTCAACGTCACATTTTCCACTATCCCAGTTTTTTGTTTTACTTCAGCCTCCTATCCTTCATGATTAGTAATACTGGAATATACAATAAGTACATAAAGTCAATATTCCCTTCTAGGCCATGAATCACATTATTTGGTGGTAATTTATTATTGCAATATTTTATAATTAACTTGGTTTTAGAACTTTTGATTTATAGGCCTAGGAAATCGCTTTCGTGTTTGACATTGTTAAGGAGCGCGTCCGTTTCTTCCTCTGATGTGGCAATCAGCATCGTTTCATCTGATTAACTCTTATTTAAAAGCTTATTTACATCAATACCAATTCCATCATCGTTGTCTTCGAGTGCTCTCCTTATAATATTTTCTCAATATAGGTTAAACAAATCGGGAGAAAGCATGCATCCTTGCTGTACATCTTTTTACACTTTAAAATGTTAGGATTTAATTTTGTTGACTTTGAGTGTCACAAAACTACCATATGTTGACACAGTGATCTAATAAGATCTACAAGGTATGCTGATACTCCTATCTTTTGAACTACGTGCTACAGTGTCTTCCATTTTATACAATAAAATGATTTTTTTATAATCTATAAAGCATAAAACTACTGGCATCTGATATTCACGACACTTTTATATTAACTGTCGGATGTTAAGAAGTTGTCTCGTCTATTTTCCCTTATCAAATCTTGCCTATTTTGTTAGCATCTGCCAGGTAATGTAAGTCCTCAGAGGGTTTTTGATTATACGAAACAGTAATTTACTTGCATGCAATATGAAAGACGTAGTTCTATTGTTCTCGCATTACATTGTTGAACCCTTATATGCAACTGTATGAACTGAGATTTTATCTAATCTTGGGGTCAAAATCCGGTTTTTTGCACTTTGTTGCATACATTCTAAAGCATTTTGGTGCTATTAATTAATTTCTCATACCTACTCAAATATGGCTTAAACAAATATCCAAAATAATTATTTTCACAAACCTGAACTAACATGACTAAAACAACTATCCAAAAAAAAAATTCTTATACATACCTTAACTTATATAACTAAAGCCCATAACCAAAAAGACCCATAGCCAAAAGTAAAATATAATTCAGGCATAAATTCTTATGCCTGAATTATATTTTACTAAAAACAATCACTTGAATAAGTGAGTTCTCATATCTGAACTCACATGACTAAAACTAATGGCCAATATAAGTAAACTATCATATGACACGTAAACAACACGATCCAATGCCTTTCATTTATTTTTTTACATTCCTCAGCAAAGAAAATATAAAAATAAATAGAATGTATGTAAAAACAAACTTTTGGTTTATTATCCCTGATGTTCGAGTATGTAGGTCCATACATACTAATATGTGAATGTTACGAGTACCTGCTGGAATTGGGTTAATGTTTGTATCAGAATGTGTTCGTGGCGAAACGTTTTATTCCAATATAGGACACGGTATCTCGCTTGATATACAGAGTTCAGATTTGAAAAACGAACTTTTAATCTTCTACTATTTTTGTTGACCTCTTCATAGCTAATATCAACTGAATGGCGCTGAACTAACTCCTTCAGTCTTCTTGATCTTCTGACTTCGTTGAAGCAGTTGTAAAAAAATCCAGGGGCTTTCTTATTTCGGCACTCCTATTCATATGCCTCTTCGGCACTCGTTTGATTTGCTTCTTCCCATCGTTTATATCCACTTATCTCACATATTTGCACTTTATATCCACATTATTAAAGGATGCGTTTTGAATAGCTGGTTACTCATTGTCATAAAAATCTTACCCTCGTTGGATTGCTTTAAAGTGCGACTTAAGAATATTACGTCTCTCTTCATTGAAGAAATGTGTTACTCTATAACTAATATTTTCTTGTACATTACCATCTTTCTCCTTCTTTTCAAGCCTTTAGGGGTGTTTGGAAATATTTTATTTTAAACTTGTTTTTCCATTTGTGAGTAGTTTTAAGTTACATAAAGGAATTGACATAAATCAGCGTGTTTCTTCATTAATGCTTGGAAGAAATTTCCGCATAGCAACTCACCAGCTTAATAAATAATTGGCTCTTGGAATGACGTAGAATGCATTCACTTTAACCCTTCCCTTACGGTGCTAAAATTGAAACGCGCGCTCCGGTGTTGGGTAGTGAGTACGCAATCAAAAATTAGCGATTTTAAATCGGAAAAATAAGAACATTCATAGATAATCCTCTTAATTAATTATAATTGAAGTTAAAAATTATAATAATTGAGATTTATTTGCTGAAAACATTAAAAAACTATCTGGCAACGCTCACGGAACGGGCGTACGTCTAATCTATTTGCGAGTCCAGAAGATACTGCGGCGCGGAGCGGTACCCCGGCGTGGCTTACTCTTGCGACGATTGAGACAATTGAGCTCCTCGCAATTCAGTGGAGTATGCAAGAGTGAGATGCGAATATAGTGTCACGCTTCCCGCATACTCTTCACCTATCGTCAAGACGAGGCACTCGCAGCGTTTAAATGCGAATTTGTTTTCGATCTTTACAAAACACCTACGATGCAGTCGATAAATTCTGCTTATTATTAATATTATTTTTTAAATCAATGCGTAAATATACTATGGAGGAATACCTAAAATCTTAACCTTGTATTTTTTATATTTATAGAGATATTGATGGTTATTAGAAGCAACGTGTAGAAGATACCCAACACAGGGAAGGAAAGGTTAAAGGGAGATTGTTAGTTTGTTACGTGGATGAATGACACTTATGCGTGTATTTTTCTTATAAGCAAACTATTTTACTTTAAAAAGTAGTCTTTGCAAATAAAATTTGTGGTTTGAATAGCAAGGAAATTTAAACAAAAATACATCAGAGAATTTAAGCTAGTTTGTCACCATAAGAAGTTCTACTAGCTTACAAAGTTGCCATTCGGTTTTCGTTTCCCCATGAATTTAAGTTGAGGGCTTTTAAATGTATTTTATTCTCTCAGAATTCATAGGGGTGAAATAAAAGCGACAAACTAAGTCTTGAGAAATCTGTTTGAAACATACGCGAACGATATGATACTCTACAAAACTAGGTTACAAATAATATATATGAAATAATACAAATATCAGGACTTCCTTATTTATCCGCTAGGTTTGATAGTTTTTAAAACAATTCTACATTTAATACTACATCCTGATAGGTCTGCCTTTTTTTACGAACTGAGACCTGAGCTTGGAACTGAGAATGCGCATAGTTCACTGCTATATCTTCTCGAGTCTCCTTTAAAGAAAAGGAGGGTGTACACTGAACCAAGAAACCTCGACAAAACTGAGGCTTTTGAGACGTGGATCTTCAGACTTATACTCAAGATTCCCTGGACAGACCACGTCACAGGGAAGGAAGGGTTAAACTATACAATTTTGGTGGTTTACTCTCTCTGCCTGCCCTGACAGGGAGGCGAGGCGGCGTGATGGTATGAATACATATTTGTTCAAAGTAAGAAACTTTGTAATCATATTTCCTGTATTATTTACCCTCCAGCAATATTTTATACATTTAGTTATGATAAATTTCTTTTTCCATTTCCCAACAAAAAAGTTATAATTTTGAGCAATAATTATTAGCGGCTTCTGTCACAACAGCGACCAGTTACCGACTGAACAAAGTCAGTGCGGATGAAAACTTTTGCCATTCTTCATGTTTTGGTTCATCATATTTCCATACATCGTATAAAATTCTTTGGGCAAAATTACAGTGGCATTACTCGCACAAAGAACAGTCATTAACGAAACTCTAATTTATAACAACGAATTCTGGAAAATTTTCATTATTCACAGACGCACCCTCTCTTTCTCCTGTGAAAGGCTTGCCTTGCAGAATATTCTGCCCCAGTCGAGAGTAGGGGGTTGGGGGTGGTGTCTCACGCAATTTGTGTAAACAAAAACAAAGTTTTGTCATTTCACGTAGAACTTATAAAGCTTATTGTTTTGGTATTATCCAAATTGCTTCAATAATTTTCCCAATAAAGACACAACAAATTTATGTAACTAACGGAGACTGATGGCATTGTTAGACGATACACAACAATTACTTTGCTTGCCATTTTTGCGAGGTGTGTCAATTTAGCAGGAAAACTTTGCTAGCATTTATTTACTTATCATTTGTTACCAACTTTAAGAGCTTTGAGACTGGTTAAAAATACAAATCGATGTTTCAATTGTGCCAAAACGAATGAATTTAAAGTAAGTTATTATACGAGTTTAATGAAGACTTCTGTGGTCCAGTTGTTAGTAAAAATACCTGTTGCAGGTCCGATTTCCATTGTTAAGTTTATTTTTAAATATGGCTCCAGTCTGGTTTTAACTCAATTTTAACATTATTTTAATATTTTCCAGTGAAAATGCCATAAATATTTTTTTTATTGTACACGCTTCTTCAATTTAATCATTTTATAAATCAGCATTTTTTAAATATACAGTAGACTCTAGATTACCCGAGATCGTATAAACTGGGTTACGGAGTAACTGGGCCAGTAAAAATTGTGAATTTTTATAACAATTTACATTATATTTAGAAGTGTTGTAAAAAAGTATTTTTTAATGCTCCGGTAGATCCGTAACCCTGAATAATCGAGTATCCACTGTACATATTAAATTGTTAAAAGTAATTATTGAATTTTTATCAAAATAGGAAAAAAATGAGGTGCGTTTTGTTAAAGTTTCATTGTAGGTTCATACAAACATACATACACATACTCTGGTTTCCAATCTGGGTAGTCAGAGACTTCTGAGCGCCAGACTTTTATATTTGACTGTCCGGAAAGTTATTTCGAATTTCTAAGTCAAATTCAAAGACATAATTGCATCAGATGCTCGTGGATGCTAGTTTTCGGATATTTTCAGTACTTCAGCAATCTTTCGTGTCATAAAACGCCTATTATTTTCGATCAATGCCTCGATTTGTTCGTAATCAGTGACTATCAACCTTCCAGGGGGAACATCTTCAGATGTCCTACCACCAAGACGGATTTTTTAAATCACATTTTACACACACAATCGCTTACTGGTTTACACTTTTCGTATCTTTTTGGGTTTGTCTCGCAATGTTTTCTTTGTGGTAGTAAAAACGCACCAAATAAATTAACTTATTTTTTTCCATTTTCAAAATAAATCCAAAAAATAACTCAATCAATTTGGGTATACAATGACTAAGAAAATGTTATCTTTCCTAATAATATACATTCAGCGCGTTTAAAATAAACTTAGCAACGAAAATTTGATCATCTATCCGAGATACGTAAAACTATTTTACAGACAACGTATATCTTTCGCTTTCCCAACATGCAAACTTCTTGTTGTACGAGTATAACTCTTTCGTTTTTTTTATTTTCACTTTCAATTTGACCTTTCATCCTTTTAAAGTTCCTGCAAGAGGAAAATTAAGCTGGCATAAGTTATTAAATTGCACTATATATACTGTACGACTTATTCTACGAGAGACAATGGATTTGCAGCATTCCCTTTAAGAGTTATGTGATTCAGTAAAGCGACATTTTTTTCTTACTATGCAGATATTTTTTTTGGTACTTTCAATCGCTGATATCGCAACTCCAAAATGACCCATGGTTTTTATTTGTTATCGATCATTAGTTTCTTTCCAGTCACCTTTTCTGCCGTCATAAGCAAAAACGCAGCTAACGAGAAGAAATCTGAATTTTAACTAAGTATGTGGTAATATTCCATATCAAATTCTAACTCATAATCCATACAAAAAATACAGAAAACCATTTATTTCAATACAAAAATCGACATAATGTCTTTTTTAATTTTACAAAATACTAGGTTTTTCTAAGCAAAAAAGCAGAAAAATGTTATTCATAAGAAAAAACACAGCAAGTGCCTATGCGTTTGCTGCCTTATTGCTTATAAATCACATATTACTGCTTTTTTGTTTATGAATCACGACATTTTTAAGCAGCAATGAAAAACATAAAAGTACAGTTTTCTTAAAACTTTACTTTTGCCATTAGCTGCGTTTTTGCTTACAAGGGCAGTATATTATGGACCTATTCCTATGTTCCTACCCCTGAGCTAGAAATGCCCCCTCGTCAACGTCCATTTCAAAATGTTATTTATTTACTTATAAATATTGCCTCTTCAATACATCTGAATAGATGATTCCAATATATCCAAGAGCTTGGCCAAATTACAATATTGTTTTCGCCCCCATTCATCGAGTGTTTGGGCTTAGAGCCACTTGAATATACACAGAACTCTCACATGTTGACCCTTCACGTGAAGAGGCAGCAACACTAGCATACGTTTAGTAAGTACGTATTAGTATCAGGCAAATTCTTTAAACAGACAGGTACATTTTCATAATTTTCATTCGGATGCAAAATGATTTTCGAAAAAAATTGGATTTGCGAAACAGTTTTGAATCTTCTAGTTGGTATTCGTATTTCAAAAATTATGTTGTACTTAATTAATCTTTCGTTGTATAAAGTACAATCTGGGAGGCTTATTGCCATGTGGCTATCTGTTTCAATCAACCAAAATTATGTTAAATATGCCCTCAGTGAAAACCCATCTGAAATCCTTTTTAAAAAAGTTTGGGCTCCAGCGGGATTTAAACCCACAACCTCTGGGCTGGGAGATAGACGTTTTACCAACTACGGAGATCGTCAAAATGGTAGTGCAGTTTAGTTCAGTTCGATTTCAACATCAGCCACGCTGCTGTGAGAAGAGAATAAGTCCCCACTCAACGCAATAAACATTACAAGATTCAAATCTTCTTTATTTATTAAGAGTCATTGAGTGAGTTAGTGTTAACGAAGAAAGATTTGCCCAAAGGCATTCCTCTTCTGGCTACAACACACCTGAATTACGTTACGAGAGAAGGAGAATCACTAGTATACATTTAAATGACTTAAGACATGGTGAACAAAAAGCCCTGCAAGTTGTAAGTAAGGCGTCTTTCAAATTTAGCGGTTTTTTTTAATTATTGGATAAAATACAGATGGCGTCACGACCTTGCCTGGGTTTTGTGACATTTGAGAAGTCTAATGTATGATATTTATAAAAATGGAGTCGCATACAATACAACAACGCGTTCAAATTGAGAATGATTTCATGTATTGTAATCTCCGGAAACGGTGACGTTCATTGGCCACCAAGATCATGTGATCTGACACTATTGGACTATTTTCTCTGGGGTTGTGTGAAAAATCAGGTCTATAAGAATGACTCCCGATCGCGTTATTGATGAGCTAGAACCGCAATTATGCAAAAATGTCTTCGAAATTTTTGACAAAAGGGAGGACCTCTGTGGAGCTACAAGAAGTGTATATTTGGCGTTTATTGTTTTTGTGTTTAAATGTAAAACAATATACGTCAATGACCAATAAAACGTTTTTTGAAATCAAAGCAAATTGTATTTTTTATTCAAGAATTAAAAAAAAATATTGAAAAAACTGCTCAATTTGAAAGACCATTTATTTTCGTATCGTTTTAATTCAACTCTGATCTCTCAAAAATTCCGTTGAGCTGCAACGTAAAATATCTTGATAGCACCCTTAATAAGAAACGGAAGTCAAAACATTTATAACATCACCCAAAAAGTCCGAGATTTTCTAGTGATTTTGTAAATTTGAATGACCATGAATAGCAAGATAAACATAGGTAATAAACTTTTCATATATAATGACCATGAATATCAAGATAAACATAGATAATAAACTTCTCATATAAAATGACCATGAATATCAAGATAAACATAAATAATAAACTTCTTATATATAATGACCATGAATAGCAAGATAAACAAAGATAATAAACTTCTCATGTATAATGACCATAAATAGCAAGATAAGCACAGATAATAAACTTCTCATGTATAATGACCATGAATATTAAGATAAACATAGATAATAAACTTCTCATGTATAATGACCATAAATACCAAGATAAGCACAGATAATAAACTCCTCATGTATAATGACCATGAATATTAAGATAAACATAGATAATAAGCTTCTCATGTATAATGACCATAAATACCAAGATAAGCACAGATAATAAACTTCTCATGTATAATGACCATGAATATCAAGATAAACATAGATAATAAACTTCTCATGTATAATGACCATGAATATCAAGATAAACATAGATAAAAAACTTCTCATGTATAATGACCATGAATATCAAGATAAACATAGATAATAAACTTCTCATATATAATGACCATGAATATCAAGAGAAACATAAATAATAAACTTCTCATATATAATGACCATGAATAGCAAGATAAATATAAATAATAAACTTCTTATATATAAAACAATAATATAACTCATAATAACACGCGTTGCTACCCTTTGGGGTAAAACAGTACCAATATAACTTAAAAGAATAGAAATCATCCAAAACTAGACACGTTCCATGGCGGTTGGAACTCCTTGGTATGTACGCTACATTACACTGCATAACGACTCGACCACTCCCAGATGAAGATTTTATTGTTTTACTGGTCAAAAAACTTAACATTTCACTTTCGAGCCATTTAAATATTTTCATTACACAATCGCCAAAAGTGATTCATTCCAGTCCACGACCCACAAAATATCAAACCAAATCCTTTGAGTCTTCCCACCTGTTCAAGAAGACATAACCTCAACCTGAGCACAAGAAACTCTTATCATTCAATATGTTAAATGTATTTTTTTCCCACATAAATCAACTATTCACCCATCCAATAAGGAGTCAACAGCCCACTGGACTATGAACTCCATAAGTATTTATCATTACACCGGAATATATATATCCTTTCGGGAATTATTGGTCATCAATGGCAGCGCCTTTATTTAATATAATGCAACAAAACTCAACATTTGAAAAGCTTGTCATTTAATTAATAGGTTAACAGCCTGTTGGGAAATAAGCGCCGTGCTAATGCAGATGCATCAGCTAATTACTTAAAGCTCGACTTCGTG
This sequence comes from Odontocerum albicorne, assembly GCA_949825065.1. Taxonomy (NCBI): domain Eukaryota; kingdom Metazoa; phylum Arthropoda; class Insecta; order Trichoptera; family Odontoceridae; genus Odontocerum; species Odontocerum albicorne. The sequence goes on from OX463839.1 coordinate 50,280,615, forward strand.
CTAATGCATATTTCAAGGGAGTAGCATTATTACCCTCACAATAACCACATGGATATTGCATGAATATTATAACAATTCTATCGTATGCCCAGAACTCTCTTTTACAACGAGTCTATAGTAAAGCATAATTAATTATTTAGCCATTATGTTTTTCACACAAATACGAGTACATTTATATTTTGAAAATTTTGTTTGAACCGACCATAGTGATTATATTGTAATTATTGATTTTGTTTGAACCGACCATAGTGATTAAATTGTACTAATTGCTTTTGTTTGATCCGACCATGGTGATTGATTTTCAAGTGTTTTTATATGATTGTATTTTATTTCTTAGCTTCGAAGCTGGATACTTGGACTGATTTGAAATATATACAAAAAAGTATATATATTTTATCTTCCTTTTTTTCCATCCCTCATCCTCAACTTTCTTACCTAATATCTCCCATGCTGTGCTTTATGACTTCATAAATTTTTCTTTGCATTGTTTGTATCTTCTTTCTGTTCGCCATTTTTCGATGTTTCTAATTATCGTGTGGAATTTTATTATTGATGTATAAATTATAAATTGAATTGTTCTGTGAAGTTCCTGATTAAAATAAAATATTTGATGTTTTTTAATATTTTTCAAAAATCTAAAACACAGATAAAACCATTAATATTTTTTACCCCATTAAAAATATTTTATTATTAGATTTTAAGTTTTAAATAGGAAACTATGTACTTCATAGATATTGACGACAACATTTGGTTTAGTGGCAGACACTTAACATCCGCCCGGGGGAGTGTTGTTCAATTAACTGTTCTATGATAGCAACACAAAATGTATATGTGATGTCGATAATGATCGTTGCACAAATTTGGGAAACTTGCTATTCATATGCGTTTAAGTATATTTGTATATACAAGTATGTGCTTGTATATGGAGATATATGTAAATGTATGAGTACACGTATTTAAAAGTAAATCTAACATGAACAAAATATTTTTCCCTTTGCATGTAATTTCCTACTTTCATACGGGTTCGACCAGTTAATTAATTCGCGCGGTTTTCTTCTTGTAGAATTCGCCCGCATTGATAATGAAGACATGTAGAAGAACGTGGCTGGAAGATAAGATTGAGAGTACAATGTTATCTTCGCCCTCCTTTATCGTGCCTAAGGAGATCGAAATATTTTAAAGTCATTCGCACGTAGCTCGGTTTCAACCCCCATTAAACAACCATTCCCGAGAGGTTACAACTAATCTTGACCAAATTGTTACCATTTTTATTGGATACCATCGGAAATTGAATCCAAAATACCCGGATGAATTACAACCTTCTGACCAATACAGACGTAAAGGTTGATAAGCAAAATATTTCTGTTTGGTCGAGAGAAAGTTACATATGGCGAAATTTCCGCCAAGTTGCACTATGTATAATGAATGTGTTATAAAAATGAACTTACAAGTTATGTCATTAATGTTGAAATTATAACAAAGGAAAATAAATGGACACCTACGTCACATAGTTGACAAGAGGCCTCTCTTCCAGCCAGATTTCCAGGGTCAACTTTCATACCCAGATTAAAAATAATACTTTTCCAGTCTGGTTTTATCTTAAGGCTTCTTAAATAATGACCAGTTGGTTGGAACAGATCCACCTAAATAGGGTATATTCAATTTAGAATCTAGCTGATAAAATATGAAATAAGAAACATATCCGAAAGTAATTTTCACACTTTGAGAAGAGAATCAGCTGCGAAGAATTTAGGACCAAAGTCAGTAAAGATGAATTCTTAAGTAGGGCATGTTCAAAAGTGGTTGGTAATGTTTATTTTTAAGATCACGTACCTACTATTTAGACATTGGTCAATAAAACGTCTTATCACATGATTTTTATAACAAAATAATTATTTAATTCAACTCACACCCTTGTAACAAAAACATTTTGAAAATATTGCGCCAAATTTTTATTATTTGCAGTAGTTGTTTCATCGTGAATTGTACCAACAACCTTCGGATTAAAAGTCGGGCGTCTTAACATCTAGACCATGGAAAATTCGAAGGTTTAATTTATTTGTTAGAAAATCTATCTCGCAGAAAAATATTTAATAACACGCGTTTAACGTCAATTATAAAAAATTATGTAAAATATATTCTGGTTTTATGTTCAGAGCCAAAGCTTAAATTAGCTTCCGTTATTTCTTTTCTTTAATAAGCAAGTCTTAGCAATAGAGCATATATTTAAGTTTATTGATCATGTGTTTTAAAATTTTGCCGACAACTTTGTTTTATCGAAAACTGGGTTTTGGCGTTGACGTGACCTGCTTGGTCACGATATGAGAAACGCACCGGAGCTTTAACATTTCTTGGATATAATGACTGTATAACATTTGGCCTTGTTACAATTTGACATAAAACTTAGTTTTTTGGTTTCTCGTGAATATAATGTTATTATTTTTAGAATATATGTATTTTAAATTGTTCGAGGTTACGAATTTGGGAACAAGTTTTAAATTATCAGCGGCGACCGTAGCTTACTTCCAAATATTAACTCTTGAATAAATTATATGAAACTTTTAAATACTCACTCATCGTCAAGCATCGATTTTTACTTAAGTTTTCTTTATTCCAATATTAGAAATAATATTTTTATTTATTTATTTAACATTTGATACAGGTTTAATCCAATTATATAAAATAACAATAAAAATCATTCAATGATAAAACATTTAAATAAGACATAATGACAAAAAAAAACAATGTAACTCATGCTTCCCTTTGAAACGCCTCAGTTATATTCACAAAGTTAATCAAAAAGTTATATCTCCATCGAGATATGGAAGCTGTCGATAACGCAAAATTCATTCAACAAGGTCATTCCGTTTGTGATGATGCTCTTAACAGTTAATTTTTTTTAATACGGCAATAAAAAAAAATATTAACGAAAGTTTAAATAATTTGCCGTTACATCAAACAAAAGTTTGTCAATCTAAAAAGGATATGCTATTTTTTCTTTTAACATTTTGACTTACCAGATGCGTGAATTTTGTCTAACGCTTAATAAATAATTTATATCCAAGCATTCCTTTAAAAAAATATGAGATTGAGGCATTGATAAAATTAATATTTTTTGCAATGAAATTATCGAAAAATCTCTTTTAGACTCGCTCAGCTATCATGTAAAGCTGGATTCCTCTCGGGCTACAAATGATTGAGTCACTCTCTAATCTACTAGAAACCAGTGAGTTATAAATATATTTCAGAATAGCGCCACCATCAAATGTCCTTAATACTTTTATCACAACCCCCATAAGTATATTGGCCAATGTATATACTATATACTCTGAATATAATAAACAAATATATATTTACTAGTGAACATGATGCCTAGTTTTTTATATTGTCGTCACGTTTGAAGGGATAATCATATTTTAAGTATCTTAAATACTACTGGGTTCTAGCTCTTGAAAAAGTCATGAACTTACATTACTCGTATAAGATTTTGAAGGCCTGCGTATTGGTCTCATTACACTCTCAGATGCCATTAAAATTGACCTGAAGTTCCATACAATCTTGGAAGTAATCAAATTCTTTAAACAGTTTTGAAACATTAAAAAAAAAGCAAAATTCCTGTTCATATTTAGTCTAGTCACATATGTTGTTATGAGACAATTGATCATTTCAGATATTACTCTAAAATAAAAAATGTTTAAAGGCCAATTAATTGACTGTTAGATTTGTGAACCGGCAAGGCCCCATCGTACCTCCGTGCAATATATTCAAAACATCGTAAAATAATTCTTACGCATATCACTGAGAGAGAGACGCGTCTCAACTCTGCGCCCTTCAATAATCGATCTATCGGTTCTTGTGGCAGTCTATAGATTGCGCAAAGCCGCCTTAAATACAACCTTTTAAAGACATGAGTTTTTTGTTTATTTTGTGCCTTGAGTATTCAACTCTCCATACCATATAGAAAAATAAAGAAAACAAAGATTTGAACCAATTGAGTGTTGTTTATTCTATGAATACTTCAATCCCTCCCCATACTTGAATCACCTCTAGGCGACTCATCGCTCCACTCATGTGCATGAATAATATTACGAGTAGATTTCATTTTCAATGTTTTATTTTATCTTTAGCAGTTCTCTAATTTATTTAAAATAATTTTGGAATTTTTTGTTTTAATATTCTTCTTCCTGGCTCCATCCCAACACACTGTCTGCAAAGACTGTTGGAGTCAGCTCTCCTCGTCCTCAGATAGTATGCTCTTCTGTCCCGGACTACGTCCCCCAGGCCTTGTCTCTGCATCAGGTTATCTTTTTGCATCACCTATGAACTCTTTGGTCTTCCTCTGGTTGTTATTTGAGGAAGATCCATGGAGATTGCCTGGTTCACAATGTGATCGGGTGCTCTACGTCCAACGTGGCTATACCATCTCAATTGCCTCTCCTCCATCTTACGGTTGATGTCTGTAATACCTAGGCTTCCACGAATATTTTTTTTTAATAATTTAGAAAATTTATATAATTTGAGAATCATTTAATTTCTGGGCGGAAATACGGCTGATTTCTTTTTTATTTGACTGTTTTTAAATGGTTATTCCCACAGAGTTGAGTGTACCTCGCCAATGACCATTGATTACATTCATATAGAAAATAAAATAGGTTCTGGAGGCGCAATCACAATAAGTTCATACCATCAAAATTTAATATAATAAACACAATTTTTATCAAATATGAAAAAAAATCATTATAACTTTTTGTAATACTCTGCAAACTAATGATGACAAGTTTATAAAAAACGTTCTCTTACAAGTAAGTAAAAGTACATTGGTCAAAAGAAAATCTTTATTAAATAATGGATATGTATCATTTAGTAGACATTTATAAGATATGTGATCCAGCATTTTCTCGCTGACATTTGCACATGCTCAAATTTCAAAAAATGATCTTTGAAAAAAAAATTCTTTTGTAATTTGTTTCAGAGATTTTTTTATGATTTGGTTACATCGACAACACGTTGATACTATGACTGAGTTGAAGAAGAGGACTCTATAATAGTTTGGAATAAACGAATAAATGAAAAAATACCTACAAAATAAATATATGTATAATGCAAATGTGAGTAGAAGGAGTGACAGAGGAAGATTAACAAAAGTGTGGTTGAATCAAGTTAATGATATTTTGAAAGAAAGAGACGTAGAAAGTCAAAAAAATCGTAGGATTTGTGTGTAGTTTATGGATATAGAAGAAACGAAGGATGTGTACTGAGTCAACATTGGAAATTCTGGCACCCTATCCTTTCTACCTACCATTTCAGGGATATGGTGTATGTATGTAACAATTTAAAAGAAATATTTTAGAAAGTGCCAAATTTTGTTGGAAATAAGTAAAATAAGAAAAAATCTGACCTACGTCTATAAAACGTGAATAAATAGGGTGTCAAAATTTTCAAAAATTATAGAACCCAGACATTTGATCTTTCCCTCGTCAATCCTTCAAAAGGTGTTCACCCCAATACACGCACCATTTCCCATATAACATTTTCTCTATAACATGGAAACGTGATGTAAATGTTATGCGTCATTCAAGAATGACATAACCCACATACGAGTGTACTACCACAAATAATTGAAAATAATAGTTTAAAAAAAGAGAAAACATTAAATATTGTAAAGAAAATTTCACAACGTAATTTTATTATTTTCTTTCCCTTATCTAAAGTGTCAGGGTTGGAGCGTTGACAGAGTCTTCCTCCGAGAATTGCGTTCTTTGCCTTTTACCGTTAAAACCTTTGAAGCCTTTGTGCTGTTATCTTTGCCCTCTGTTGCTTGTTTGGAGTGTGTGTATTCTGAACAATATAAAATATTCAGAGGTAGAGAAACCTATTTCAGCAGTTTACTTATATTTAAAGACTTAAAGTGATAATGCTTATAAAATAAAGTAATTATTTTCATAATTATTTTCAGCCTTCTATAAGAATGAGACGAACATACAAAAAAAACACTCAATTTATACATACTACCTTGATCAAAAAGTTTTAGGACCGGCCACCGTGCGGCGCTGTCAATTACCCGATTGGAATTCTTAATTTTTTGGTAGGTTACCACATCTATCATTGACACTTCCCTTCAAATTTCAGCGTCATAGCTTGACATTTGTAAAAGTTACGCTGTACTGAGAACATCTACCTTTGTGCGTGTTTTCGATTTTTTACAAGTTTGAAAATGGCATCAACTATGCATCAACGAGTTTGCATTAAATTTTGTGGGAAAAACAAATTTAACGGTTCGCAGACCTTGCATATTTGGAGAAGTGTTTTTCGGTGGCACGAACGCTTTAGAAGTGGTCGTGAGTCGGTCGAGGATGACGAACGCAGTGGCCGAAAACCGCAAATTGACCACCAGAGAGCTGGCAGACGACTTAAACATCGCTTATGGATCCGCTGAAGACATTTTGTTTAGTGATTTGGGCTTCAGACGTGTCGCTGCATAACTGGTGCCGAAAAACCTCAATTTCATGCAAAAAAAGGACCGCGTTGAAATCGCGAAAGACATGATTTCCATGAGTTTTTGACCAAAAACAATACGAATACTATCCAGCAGCCTTCAAATTAATCTAATCTGGCTCCACCTGTGACTTTTTTCTGTTCAACCGACTTAAAAAACCGTTTCGCGGAACGCGTTTCAGCACCCGAAAGGATGTCATGAAAAAATCGAAGACGGCTCTGATGGACATACCGAAAATTGAGTACCAACGGTATTTCGAGGATTGGATCAAGCGCTGGCGTAAATGCGTTGCAGTCGATGTGGAGTACTTTGAAGGGGACCATATCGATTTTCATGAATAAACTTGTATTTTCGATTTTATGAATTAAGTCCTAAAACTTTTTGATCAAGGTAGTATACGTGTATATTTTGTAATATATTAATTTGCGTATAATGGTGGGTTCGAGCCCTGAGCTAGAGCACCCTTGGTGAGAGTAAGTTCTCAAAACGATGATATTTAAACTGTCCTTTTACTAATATAATTAGCTTTAACAAAAAAATTAGGTACTTAGCTTTTTTGTTTAAACATCTGAGTTACTTAGTTATGATTTTTATTTAACAAAAAAACATAAAATACTTTACAAAATTTATATTGTTTATCAATTTATGCGGTACCCTTCAACTTATTCTAATAGATGATTCAGACATATTTGAATCAGTGGTAGGAAACCAATATTCTCTTTGGCCTCATTTAGTTGAGCCTCCGGGTTTTGAGTTCTAGGCATGGAACTAATTGTACGTTATCTCACGTATTAGCAACAGTACCGCATATGAAGGGAAAACAAAACTCGCACACGTCTAGTGCGTTGAAGTATTGTTAGCAGATTAATATATTTTTTTCGAGAATCAAATGCCTTACCAACTTAACTGAAATTACGCAGTCATTTGAAATACCTTAAGAGATTGTAGTTTGTTTTATTAAACACTGTTTATTCCACTTTATGTAACGACATAACCCAACCAGTTTTCAGGTTTTCACCTCATCATCAGGGAGCACAAACAAGACTTGTTTGTGGGTATAGCCCTACCGGTTTCAGGGGAACACAAATAAGACGAACTTGTTTGTGCTCCCCTGATGATGAGATGAAAGCCTTGAAACCGATAGGTTAACACCGTTACAAAAAGTGGAATAAGCAGTGTTTGATAAAACAAATTGCAAAAAAAAAAAATAATTTCGTCATACTATCAAAAGAAGTATTTGGTTTTGCATTAGATAAATAAACTCGTATTTTATGATAAAATATTTCATTTTTTAATTTTGGATCGTTACAATATTTGTAAACGCGCCTTAAATACATGCTAAACCCTTACCTTATTTTACATCTCCCTTTCTTAGATCCATAATTCATTTTCATAAAAAAGAAAAGCAGCGTTCCGTGTGAAATATGGGCATTTTCCTAATGCAGTTTCAATCTGGCACTTTTTCAAATGAAACCCAACACGGCATAAATTTCCAAATTTTCTGTACAACTTGCTTTTTCAATGTCAGTCACATCAAAAACTAAAAGCTTTTTTTTTTAAATATATTATTTTTAAAATAATATAACAAATCAAAATTCTAAGTATGTATGCTTACTATTTCCTTCAAGAGCTCCCTTACTCGGGCGTTAGATGGAGTGTAGTGTTGGTTTGTAGTGTTCTTATAAAATCATTACTTTTGATATGCCCTCTCAAAGAGAATTGTCTTCAAGTGCTTCCTAAAGCTGCACACGCCACCTTTATATCTAACATTTAGGGATGAGCATTCCACGCAACATGACCATGGACGTCTAAAACCTTATCGTAATACTCGGATTCACTAAACAGATATTGGGGTCCCCAAAACTTTCTTAGAGGTTTTTTCTAAGTCTGATTTTCAGTATTTATTACCCTGAGTCATTATTTTGTCAAAATATCAGACATCACTTAAATCGTAATAAATACGATATTTATTATAAGCAATCCAGTTTTAAATATAAATCGTTCCACCTGAATATATTCAATTCACATACAAGTGCAAATGTGCATGACGAGATATGGTTATTTGCTACGTGCTTTAATATTACACGTTTATTACAAATAACTTATTGAAATATGTAATTTTGCTTCAATAATTCAACAAAAGTATAAATTAATTCCAGTTAATCAAAAAGTGCATAAAGTTGCTGAATGTGAATCATAGTATAAATAGGCCAAAACCCGTACGGCTGTCGAATACTTGGAGTCTCTCCGAAAGTAATTCGAAATGCGAATCTCGGTGGGTCCGTGATACTGAACGAATTTTAAAAACCTAGCTTACAATTTTTGAACCTGTGTAAAAGGGGACGATGTATAAATGATATATATAAACAAATTTTACATTTATGAATATATATTTTCATAAATATAGAATTTGTTTTACTTCCGTGAATATTTCACGGGCTGCAACTAGTTTAAATTAATTGTCATTTTATGTATAGTCCATCAAAAATGTATTAGCATCGCTGGCGGGGTATTTATATCGCTTGCAGAAGAGAAGTACAGAAAAGGGCTCTATACAGTGAGCCGATGGGACGTTAGAAAATAGGGAGACCGATTTTTTTAAACTAGATAATATTAAAAGGATGCCCATGGAGAAGGTTCTCCAAAGACAGCATGGAAATATCGTTTAATTTCTGCTAGGTTTTTCCTTCAATTTAAAAGAAACTTTATAACTGCGCAATATTCCATTTTATACATTTTAGAATATATCGAAACAACACGTCTTATATCGACTCTAATTAACATTCTACCGAGGAAATATGTATCGAATTTTCATCGTCTGATTATACAGTTGATGTAGCAGGCGGAGCATATATTCATACATGCTTTAACTTTTGATCATTCAGACTGGAAACTTTGGGACCTTTGTAGTATATAGACTTGGACTAAATAATGGCAAGATTATCATGTCGAAATGTATTTTTTGTTAACTTGACAAATATATAGTGTATAAAAAACACGACAAACAAAAAAATGTGATTTAAAGTGGACATTCTCAATTTATACGGATCCCTATTTTTGCCTTTCATTTGTTATATCCCCAGTAAACTAGGTTTACTGGGGATATAACAAATGAAAGGTAACAAATAGAGATTTAATATAACAAATGAAAGGCAACAAATTGAGATAACAAATGAAAGGCAACAAATAAACCTTTATCTTACTAAAATATACGGGCATGAAAAAAAATATTGATTATTTCTCGTGATGATTAATTATTTAATATCTCTGTCATCAATTTTCGTCATTTAGATAAGTTGTGAGACCTATTTAGAAGTATACATATACCACATGAGTTAATCTTTAGCTTATTAAATCAATAACCCATCTCACAATATTTTGCAAACGATCAGCAAAAACATATAACATTCAAGAATAAACACAAATATTGACTATAATTTACTCATATTGCAAACTCAATCAATAAAACTGTGTCACGACAACCACACTCCGATCCACTGCCTGAATTTTATGGACCTTTGACTTTTGTTAAATTTAATATCTCATTTTTTATGTCATGAGATGGGCAAAAGATGTTCTAACTCTAAGGATGCATATTAAGTCAGTTGCCATGTATAGTTTGTTTCTTCGTTTGTTAAGTAAATAATTTGTTGATAGTTATGTTAAGTATTCAATATTTCCAGAATAATGGAGGTAACGGATACCAGACAGGAAGTTTATTAATTCTTATAATCTATTATAGGGAAATCTGAAGGTTGTGTTTTTATGTTAAATAGCAGTCTTCCTAAACTGCGATACCACAATAAAGTGCAGGTTGATGTAAGGTGTATAATACACCTTTAAGTATATTTTTAACAAGCATATTTCGAATTCCATGGAAAATACATCCAAGTTTGCTGATTTTTGTGATAATATAGTATGGACTTTACATTGAAAAAAACTGATCAATAAAAAAACGCCAAGATATTTTATGCTATAAACCCTTTCCAGAAAAGCGTAACATACAACCGAAGGCGAACAGGTGTGCAATTTTATGAATTTATTTATAGGCGCCAAAGTTTTTGCAGGGAGGCAAATGATGATGGGAATTCAGTTTCAATTATTTGATTGCATAATTTTTTTATCTTGTCCTTCACTTTTGAAAATACATAGTCGCATTATGATCCACGACTTTATTAAATAATCATAGAAACTTGGGCATGGAAAAGAGATAAAAAAGAATGAAAAAAAGATGGAAAGATAGAAGAATGATTAAAATGAATGTTTGTATTGAGAAGAAAAAGTTGTTCGGCAGTGAAGAATAAAGTAAATATTTCATATAAGCGTAACGAAACAAATCGAGAGAGCAAACGCTAGAAGAATTTGTTGGAGAAGAGGACAAAATGAATTATGGTTGGATCAAGTTTATGATAATTCAAAAAAAGAAAAGTCAAAAGTTATAGAAACCGAAAGAGAAATAAGAGAAGTTGTATAAATGTAGAGGTGATGAAGGAAGCATTATATATAGTATAGTGACAAAAAAGTTTGATACTTTTACTTATATTCAATTCACGACAAGAAAACGGTGTGAAATATTGTAAATACATATTTTTGTTACGAAGAGACTTTTGCCAAGAATAAAATTCTTAATTCTTGTTCCTCCTTTGAGGGTTACTATGAAATTTAGAAAATTTTAAATCTCACAGGATAAAATTTTTCGGTCTTTCGTATATTTGACTGAAACACGGGGAAAATAAGGTAGAGAAGGGAAAATTGAGTTTTTAAAAGAAACCCTTTTTACCTTGTCGAAAATGTCAAGGTTCAAGTAATGTTTATGAAAACTACTTCAAAAATAATGTGAAGTTAAGTTTACAGTAAGTCAATAAATCTTGTAACTTAATATTACGAATTTTAGATGAAGCACTTCATTCGTAGAACTAATTAACGATAACAAAAAAAATTGTTCTAAAAAACACATTTCTTTAAATTTTAATATAAAACATAAACCAAATAAATGAACATTTCCTGATGTTGGGAAATGGTAGAAATGATTTTGTTTATTGACAGCAAAAAAATTTACTAATTTAGGTTACACACGATCCAAACCAGATGTCATCATGAGGTGTAGGTTCATCTTGAATAATCTTCCGATCAGGCATCACCCCAAAGTAAATAGAATAAATCTAATGGGGCATGACAAATGATTTGTGCCGGCATCTTATACAAATAATACAAAAAAGACTAAAATATTAAGTCAAATTGATGATGGAATCCATTACGATTTATTTTGTCATGAAAATCAAATGTATCAATCAATAATTGTGTTATTATTTTAAATTTCTTTGACTTTAAATTTTAGTCAAATTTATTTTATATGATATTAAACATATATAAATACATTTAATTTATTTGCATTTTGTATTTATTTTATTTGTTTGTATTTTGTTTTTTTCATCTAAAACAGGATTCAGTAAATTACTACAAATTTATGAGTAATAATATCACTTTAACATAAAAACACATATTGCAGGTTTTACAAAAAAATATTATAAAAATAATTAGTAAACTTCCCGCCCGGTATCCCCCAGCAGAACTTTTCAAGGAGTATCGGGTCCTAAACATAGACAATTTTCATCTCAAATCCATTATCTGGCACTATCATCGAGAGGAAGGGAAGACGTAGACTCAGCAGAGACACATGACACGCATGAAAACTCATCAAATGTTCACCATCCCTAGGGTTGAAACATCTTTTGCCCAAAGGGAATATGTTTATTTAGCTCCCATGACATACAATGGAGTGCCGAATTCAATAAAGGTAAAGGGAGGAAAACAGTTTAGGCAGTCGATCGGATCGTGGTTGTCATTCCGACAGGAGTTTGAGTGATTGGGCTTGCAAGAGGAATGACTTGTGGAAGAGGTTTGTGTGAGCTCTTGAGTGTGGTGTATTTTGTTGTTTTATATTTATATTTTTGTATAAATGTATTTTTTTTTGCTTTATGATTGTGTGTGGTATATTGTGGGATGAATGTTTTGGTCTGTCTGGAGTGATGAAGTATGAGGAGTTTGATTTCGCGTGATATAACATATGCATGTGTACCATAATTGAGTGTCACTGTTTGTCAGGTTGATGAGAATGTGCCACGGGGTTTTACATAATGCAAAATTGGAAAGAAGTATCGATTTATTTTTTCATGCTTTATATCCACAGTGAGATACAGGTAAAAGCCTAATTTACTGGAAACATGACAAATGAAAGGCAAGAAACCCAGATCCATTAAAATTGTGTGTCCGAATTAAATTACCTGTTGTTTTTTTCGCAAATTATGTATATTTCTTGTCATGTGTAAAATATATAAATACAAAAATTTAATTAATAAAAAAATTTTTGGAATAAAATTTTAAATAAAATATTCTCGTAATATATATTTTTTAATTATTTAAATTTAAACAATGTTTTTTACGATCTATTAAAAATATTTTTAACTTGTTTTGGTCCTTTGAAGATAACTTTTAAATCTTTTCCAAGAAGTATATTTTTTTATTTTAGTATTCGTCTTTACAGAATTTAGAATAGTATACATTATACATTTTACCTATCATATCAAAAGTTTGTTTTAAATTTGTTATAAGGCTTCAAAGTACCACATAAATATATTTAAAAAATATTAAAACATTTGGACTGAAACTCTTTAAAGCGACATTAAACAACATATTATTAACAATACATCCGCAAGATAAGTCTAATTTAAAATGTATGCGTCCAGTTCAGTAAGCTTAACTCTATGTATTGTGTATACTTTCTTTATGTACAATATAGCTTAGCGAACTAATTGCTTATCATTATTTTTCAACGAATAATGTATACTATAAATACGAATATACATATACAATATATTATTATATGTGAGACTTTTGAATCAGTTCCAAACAATCTTTCGAAAAGTTCTTTCATTGGCACGCTTCAACAAGCGATTGAAAAAGCTCTTAGTTTCAAATCAGTAATGTTATGTGCTTTATTCCCGATTTCCCTTTTCATCTATATCATCCCTTACTATTTACTTTGGTCGATAATATCGTACGTTTATAGAACAATAATTCACATATGTTGTAGAATTCAATGATTTAAATATTTTTTCGTTTATGTAACGTTCCTCATTTACTTGTGTCTGATGGTTTAAGGAGATTACCAACTTACAATAAGCCCGCCAGATTGTTATACAATAAAACGTTAAAAAAAGCAGTTATTAAATAAACGTAAAAACATTAAATTGTGACCTTTTGAGTATTATCGGTAGCTGCAACCGATATTTCCGAGTTAGATACACACGTTTTGAAACCATGCATGTGGTAAAATATTTAAAACAACAATTACGTAATTTGAATAGAAAACCTTACTGGGTTACAGGGGTAAGCGCATTGCAAAGGAAATTTATCCATGTGATCTACGCACGAATATCCTCACAAAATCTCCATGAAATATTCAAAATCAAGATGAATAGACAAAATGGTAGGGCACGTTGACGAAGATTAACGTGTTTGAAAGTACACCAAGACGAATTACAATGCTGTATCTCATGGGAAAACTTAATACTCTTACTTAATTGTTCATATACACAGAGAGGCAAGGGAATTCTGATGCCTGTACGTCAGAATATTTCTGCGACAAGAGCGGTCTTTATGCCTGGCAGACAATAGGTGTCAAGTTACTCTTCAAGTTTTACCTTTCATGAGTCGAGAACATAACACACCTCTCTATCCACATTTAGCTCCTATTAACTTATGAGTCGGATACATGTCATAAACCATACATATGACGTGAGGGGATGACAAGGAGCTTTGAAATTAAGCTGGTTTCAAAATAGTATTAGTCTCATGCGATATATTTTTTGATATTATATAAACTACACACGATTTCGATAAAATTTCTTTCAGTAAAGAAAATTTAACGGGGTTTTGTTTGTTACAATTGAATTTCACAATGATGATAATATTGTTTGATTAAATGATAAAATAAATTGTTTTGTTTGAAGGGTTGATTGTGGTCGGTATTCAATGAAAACTAGGCTTCAAGATTTTTTTATAATTTAGTCTAACAGTACTTGTTTTTTTATTAAATAATTTAGAGATAACTTTGTACAAACACATCGCAATATCTTCTTGTTGGGATAGGCAGAGAGGAGAGAACGTCAGCTGCTGCAACACAATTTTTTTACTTCTTCTTGTCGTACATCCATATACTTTCTCAGACAGCTCGTACGATTTCCCTGTTTTTTTTATACATGATTTTTTTCTATCAAAATATCATACCCTTAATCCAATCATATTTTCTTTAATTTTACTCTACCACGCCTTCCACTCACATTTGAACTTTATATCGTTATTTTATTTTTTCTCATTTGTTCCACGTGCCCAAACAGTCTTAGAGTGATCTTTACATATAAGCCATAAGCTCCCATTAAATTATAATATCTTCATTCTGTATTCTGTCATGCATTGTTACCCCACGTATTATTCTTACTGTACGCATTTCTACAGTACTTATTCGAATCTTTTCAGCCTTGTTTAATGTCCACGTTTCACTCTCATACATTAAAGTTCGAATGAAAATACTGTTGTTGACCATCGTCTTGGTAGATTTTTATGCTTTTTGATTCAAGTATGTTTATTTCAGTGCCCAATTTATATTTTTCCTTTCGCCTAAATACTAACTAAATATCAGAGAAAATACTACCTTATTAGCAGAATTTTTTGATCTAGCTTTGTAGAGATCCATAATTAATAAAATTCGAGTATATGAATAAAACATCACAATGTTTTCCTTTAACATACTTTAAATAATATAACTATGTATCTCAAATCAACAAAACATAAAAAAACTATACACATATCAAACCCTCATAATACAACAAAATGCTAATAAAACTATAAAACAATGAATTTGTATCATAAATTATCAAATGTACCAGCTTTTTGGTATATTCCTCACCAAACCATAGACAAAATTTCTAATGTCACTTTTCCCTCTTTTCCCTATGAGACCTAACTAGGAAGATACAGTATGTGATGAAAAATGCATACTCGTACTTAAAAATAAAATGTTCGTCAACTTTTTTCCTTCATATTTTTCATAACTGTTTATACCATATTTAATATTTTAGGTTTATTTAGCATTAGTACAGGAAATTCTAATTTATGCGCAAACATCCCAATGAGAAATTACCTAAGTGGTCAGTGGAGTAAAGAAAGAGAAATGACGTATGTGTTATATCGGACGTATGTGTCACCCAAAACATATCATATATTTGTTTTCCTGTTCGTTTATATTTCGTTTAATATTGGTATTTTTTTATGTATAAATTCTTGGTATAATTTTATGTTTGTTGAGGTCCGTGCAATGTCACGACCGTAACTGAAATGTTCCTTATACGCAGCCATCACGAGACAATATCAAAAGTCGGCCGGCCCATGCATGCGCGAACTTGCGAGAATTGTGATATTTCGCAAGTTATAACAGCATGCACGGGCGAAAACAGGCGTTTACGGCCGCACATAAGGAGTGCCAAAAGTCAAAAAATATGTTGTCAGTTCACTCCCGTCTACTGCCTTTTACTTGCGATCATCTACTACCTGCTAAAGAGGAATCTCTTCACCCTGCTACTTTTCATCGGCAGCATGCATACACCTATTTCTACAATCTTTGTGTCGGTGCCTTACACATATCATGGAACAACATTTCCGGCCCAAGGATATAAAAAGACGATATAATAAAATAACACGTCTTCTATCAGCTCTACTTGACATACTATTGTAAGAAGTGGTATTCTATTTTAACTATAACTATAACCTGACCATATGCATTGGGTATGACCCTCAAGGTATTTGTCCATGCACCCTCTAACTTGTTCAAACCGGAAACTTTTGGAGTTTTGTGGTAGTTGTCCCTCGTCTTCTACGTTGTTTGCAAAAGAGGGGGTCTTTTTTTCACAAACATGTCTTTTATATATACTCGTATTTTTGGTATATTAGTAAAAAAAACACAACGTAGCAAACCGTTCACCAGGGTAAACTATTTAAAATGGAAGTTTTATGCAGTGAAAATAACATTGAATGTATTTTTTGACAATATACAAAGCTGTTAATCCTGACCATAACTCTTCCCAAATTTCTCCCTTCCCAGCTAATCACCGGTATTGATAAAAAGGTGACAAAAACTTTTAGGATGTGTTTTTCGAAAATATCACATTCAGGTCGTTAGTTGCAAACTTTGGACAAGTGCAATAAATCAGTGGAAGATAGAGCCAACTCAATCAGATAAAGAAATCTGTTCCATTTCCCTCCATGGTGTTTTCTTTTGTTGTTATGGTACACACATACCATCACACCATATATTATATCTTTCAGGGTAGGCAAAAATGATAGAGGGTCAAAAATTTATATCTCGACATACATTCTTCACCTATTTTACATTATTTTACATACACCTTCTCATACGACATCTAAGATGTCTAACTTTCTACGCTTCCTTACTTTTAAAATGTTCACTTGATCCAACTTCACTTTCTGTGATATTTTCCTACGATGCATTCCACTTACATTTGCAATATATTTTTTGTTGGTTCTTCTACAATACATCCATTCGTTCTACATGACTAAACCATCTTAGAGAGCTTATCTTCATCTTACTCAACACATCAGCCTTAAGTTCATATCCCTGATCACTTAATTCCGTATTCTATCATACATAATTACCCTTTGTATTCTTCTTTTTTTTTGACAGCATTTATTCCGCTCCTTTCAGTTTTTTTCCACGTTCACATTTCACTCCCATACATTAAACTTTGTACAAAAATACTGCTTCGGACTATCATTTTAGCAGATTTTAGTACTGTCCGGTTCAAGTATGTATAATATGTTTCAGTATCCTATTGACTTGGTTTTTTTATCGGTTCATGCAATTCGATATATCTCACTCTTCTATTATCTAAAAATCCTATTGTGTTTTTATCGGTTCACGCAATTCGATATATCTCACTCTTCTATTATCTAAAAATCCTATTGTGTTTTTCTCGGTTCATGCAATTCGATATATCTCACTCTTCTATTATCTAAAAATCCTATTGTGTTTTTATCGGTTTTTTAATCAGTTAATGCAATTCGATATGTCTCACTCTTCTATTATCTAAAAATCCTATTGTGTTTTTATCGGTTCATGCAATTCGATATATCTCACTCTTCTATTATATTATCTAAAAATCCTATTGTGTTTTTATCGGTTCATGCAATTCGATATATCTCACTCTTCTATAATCTAAAAATTCTATTGACTTTGTTTTTCAGTATCCTATTGACTTTGTTTTTTATCGGTTCATACAATTGGATGTATCTCACTCTTCTATTATCGAAAAAAATGCTATGTCATATTTACTTTCCCTTCCACACATTTCTCTCACCATGGCTTTGGATTTCGTTGTCATGTAGCAGTTTATAAGTTAAAATGCTTGTCTATCAAAAAAGGTCACGAAAAAGATGTACGAGCTTCGGGTCCACCCTCTTTTTTTAAAACCTGATGAGTTTGTTGCCATGTGACAATCTCTTCCAACCAACCAGAAAGATATTTTTATAGACCCTAAGTGTTAACCAGACTGAAATCCTATTTTAAAAAAAATCTGGGTTCCAACGGGGATCAAACCCGCAACCTCCGGATCGGCAGACAACTGTGTTACCACCAGGCCAGGTTTTAGTACCTGATTGAGCTGCCCGTTCTTCATACATGAACTCCCTGTCGTTCTTTGGCAACATGTAAGTCATCTTAATACACAATTTTCTTAGCAAAATATCATATTTTCTGGGTATGCATGCTTAATTATAAATTCACTGTTATCACAACATATTTGATATTATGAGTACAAAGAAGCATCCGAACTTGAAAAACAATTGAGTTTGCCCTGTAATACTTCATATACCAATTAGGTTTGCCCTGTAATACTTCATATACCAATTAAGTTGGCCCTGTAATACTTCATACACCAATTAGGTTTGCCCTGTAATACTTCATATACCAATGAAATTTCCCCTGTTATTCTTCATATACCAATAAAGTTGGCTCTGTATGTTAATACTTCATATACCAATGAAGTTTGCCATGTAATACTTCAAATACCAAATAATAGTGGAAACCAGTTAATATAATAAATCTATTTATATGGAGAACGTGGAAAAATATACAAGTGTATACTTTGCTCACTCAAACCATTCTTATTCAGATATTTCACTCATCTTATAAGACTTTGTGAACAAAATTAAGAATTTTTAAGGATTTGTTAGGAAAATGGCACAGAAATGTGCGTGATTTAACATAAACCAAAATATCGCCAAACCAACGTTATGTCGAATAAAAATTCAATAAACTGTAAAAATATACGACTTCTGTTTTCTATGCAATTGAAAATAAAAATAATTAAAAACTAAATAATTAAATGAAAAATAATAATCTAAATCAAAGACTGAACTAGGATCATGAATATTTCAGCTATAATTTACTAACATAAAGATATTTCGGGTGCACGGTCGTGTCGTTGTAAGTATGAAAAGTCTTATTTATGGTATTATGGGACGTTAATTTTAAGACACACATTAAAGAAGACATAAAATATATAAAAATGCTCCACCTTTGTACAAGTTTACTAGATCGTAAATATGTTAGCGTTGAATTATTTTAACAGTAATAACAATTTTAATTAAATTTAATTAGTTGAAAGAACTCTCTAGTGCTTCATAAAACCAACCCTAATTAATCAAGGGCAGTCTTAAGGGAAGGGATGTATTCACCTAATAACAAATTGACCAGCCATCATTCTACACGGGTGCTTCACAACATCCTCCAGGACCTTTTAAATTTGTTGTATTCTTGGATCATTCGTACGATATGCAAACAAGGTGAATTTTTCAACAAATATCTTGTTACGACTATATTTGTTAAATTGCATACTTCGCGTCCTCGAAATTGTTAATTCGCGACATATAATAATTTATGAAACTTGTGGTGTCGAGACCATGTGCTTGCCTTGAAAACAGGAAGATTAAAATATTATGAAATACTTGAATATTTTAAAATACTAAAGACAATAAAATAAGGGTAACTACCCTTGCAGTCAGGTACATTTTTATTCTATGACAACATTGTCACGGGCGACTTAGAGGTCGAGATTGGCAGCACTGTCTCTTTGTACTTCCTTGCCAAGGGGAAGCCGGCTAGCTGGCTCGCCCCTATTCCGTTCTGAACGTGCTGAGATACAGACGTGAATCCGACACTGCTCTTCCTCATATATCACAGAACTTCAGGACGCCATCTTGATTACGGGTGAATATTATTCCTCCTATTTTTAATGTGAATTTCGTCCGCACATTTTAACCATCGCTCAACTTTAATTCTAAATTGTTATTGGAATCTCCCTTGTTAAATGCAACACATTTTTATTTTCTTGCCAATTTTAAACTTTTATTTAGACATTCGTCGAGTTTTTTTTCTTTTTTTTTCTTTTTTCTTTTTTTTATATATAATAAACTGTTCATTACAAATTGTTCTTGTTTAATTGTGTCGCCTGTCCCAGCGAGAAACTAGAGAGACTTATTCAGAGTTAAGAGAACCCAACGAATCCCAGAGATCCAAAGAGCTCTTGTCTCGTTAAGAAGCCGACTGACCTGTGCGGGCCTGTCGCTCCTTGGTAAGATTGATATTTGGTGAATTGATTTAAATAAACAATTGTGTACATATAATTATTGTTTCCTAAATACAGCAGAAAGGCGTGACATAATTGGCCCCCGAACGCGGGGCAGAAAACTCTGTATCTCTTGATATCTCGCTAGACAAGGTTTTTATTTATAATTTGTTTTGTGTGTTTTAAATATTAATTTATTTTCAGGAAAGTGTTTTATATGTATTTTTTTTTCTCTGTGTTTGCAAATTTGAACCACGTGTTTGCATCATTTGTTTTTACTGCCATTGTTTTTTTGTTGTTTTCCCGCGTTTGTTTTCGCTGTTCGCGACCACATGGTCTTCCTTGTGCCCATGTGCTACGGGCTCCGAGTTGGAAAGGCCGTTTTTCGAGTCTTTTTGGAATAGATTTCTAGTTAACTTTTTCCAAATATTTTCTTGTTAAGAATTGTGTGTTCCTTATCAAGTTTGATTTAAAAAGTCTGTGTGTTTGGTGATTTGAACCATGCTACTCCCGCGTTTGTTTTCGCTGTTCGCGACCGCGTGCCATCTTTGTTGTCGCGTGTATACGGGCTCCGGTTTGGTAAAGAGCCGTCTTCGAGTTTTTTCATAATTTGAATTGTGAATAGAATTTTACTTAATCGTGAGAAGAAAAGGAATAGATTTTCTAGCTAACGTTCGCTAAAATATTTCGTTGTCAAGAGAATGGTGTTCTGATTTATTTGAGACCAATCTCATATTAAGAGAGTTCGTGGGTAGGCAAAGCGCACGAAACGCCTATCTTTCGTGAAATAGTTCGCTGTTCAGTTGGCCCAGTCTTTCGGGTTTTCTTGCAAGGATTAATCATTTCTTGGTGCTCGGTTTGTCGAAATATGGAGAATTTCAACGGTTTAATATTACAAAGAAGTGGAAGTTTCGCTTAAGTTAGATTCCTCTTTTACTTAAAAAGATTCCGTTGGAGCAAGTTATTTTTGGTTTCGATCTTGGTTCAATGGCCGAATCATGCATTGAATAGTTTCTTCTGTAATGGATCTATAAACGATATAATTGTTTATAGAGATAGAATTACATTTTGGTCTATAGTCGTTTGTTGTTAAAATGGAGCTTTGGTCAGCCTCGTCCCTCGCGGTTGATTGTAAACACGATGTAGGAAGTTGTTGTTTGTAAATTTGAACTGCGTTGCTAGGAGAAACCTTGTTTGTTTAACAAAACGATCGAGTTAGAATTGTTGTTTTGTTAGTAAGGTCTTGATTTGCTTCGGTTGGGCTTTTGTCCTATTGTTTTATTGTTGCAATGTATCCAATTAAGGCCGAGGGAAGATCTCTTCATTCTGCTCCCCTGTTTTCAAGAAAAGAAGTGCGCGGTCAGAGAATTGTAAATAGGACTAGTGTGGTATTTCGTGGATAGGCAGGCTTAAAAAGAATTAAATTCCACGTGGATTAAGCTCCAGTTCATCTTTGAAAGGAGATGGGCTGGGCAAAGTGTTATGTGCGCCCTACTTTCGTAAGAAATATTCTAATCGCGTAAATGATCCAGTTTACGAATTTTGTTTAGGAGTAAATAATAATTAATATCTCAGTGGCCAGTTTAGTGATTTTGCGGATCGTAGTAGAACAAGAAGGAGATAAAGGATAGGAGTTCAATGTTTAGAAAATTTAAATTATGGAATGGTCGTGCGTAATGGACGGACGCATTTTGTTTTGCGGCTGGAAATACTGTCCGATGTTTTTCTTTGAGGAAGTTGACTCGCACTTGGTATCGTGTTTTGAAACAGATTAAATAATACAGGAATTGCGTCGTAATTGTGGATAGTTTATTTTGTTAACGGTGTAGCGGGTCAGGCAGTAAATATTGTGAAAAGGAAAAAGAGTGGGAACTTGAAGAAGGCTCTAGATGTGATTAGTATTGCGTCATAGTTATATTTTTTTGTGATAGCAGCGGCTGTTATTAAACAATAGGTTGGAATAGAGAGAACTGGAATTAAGTTCTAGAAGTTCTTTTTTCTGTGTTTTTACAACACGAAATCACACGCGCGAAGTATTGCTAAGCGAATTGGAGAGAGCGCTTAACTTTTAGCAGGTTAGTTCCCAGTACTAATCTCTCAGTGTAAGAAGCTTGGTCGTTGTATTTTAATAGTAATCAGTCAGCCCATGCTGAGTTTTCTTATATACGCTGTTTTTTTAAACACTGAATGGACTTACGTTTTAGATAAATTCATTTGTTCTCGTATCAATGTCGTTTGATAGAGAAGTTTGTTATCTGGTCTGAATTGAGTTTCGGTAGGAATATGGTTTTAGGATAATTCCTTTGTTTCTGTCAGTGCATCTGGATAACACGGTTGGTTTCGAAATTCGAAAAGAATTTCGTTTTGAATTGATTCCTTTGTTTTGTGTCGGTGCATTGGGTACAAAGAAGATGCCTTGTTTATCCTTGAAGTAGACGTAAATAGACTTCATTCAACTAGCCATAGTTCCTGTGAGATGCAACATTAACCTTCTCAGAATTAAGGTTAAAAAGGTAGTGATTGTCATGTAATCTATAGGGTTTTCCTAGAAGGGTATGGGTCGGAAGACTTTAGGATAAAGCGCAGACTAGACAGGCTCATGGATAGAAACAGTTGAGTCCCTTACAGATTATATTCCAAGAATAGAGAATTTAAAATCATTCTTTAGAGCCACCCTTGTCAGATAACGAATTATCGCGGGTGTAAGAAGTGATAGCATAAAGATGGCGCAGTGATTGTCTGTCCAGTCGTGATTAGTTGAGGATTTGTGAAAACTCTGCTCAGTTTTCGAGGTAATAATTAAGGAAGATAAAAGATCTCGCCTCGCTTCCTTTTACGTAAGAGCGTGGCCAGGTAGTCGGTAGTCGAGTATACCATTCCATGTCATAAAAGTCAGGAGAGAATTAGTCCGGATTCTCGTGGTCAAAGCACATAGAGGGAGCATGGCCAAGTAATAAATAGAGTAAAGCCACTTTGTCGTTTTGATAACGAGTGAGTTAGTTTGATATCTCTTTTGAAATTAAAGAACGTGGCCAAGTGACAAGAAGCCGAGTAAAGCCACTTTGTCGTTTTGATAACGAGTGAGTTAGTTTGATATCTCTTTTGAAATTAAAGAACGTGGCCAAGTGACAAGAAGCCGAGTAAAGTCACTTTGTCGTTTTGATAACGAGTGAGTTAGTTTGATATCTCTTTTGAAATTAAAGAACGTGGCCAAGTGACAAGAAGCCGAGTAAAGCCACTTTGTCGTTTTGATAACGAGTGAGTTAGTTTGATATCTCTTTTGAAATTAAAGAACGTGGCCAAGTGACAAGAAGCCGAGTAAAGTCACTTTGTCGTTTTGATAACGAGTGAGTTAGTTTGATATCTCTTTTGAAATTAAAGAACGTGGCCAAGTGACAAGAAGCCGAGTAAAGTCACTTTGTCGTTTTGATAACGAGTGAGTTAGTTTGATATCTCTTTTGAAATTAAAGAACGTGGCCAAGTGACAAGAAGTTGAGTAAAGTCACTTCGTCGTTGTAATAACGAGAAAGTAGTTTGTATTATCTCTTTTGAAATTAGAGAACGAGGCCAGGTGACGAGAAATCGATTATAGCATTCGTTGTCGTTGTTATAACGAGTGAGTTAGTTTGTGTTGTCTCCTTTGAAATTAGAGAACGAGGCCAGGTGACGAGAAATCGATTATAGCATTCGTTGTCGTTGTTATAACGAGTGAGTTAGTTTGTGTTGTCTCCTTTGAAATTAGAGAACGTGGTCAGGTGACATGAGGTCGAGTGTAGCATTCGTTGTCGTTGTAATAACGAGAGAGTTATTTGAGTATTCTCTCTTTAGAAACTAGAGAGCGTGGTCGGGTGACCAGTGATTAAGTAGAGAACTCTGTCTTAATGAAGAGAGCGTTAGAAGAGTATTCACTCTTTAAGCTAAAGATCGTGGTCGGGTGACCAATAGTTGTGCATAAAACCCTCGATTGTGTTAATAAGCAGAGCGTTAGATGACTACTCGCTCCGTAGAACCAAAGAGCGTGGCTAGGTAACCAGAGTGCGAGTATAGCCTCTTTGTCGTTGTAGTAACAGGAAAGTAATAGTGTATTCTCTCATTGTAGACTGGAAAGCGTGGCCAGGTGATAGCTGGAGATTATAAAATTCTGGTCGTTTTACCAGAAACGGAATTGGGAACACGGTTAGGACGCGGTTGGAACTCGGTTGGAACTAGAAAGCGTGACCTGGAGTCAAATTATTAAATATATCATTCTTGTCTTGTAAGAAGGAAGGAATACAGGGGTTATTCTCTTATAAGAATACGGCTGAAGTTTAGTAGCTGCATAAATATTATATAAATTGACTATTGAATACAGTATAGCTTAGAATAGACCTTATGCGGTGAGTCCGTCGTCACGCGATAAGGACGCAAACATATGATATGGGTCCGGTCCTGAGCACAGCTTCTGTGCCCGGGTGGATTATAGATAAGCTGATAGTTGACAGTGCAGTGATGGGTTCGTCAGCGCCTAATTGGGAGTCATTCATGGTTAGGAAAATGGTTCTTAAAATAATTAAATTAAATATTTTGTTATAATACCTTGAAGGTATACACTGTCGATTCCTTGGTGAATGTCAGTTTAGTATGTCAAGTGACGTCACCGGTGCGGATTTATTATTGCACAAGGGTGAATGAATAAGTGGGCTGGCCGTGGGCAATCTCGTATGGATTCATTTCCATATGTTTTATGTATGGGCTGGTATTCAACCCGGTGACTTAACCAAAGAATACCTGGCGTTCAATGAACCTAAGCCTGGACCACGAGTGGCGGAATGCTGAGAGCCTAGAGTAGGATTATATGTATCTCAACGAAGGACTTAGGTCCTTCTGAAGTAAGAATTCATGTAATACATAGATGATTAGTACCGTTTGTAGAAGGTACACGTATTACATCCAGGATCAAATTGCTCTTGTGTAGCTTAGGTATTGGGTTACCTAACAGCTGTTGTGGTTTATTTAGTGGTAATTGTTTCCTTCTCATTAGATTCCCTATCGGAATTACTGGCTGCAGAAGTTAGGGCATTAAGTGAAGAAATTCTTGGAAGTCTTCAGAATTTCGTATTAGGGAAGGTTTGTCTCCCTAATTGTTATCTTATCTGGTAGGAATTCGTGAGGTATTCCGAACTTCTTGGTGGAGAGGTGTGCCCTTCCCCCGGGAGTAGCGTTCCGAAGATTGTACTGAGGATTCAGTAGAGTATCCATCGTGGATAATTGCTTTGCACAAATGCTATCGCTGGACAGTGGTCCGCAAGTTTAATAGCAGTAGAATTGTTCAGTAGTGCTATGGAGTAGGTGTTGCTTTCCACCGAGTTGAATTTTGGAAAAGATTGTACAGATGGTACAGTGGAGTATCCGTTTCGGATAGTTGCACGTAGCAAGTGTTAGTTATTGGACGGGGTTCCATGATGATAATAACCGTTGATGTGTTCGGAATTTCTTGTTAGAGAAGTGTAGCATTCCACGGTGTTGAAGGGCTATAGTATTGAAGCAAGTCATCTTGTTGACGAATTGACTCCTGTTGAGTGTGGAGTATATACTTTGAAATAAAAAATTAATTATTTTTTTTTGTTGTTGTGTAAAATATTATAATATATTTTGTTCTGTCAAAGCACTCACCGAGTACGGGGTCGCATGGTAGTCTGTTAGGCAGCGCGATGAAAGGTTTATGGGAAATGTGGAGGTTGTAGTGGTGCTGCTGGGAGGAATAAGGATAAGAGTATGGTGCGTTCTCGAATGAACTTTGACAGAACTTATGTAACTGTTACGGTAATTGCCGTTCTATTTTTGTTTTGTCTTGAACTTGTACCAAATTTATGTAACTGTTACGGTAATTGCCGTTCTATTTTTGTTTTGAACTTGTACCGATTTTATGTAACTGTTACGGTGATTACCGTTGTATTGTTTGCTTTGTTTTGAGTTTTGGGGATAAGAGCTCTGGTTACTGTAGTGTTGGCAGCATGCGTCATGACTGGGGGCTGCGTTTCTTGGATAGCTAAATCTCGAAACGAACCCGTGCCCTTGTGGTCGGACGTATGGTGGGTCTCGCTTGGTAAATTGAATTCCCGGATTTTTGTTGTTTATTATTGTCTCCTTACTTTGGCTCGGTGTGAATCACCGAGAGGCCCTGGGCAGCCTTAAGAGTCCGGGTTGGGGGAAGCTAGCCTCCCAACCGATAAAGGTTTTGAAGATGGCCTGAGAATACATCTGGGATGGATTGCTGTGTGTCTCCATCACGGGCCTCATGAACCCACATTAGCGATTGCGATTACAGATATGTTCTGTCATGTACACGTTTCGGGCTAAGGTAGCTTCGGTTCGTGAGGGTCGCGTGTCTGTCGCTCGGATCCTAGATGACCAAAGTTGTGTATGTGGTATCACGTGATTCTTGGCTCTGTTCTGGGGGTCCGTAGACGCGTCCTGCTTTCAACCGGGGCTACTCGCCAATTTTGTATTATGTTTTGTATTTTTCTTTTTAAAGGGAACTAAGGCTCCATTTATACAGTTACCATTCTGTGTGGTGGTGAATTGTTACTGCAACGGTTGTCCAGACCTTGGAGTCTGAGGAAACCCAAGTTATGTGTAAAGTTCTGTGTGAACTTAAGGAGATATAAGTCCTCGAAAATGGTTCGGTGTGAACCATAGGATATTTGTTATTCAATGTATAAAGTTCTGTCTGAACTTAAGGAGATATAAGTCCTCGAAAATGGTTCGGTGTGAACCATAGGATATTTGTTATTCAATGTATAAAGTTCTGTCTGAACTTAAGGAGTTACAAGTCCTCGAAAGTGGCTCTGTGTGAACCATAGGATATTTGTAATTTGACGTATAAGGTTCTGTATGAACCTCTTGAAATTTTTAAATGATAAATATTGGCAATTGCGAAATTTATTGTTATCATTGTTGTTATCATTACGCCCGGTAGTGGCCGGAAGTTTGGACCGTCTTGTGCTGTGTGCCAGGGGCGGTCGTATTGTGGAAAGCGCCCGTGATATGGGGCCGCTTTAAAATTTATCGGTTCCCGACTGTGCAGTATAGGGAAGAGCGAGGAAAGGAATGTGTTGTAAAGTGTTGTCTTTGGTGTATCAAGGGAAGTGGGATTCTAATTTTGTGTTGAGCCATGTGGGTGGTTGGTTGGACGGAATCCACATTGAAAGGGGAGAATTTCAGGAATCACCTTGAAGATAATCCACATTGAAAGGGGAGCATTTCAGGAATCACCTTTGAAGATAATCCACATGGAAAGGGGAGAATTTCAGGAATCACCTTTGAAGAGCACCTGGTTCATAGGTTGGCCCGTGACCTACAGTGAACCCACTAAAGTCAGCCTTTGGGAGAAGACTGCAGATTTGTTTTATTATTTTGGTTAAGCTGTGTCCATTTCTCAGAATATTGTAATGAGAGAATGGCTTAACTGATTTGTTTCCCTCTTGGTCAACATTTGATTGTTAGTTGACCTTGCAGATTAATATTTTATTAATTATATTACCCGATTGTATAGTATTATTTTAATTTCTTTGTTGTGTGATTTGATTTTATTAATATTGTATCGATTTCCTGTAATCTTGTACCATTGTGCATTGTTTTGTTTTGTATCAATTCCTGTAACTTGTACCATTGTGCGTTGTTTTGTTTTGTATCAATTTCTTGTAATCTTGTACCATTGTGTATTTTTTTTTGTGTAAGGAGTTGGGAAGGATTGTTTCCCGCTCCTGTGTAACCGGCTATGTGTTGAAGTTAAATTGTTTAGGAGCCTAGTTAAGGAAAGGTTTTACGTGGTTCCCTTCCTCGTGGTCGGTCTTACACCAATTAAGACTACACCTATGGCAAATGCTGACTAGAGATAAATCGGCCAC
Organism: Odontocerum albicorne; assembly: GCA_949825065.1. Taxonomy (NCBI): domain Eukaryota; kingdom Metazoa; phylum Arthropoda; class Insecta; order Trichoptera; family Odontoceridae; genus Odontocerum; species Odontocerum albicorne. Next base: position 50,308,700 of record OX463839.1, read on the forward strand.
GAAACCGTATCCGGTGAGGGGTACATACACCCCTCGCTCCTTAGAATTATCTCTCGGACTGATGCGTCTGTGATATACGGAGGATAATTTTTTTTTTTGTTTGTTTTTTTTTGTTCTTTCAATAACTTCGGGTGGGGTGTTACGACTATATTTGTTAAATTGCATACTTCGCGTCCTCGAAATTGTTAATTCGCGACATATAATAATTTATGAAACTTGTGGTGTCGAGACCATGTGCTTGCCTTGAAAACAGGAAGATTAAAATATTATGAAATACTTGAATATTTTAAAATACTAAAGACAATAAAATAAGGGTAACTACCCTTGCAGTCAGGTACATTTTTATTCTATGACAACATTGTCACGGGCGACTTAGAGGTCGAGATTGGCAGCACTGTCTCTTTGTACTTCCTTGCCAAGGGGAAGCCGGCTAGCTGGCTCGCCCCTATTCCGTTCTGAACGTGCTGAGATACAGACGTGAATCCGACACTGCTCTTCCTCATATATCACAGAACTTCAGGACGCCATCTTGATTACGGGTGAATATTATTCCTCCTATTTTTAATGTGAATTTCGTCCGCACATTTTAACCATCGCTCAACTTTAATTCTAAATTGTTATTGGAATCTCCCTTGTTAAATGCAACACATATTTATTTTCTTGCCAATTTTAAACTTTTATTTAGACATTCGTCGAGTTTTTTTTCTTTTTTTTTCTTTTTTCTTTTTTTATATATAATAAACTGTTCATTACAAATTGTTCTTGTTTAATTGTGTCGCCTGTCCCAGCGAGAAACTAGAGAGACTTATTCAGAGTTAAGAGAACCCAACGAATCCCAGAGATCCAAAGAGCTCTTGTCTCGTTAAGAAGCCGACTGACCTGTGCGGGCCTGTCGCTCCTTGGTAAGATTGATATTTGGTGAATTGATTTAAATAAACAATTGTGTACATATAATTATTGTTTCCTAAATACAGCAGAAAGGCGTGACAATCTACATCGTATATTCTTAACCAAATAGATTTATTTGTTTCTTATTATTCAGTTACATTCCTGGGTTTGTTAGCAGCAAAGCTCTTCATCTCCTCTTCCACTCCGCTTGGTATCCAGCGATCCTCTTGAGCTCTGTATAGGAGGTGCAGTCCATATCGTGGCATATTTGCTCCAGATACTCTCGGCAAGATCGCCCTCTACCAATCGATCCCTCAATCATTCCCTCCAGTATATTGTGCAGGAGATTTTCATGTCGCAGCATATGACTCATCCATTTTGCACGCCTTTCCGATATGGTGTTTGATAGGTGCCTAGTTTCTTCGATCCTGCTGAGAACCTCGTCAGTTGTAATGTGGCCTCTCCAGGAAATCCTTAGGATTCGTCTATAGATCCACATCTCGAAGGCTTCCAATCTTTTGTTTCATAAAAGCCAAAACTTAGAACCAACTGATTATATAAAAAGGCTACCTTTATATTACTGCAAGCATTTGCAGTTATATATAAAATTTATAATATACACGGTATGAGATTTTTGCCTGAATATGAATGAAAATAATACTTTTTTCAGGAATCAACTAAAAATATATGTTTGTCAAATTTATTTTATTTTTTAAGTTCAATTTTGACATCTTTTTTGTTTTTAGAACATATACTTAAAAAATCAAGCATGCGTATTTACAAAAATATAAGATACTAGTTGCAACCCGTGAAATATTCACGGAAGTAAAACAAATTCTACATTTATGAAAATATATAGTCATAAATATAGAATTTGTTTATATATTATATATATCATTTAAACATTGTCCCTTTTTACACCGATTCAAAAATTGTTAGCTAGATATTTAAAATTCGTTCAGTATATTTTTTTATCACGTACCCACCGAGATTCAAATTACTTTCGGAGAAAATCCAAGTATTCCTCTCTCGCTCTCTTGTATCCAAAATTCAATTCTCGTATTCTTTCTTTGGCGACAACCATCGTATGGGTTTTGGCCTATTTATACTATGATATGTATTGATATTGTACCAAAATTTAAACAAAGTCCTACATAAAATACTGTTGCACTGGCAACAGGCGAAGGTCAAAAGACCCAGGCCTTCTCCTGCGGATAAAAGTATTATCAAATAATCAACATAAGGAAACAATAAAATACTGTTGCACACAACAGGTGAAGGTCAAAAGACCCAGACCTTCTCCGGCGGATAAAAGTATTATCAAATAACCAACATAAGGAAACAATAAAACATCTTGATTAAAGTAAGAAAAAAATATAAAATTCGTCAATAAATACGCTTGTAGATCTCAATGTATATTTGTGTTAAAAATTCAAAAGTGTTTCATTATTGTTTGTTGTAAACAGTAAAACTTAATGAGATTATTTTCATATGTCTTTCTCACCCAAGCAACCAGAACAACATTATGAGTATAAAGACCTTAGTAAAACAAAACTGGAACCCGATACGTCAGAAGTGGAAGACAGACTGATTGAACGGTAAATTAAAAACAAAAATTATCAATAGGCGTCGGTCGAGTTTTAAATATCAGAAAATGATAAATATATTTTAATCTGCGCTTAATGATTTCTCATTATATTTGCAAGGAATAACCTCTCTATGTTAGAATTTTCGGTGGGAGCTGTAATAAAAAATTAAACATCGCTCAAAACTGGACTACAACAGGAAATTAAAGTCTTGTTTGATTCAAATATTTAATTAGATATATGTACAAAAAAGGCTAATCCACCTCAAGGACTGGTAAGTTTTTTTTAAGACGTCGTGAAAAAACCTTTTAGACTAAAGCGGTTCGTGAAAGTAGAATTTTTGAAAACCACTGGTATTCCTCTTATTGAGCCTCTTGAGATTGTAGATAACCTTGTGGCTAAGCACTGGGAGAAATCTGAGGAATACTTGCTTGAAAGACCGCCAAAAATAGAGCATTATGACACTTACCTACAAGAATAGCCGACCCCAGGTAAATCGAAAAAGGAGAGAAAAAAACCCTGTTCAAAAACAAATCAATAAATAACATGTAAACACTAAAGTTTATCAATAGTGTGTTTTATTCAATTATTGATATTTAGGCAAACAAGATTGGAGCTAGTTAAGGAATTATGCTATCTTCTGGTGATGGAATAGTTAAGAAGGATATCGAACGGCATGTAGCGATAGGTAACAAAGTTAATTAGGCACTAAAATAAATATACCTGAATCGAATAGGATGAAAACCTGCTTTGATGATAGTCCACATTATAATTTTGGTGCAATAAATGTGTTGAATGAACATGTATAACAAAATACGGAATAAAGTGATTAAGGATGAAAGTGAACTTAAAGCTTATACTCGTATGTTAAGTAAGATGAAGATGAACGATGTGAGATGGGTTGTTCATGTAGGACAAATGGATGAAGAATGACTAGCAAAACAACTTTATACTGTAAATGTTAGTAGAAGGCGCGGTAAAAGAAGATTAAACAAAGTATGGTTATATCAATAATGTTTTGAAAGGAGGAAACGTAGAGAATCGTAGAAGTTATAAGATATAGTGTATGGATGTAGAAGAGTAAGTATGTGTGTCGAGACAGGAAAGTTTAGCGATCTGCCTACTCGGACCGGGAAATGGCATAGTGGTATGTGTGTATATTCATATTTAGGTTACATCGCTATGTACAGTAGTCTCGTGACCAGCGGCGGCTGGCACCAAGGTGCTCCGGTGTGCTGAGCACAATCGCACCTCGAGACGCTGAGCGAATATGAAATATCGCTGTCTCACGATTAACTGTATGTCTCTGTCTGCCCTATATGAATTTGCGTTTCCGTCCGGTGCGTATTGAAGAACGCTCCGGTAGTATTTGCAAACTTGGCCGGTCAATTTGTAAGGAATATTTTTTTTAAATTTTACTTAATAAAAATACTCGTAGTATTTATCAATATTTTTATACATGTTTAATATATTCAAATATTAAATTCCTTACCCTTATTTAAAAGTCGCTTTCTGCTCGCAGATCCCGCGCAAACATACACGCTTAGACAACTGAATTCGTCAACCTAACATATATTAATTTATGGTTTTATAATGTCACAGAACACCCTCGATGGGTGGGCGACCAAAAATAAGAACAAAGTAGAAAAGAATGGTGTTATATTTATCTTTTTTTTTGTTTTTATTATTTAAATTTATAAACAACTGAGACCCTGTCTTTTTCTATAAATGATTTTAAGGAAACTCAAAAAAATAAAACAATAAAGGGTATTATTTTGGGTTCGATAGGATTTTGTATTGATAGGATTTAATGCTTCTGGGTTATTTTCTTTAGGGCTATGTTGAATCAAAGGTTTACACCAACAAAACCAATACTCCTGATGAACTTGAGCCCACATTTGTCGTGTTTTTGGCGCCATACAACCGGAAATGCTCCACCGAGTCATCGAAAGTTGGCGTGGTTGAATTAGCCAGTGCAAAAAAGCCGTGGAAGCCATTTGAACGATATCTTGATTAAATCATACACGACATAAAATATTCTTTCAAATTAAACTTTCAGGTCCATTTTGGGTTTATAAGTTGTTGTTTTATTTTATTTTAAAATTCTATCGTTCTTAATGGGAAACCCGTCTAATGATCGGTTAAAGTACATAAGAGTCAGCCACTGTCAACCTGTGAATGAAATTATCTTCAAATATTTATTGTCATTAAGCAACATATCAATCGAATTCAAATACACGGCCATTTAAATAATTTATATGTGTTTTATTTCAAAAACAAATCCTTTCACACAATATATATCCCAATAACAGACAGCCCAGAAGGAACATGAAGTCAGAGACAGCATGTGGAATGATATGTGGAGAAATACTAGATCTGGGTGAAGTCTAAAATGTGGAGATCTGCTCTGATAAGTCTCCAACCCTGCCACTCAAACTATGGAGATCTGCTCTGATAAGTCTCCAACCCTGCTACTAAAAATATGGAGATCTGCTCTGATAAGTCTCCAACCCTGCTACTAAAAATATGGAGATCTGCTCTGATAAGTCTCCAGCCCTGCCACTCAAACTATGGAGATCTGCTCTGATAAGTCTCCAACCCTGCTACTAAAAATATGGAGATCTGCTCTGATAAGTCTCCAGCCCTGCTACTAAAAATATGGAGATCTGCTCTGATAAGTCTCCAGCCCTGCCACTCAAACTATGGAGATCTGCTCTGATAAGTCTCCAACCCTGCTACTAAAAATATGGAGATCTGCTCTGATAAGTCTCCAACCCTGCTACTAAAAATATGGAGATCTGCTCTGATAAGTCTCCAGCCCTGCCACTCAAACTATGGAGATCTGCTCTGATAAGTATCTAACCCTGCTACTAAAAATATGGAGAGCTGCTCTGATAAGTCTCTAACCCTGCTACTAAAAATATGGAGATCTGCTCTGATAAGTCTCCAACCCTGCCACTAAAACTATGGAGATCTGCTCTGATAAGTATCTAACCCTGCTACTAAAAATATGGAGAGCTGCTCTGATAAGTCTCTAACCCTGCTACTAAAAATATGGAGAGCTGCTCTGATAAGTCTCTAACCCTGCTACTAAAAATATGAAGATCTGCTCTGATAAGTTTCTAGCCCTGGTACTAAAAATATAGAGGTCTGCTCTGATAAGTCTCTAACCCTGGTACTAAAAGTATGGAGATCTGCTCTGATAAGTATCCAACCCTGCTACTAAAAATGTGGAGATCTGCTCTGATAAGTCTCCAACCCTGCTACTAAAAATGTGGAGATCCGCTCTGATAAGTCTCCAACCCTTCTACTAAAAATGTGGAGATCTGCTCTGACAAGTCTCCAACCCTGCTACTAAAAATATGGAGATCTGCTCTGATAAGTCTCCAGCCCTGCCACTCAAACTATGGAGATCTGCTCTGATAAGTATCTAACCCTGCTACTAAAAATATGGAGAGCTGCTCTGATAAGTCTCTAACCCTGCTACTAAAAATATGGAGATCTGCTCTGATAAGTCTCCAACCCTGCCACTAAAACTATGGAGATCTGCTCTGATAAGTATCTAACCCTGCTACTAAAAATATGGAGAGCTGCTCTGATAAGTCTCTAACCCTGCTACTAAAAATATGGAGAGCTGCTCTGATAAGTCTCTAACCCTGCTACTAAAAATATGGAGATCTGCTCTGATAAGTCTCCAACCCTGCCACTAAAACTATGGAGATCTGCTCTGATAAGTATCTAACCCTGCTACTAAAAATATGGAGAGCTGCTCTGATAAGTATCTAACCCTGCTACTAAAAATATGGAGAGCTGCTCTGATAAGTCTCTAACCCTGCTACTAAAAATATGAAGATCTGCTCTGATAAGTTTCTAGCCCTGGTACTAAAAATATAGAGGTCTGCTCTGATAAGTCTCTAACCCTGGTACTAAAAGTATGGAGATCTGCTCTGATAAGTATCCAACCCTGCTAATAAAAATGTGGAGATCTGCTTTGATAAGTCTCCAACCCTGCCACTAAAAATGTGGAGATCTGCTCTGATAAGTCTCCAACCCTGCTACTAAAAATGTGGAGATGTGCTCTGATAAGTCTTCAACCCTGCCACTAAAAATGTGGAGATCTGCTCTGATAAGTCTCCAACCCTGCTACTAAAAATGTGGAGATGTGCTCTGATAAGTCTCCAACCCTGCCACTAAAAATGTGGAGATCTGCTCTGATAAGTCTCCAACCCTTCTACTAAAAATGTGGAGATCTGCTCTGATAAGTCTCCAACCCTGCTACTAAAAATGTGGAGATCTGCTTTGATAAGTCTCCAACCCTGCCACTAAAAATGTGGAGATCTGCTCTGATAAGTCTCCAACCCTGCTACTAAAAATGTGGAGATCTGCTCTGATAAGTCTCCAACCCTTCTACTAAAAATGTGGAGATCTGCTCTGATAAGTCTCCAACCCTGCTACTAAAAATGTGGAGATCTGCTCTGATAAGTCTCCAACCCTGCTACTAAAAATGTGGAGATCTGCTCTGATAAGTCTCCAACCCTTCTACTAAAAATGTTGAAGAGACAATAAAAATAATTATGTTTTCCAAAAAACTCTCTCAACTTTTATAGTACTAGTAATAAGGACACATAAGAGAGCTTGACCGGAAAACTGCTGTTAAAAAGATAATTAAAATTTAGATGAAAATACGTTATACGTACATAAAGTTATAAATTGTCTTACAGTTTTTATCAAAAAAATCTATAATACGAACATATCCCAAAGGCTATACATATATACAAATTTATAAAATCATGTTAAAAGTTTATCTACGAGGCATATCCAGAAAGTAAGTGTACTGAATTTTTGTAGGTTACAATTTTTTTTATTTAAACAAAAAAATTACGTGGTTACCGTAGTTTATATGTAAGCTATTTTTCGACATAGTCGCCATTCCTCTCAATGCAGGTGGTGAAGCGGGGTATCAACTTTTTGATGCCTTCCTCGAAGTAGTTTCCCGCCAACCCCTCCATTTACTTCTCCATCTCCTCCTTTACCTCCTCATCGGTTGAAAACCTTTTTCCACCCATGTACAGCTTAAGGGAGGTAAAGAGATAGTAATCTGAAAGTGCTAGGTCAGGGGAATGCGCGGGATGGTTCAGGACATCCCATTTAAACGAGGCGAGCAGTTCCTTCGTGGCGTTGGCTGTGTGTGGTCTGGCATTGTCGTGCAGCAGGCAGACTCCCTTTGTCAGCATGCCTCTCCTCTTGTTCTGAATCGCCCTCCGCAATTTTTATAGGGTCTCACAGTATCTTGCAGAGTTGATGGTCTCCCCTTGAGGCATATATTCAATTAAAATTATGCCTTGACAGTCCCAAAACACGGATGCCATGATTTTCTTGGCTGAAATTGTCGTTTTGAACTTTTTGGCGGAGGGTGAAGAGGTGTGACGTGACCGTTTTTAAACTCGCGACACCACTTGTACACACTCGTACGATTTATAGCTTTATCACCATATGCAGTTTTCACCTCATTATAAACCTCAACCGGAAGTTTTCCCTTCCAAATGAGATAACGGATGACGCCACGTATTTCGCACTTGGCGGGAGATTGGATTGACATTTTTCCCGAAACGTGTTGTCGCGTCGACACTTCTCAACGTACTGACCTCGAACCGGTCTCGTTGTGGAGGGGAAGGGTCAGGCTACACGGAAGTGTAGCCAACATGTCAAAAATAAAATCCATCCGGTCGTGAGAGCCTCAGTACACCTACTTTCTGGATACGCATAGTAATATGTATATGAATTAACTTAATTTTAATTTTCTACATGTAATTATTATTTTTAATAATCTTAATATTTAATTCTTGGAAATTGTTGACATCGACGTACTTACTTAAAACAGGATAGCAATGCTGACAACACTTATTTCAATACCACGTATTTATCCACTCATTCAGGCTACTTGTATTCCATCACATTCACTCAGAACTTAGTCGTCCCTGCTTATACTGTAGGTGAACTAGTCAGGCAACAGATGATGCTTCGGAAGCCTCTGCTTATAACGAAAAGGTAAGTCGGACTTACTCCTGGAAGCTCCCATAAAGTTGTATATATTACAACAGTACACTATGGACTTCTTGTCTTATGACAATCTTGGTGAAAATAAATCTGGAATCAGTTAAAAAAACTGAATTGAAACGAGAATCGAACCCGCAAACCTTAGGTTGAAAACAGGCTTTTTACAAACTTAGTTAGGAAGGTCGTGATTGGTATGCAAACAACTTGCCATCTTACGTCATCTAGGTTGGCGTATCTCTTTAATGCACGATTTTAATTCATATTGAATAAATAATCTTTATATGTAAACTATTCAAAACATTAACCGAACTCATGCTTCAAAAAATTATCAACGCAAAGAGTTTCAAGTGAGTACTTTCAATAACGTGCAAATAATTACTCCGCACGACCGTAACGTACTGCAAACGAAGTTGCTTTTCAGCAGTTTTTTGCGATAATATACATTTATATCTTATTTTGTACTAGTAAAAACATATTTTTAGTAGACTGCAAAATAAAATGATAGTTATAATAGAAGCGATAGACATAATTATGTTTTTTATATGCGTTGTTCGGGGTAACCAATAATTTCGATTAAGTATCATAATAATAATATCATATAAGACATGCGTCAGGATATATAAGACATGCGTCCGCCCCACTATGACATATGGGACAGAAATGAGAGCCGATACCAACAGGATAAAAAACCTTCTCAGAGTGGCAGAATTGAGAACCCTACGCTTCATCACAGGCAGAACTCTTAAAAATCGGATCAGAAATGAGACGATTAGATCTGTTTGTGGTGTGGAAGACAAAGTGAGGTGGGGAAGAAGCAAAAAGGATCTGGAAGGATCATGTGGACCGCATGGAGGATACAAGACTGGCAAAAATCTATGTTTTTTATATGCGTTGTTTGTGGTAACCAATAATTTCGATTAAGTATTATCATAATAATGTTATATAAGACATGCGTCCGCCCCATTGTGACATATGGGACAGAAGTGAGAGCCGATACCAACAGGACAAAAAACCTTCTCAGAGTGGCAGAAATGAGAACCCTACGCTCCATCACAGGCAGAACTCTTAAGGATCGGATCAGAAATGAGACGATAAGGTCTGTCTGTGGTGGGGAAGACATAGTGAGGTGGGAGAGAAGCAGAAGGGATCTGGAGGGATCGTGTGGACCACATGGAGGATACAAGACTGGCAAAAATCGTTAAGATTGAAAACCTTAACGGCAGGAGATTACCAGGAAGGCCGCCGAAAAGGTGGAAGAACAGCTGGATGTCATCATCCCAGAACAGCCCACCGTCATACGACCTAAACCAAGAGAAAGAAGAAGATAATAATATTTTGACATTTTACTTACATCACTGGTTTACGTCTGTTGTGACAACCCTGTTTTTCCTAATTTTTTTTATATTTACTCTTAACTATAAAGAAAAAAATATTTTTCATCTTCGGACTCGTTAGATTTTTTCATATCTTATTAATATTTTCTAGTCTAGGCACCATATAATGATGGGCTATTAAAAGTAAGTTAAATTTAAATGTTAAAAGTTTTAGTTGTTGTGTTTTATAGAAATTTCATGAATGTTTTATTTAATGTTTGATTGTTTTGTAGTTTTATGGGTGTGCATTTGCACCAAGCAATTTCAGACAAAATTTCACACTAGAGAATATCTCCACCATCATCACGTCTGCGTGTAATTCACATTCCCAAGTATATAAATCCTTTTGCCAACGGGCTGAGAGCACTTGCACTCCGCGGGCCGAGGGCGCGGGAAGGCACGACCCTCATATTTTATTTGTATTATGGGAATCCCCGAAATGGGGAATAAACCCCCAACGCTATTTCCATGCGCATAAAATAGTAAACTCCCTTCCTGCACCCCACACTGTTGCTTTCTCTATCAAATATTCCATTACTCTGTATTACTTGTCCTGAAACTTGGGCTAAATGAATTTCCTACTATATTGTTCTCAGATACAAATATTTTATATGTTGAGGATAGCTATATAGATATATACTAAAACAAAATCCTTTATATTGTGTACATAGTTTGTTATCATTTTCCCAGGGATTCTCAAAGTTTTTTAAACGTGAAAACACATTTAAATTTAATGATGACCTCTGTGGTCTTGTAGATAAGGTGCCCATGTCTCTCTGGAAGTTTGAATTATGTAAATTTTGTGTTCGATCTCAGTATATTAAAAATGTTGCCAACGAGATTATTGTTACTTATAAGCGTGCAGAAATATTGCTAACGTGTAAGTTCTTTCTTTAGTGATGCTAAACCGAAAAACTCGATTAATGGGACTAAACGTAATTATCCCGTATTCCGGAACAGTAGACATTATGAATTTGCATACATGCTCATGAAATTGATTAATTAATTAATTTTTAAGTATTAACAAAAAATCCTATCTACTCGTATATAAATAAAAATGTAAACGTTCGTTTATTAAAAATCTCCAATCTCCGAAAGATCTTCACGGATTGCTTTGAAATTTTGACAGTTTCATTTTGATTTCGAATATTAAATATGAAATAAATTAATATTAAATAATAAATATTAAATAATAAATATAAAATATTAAATAATAAATATTAAATAATAAATAGTAAATAATAAATATAAAAAAGTATATAAAAAAGACGATATAATGGGAGCGCCCCTGTTGAACGTGACGGTAACATACGCAATATAGATTTCGATTTATTTTCATTTCGGTTTCGAATATTAAATATTAAATGTGAAATAATGAAATATTAGGTAAATATTTAATGATAAATATTAAATATATATGTGAATAAAAATGTAAATGTTCTTTAATAGAAAATCTCCGAAAGTTCTTCACCAATTGCTTTGAAATTTTGACAAAAGGTTGCATTCGTATACAAGCATGTTTAATTTATTTTTTTAAATACAGTTTTATATAAAAACCTGTATCGATTGATTTGCGTTTGAAGTGAAATATTTCGTTAATATTTTTTTGTTTTTTAGTTCGTGTATTTTCTTTTTTTAATGTTTCGCAATTTTATATGTTTTTGTTATAACTTTATTTCTTCTTTTTCAGTGCAATCGATCTGCTTTATACTTCAGAAAGTTCAGGATGAGTCATGCGGCGTTTAAAACGTCATGTCAAAAAGGGATGGGGTAAAATCGTTTTTTTTTTTACAAATCAAAAAGTTTTTTTTATAAATCGAACAATTTTTCTTCTCTAAATTGACGTTTTAATTCCTAATTTTCATTATACTGTCTTTCTAATGTATTGTATGATTTGTATCTATCTTTGAATAGGTCAAGATCCACAATGAATTAATACTAATTACGAACATTTCATTTTAGATATATAAAAATCGAAAATCCAATTATCCAATACACCATCCCTAGCCAATGCGAACTAATGTAGTGACTTTTTACAAACGTCACCAAATATTATTTGATTTTTACAAACTGCTATATTTTTGCTAATTCGTAACAAGATGTATTAATTTGTCATTATTGTTAGTTTTTTGTAATTAAGAATCACGATTGGCTGAGTGAACGAGCTATTCTTGCCCCCAAGAACAAAGACGTCTACGAACTTAACAATATTATTCAGTTCCTTTTTTAATGTTTCGCAATTTTATATGTTTTTATTATAACATTCTTTCTTTTTTTTCAGTGCAATCGATCTGCTTTAGTTCATCAAAATGCCGAGGAAGCAGCAGAGCGACGTGCAGCCAGACTTGAGGATACACGCTTGTGAGCACGGCGATCGCGTTCTGCAGCTTCAGATCTGCTTCGTTCTCAACTGAATGAACGCGACAGGCTGAGAGTGGCTGAAATACGTCAAAAATATTGTAAACCCACAAGCATTGTGAAATTAAACATATTAAAAACGTGTGCTTTCTCTTTCTCTTGTCTCTTTTAGTTCTTTCCATTTAACTAGACTGAGCCACAAAAACGCGTGGCCGGATGCAGCTACATAGCAACAAATAAATTAATAAGATAATTTGTCTGAATTATAAGAACAAGTTATGGTAGTGAATTGTATTACATAGAATATATCATATATGTATATACAAGTAATGAATTATTTACCATTTTTAAAAAGAAACTTTTTCGTTCATTTTTCATCATTTTAATTTAAATATTGAATAATCAAATCAACCCTCCCGATTTTTTAAATTTAATTCAATTACATATTTAAGCAATAAATACAGAACAAGGCAATATAAACCAAATCAGTACTAATTACCACAGCAACTCAATTATCAACATACGAGTATAGCATAAGTTAGGGAATGAATATACGGAAGTTGTTGCTATATCCTCATACAAACTTCATTTCCTCAAAACTTATCTAATCATGCATCTCTCTAAAGAATAAAGTTAAATTTTCATAAAAACTAATTTATCTTTATATAAAATAACATATTTAACTTAGAAAATGAAAACCACTTGTTCTCGTACATTTTCATTAAGTATGCCTGTATATTATATTATATATTAATAATTATGACTTTGGGAGAACAACCCTGTACCCTAAAAACGTTGTTATGGAATGCACGCACTTCGGACATACACGTGAAACGCACATTTGTGAACCTGTAAAACATGACTTCATGTTCCAACTCTAACAATTAAAAGTTGTAGCCTTTCATCAAACAATTAGAATAAGGTTGCTTAGCTTTTGTCTGGTTGGATAGAAGAGATTGGCGTAAGACAATCATCAAGCCATTTGTATATTTAACAATAATGTTGAATTACTTGTGAATTGTTGTTGAATTACTTGTAATTGTTGTTGAATTACTTGTGAATAAAAACATATAATTCTTCATTTATGAAAGTTTTCGGCTTTAATTTTGTAGAACTTCGTATTAGAATACTTACAGTTAATTATTTTGCTATTCCTGTAAATAACACTGGTACACTTGTTTCTACCTCCTTTCCTGGGATACTTTTTAGGTGGAATGATCACCATTTGTAACGAAAGCAGTTCTCAGGTTAAACAAACCCCACATCAGAAGTTTGGTTTTTGCTTATGACCTTTAATGTTTCTAAACCTACCGTGGAATTACTATACTTAGTATACCCGGTAAGTTAATATCACAGATCATTCTGAACCGCATCCAGAAACCAATCTTAGCCGTCTTGAGAAAGCAGCAGTGTTGTTTGTCCCTGTCAGGTCTTGCTCTGATCCAATATTCTATGCCAGGTACGTGTTCCAGCAAGCATATGAATTCAACTCATCAATTACATTTTGAAAAAACTTTCGACAGTCCTCACAGAATGTCCATATGAAAAATTCTGTCCTTGTATGGTATTCCACCTAGGATCGTGTCCATGATTGAGGCCTTGCACCTAGATTCTGAGTGCAGTGTCAGAACGTCCAGTGGTCCCACCGACACCTTCAGGATCTCTACCGGAGTCCGGCAGGGCTGTGTGCTGGGACCATTAATTTTTGTCATCGTCATGGATTACCTTCTTAGGAAATCCATTGTGGATTCGTGTGGGGTGCCTTTACTACAGAGGCCAAACAATGAAGGCAATGTGGGAACGCTGTACGATCTTGAATACGCAGATGATCTTGCCCTATTCGATGTTTCTGTGAGTGGATTACAGCGCAGTACCACAAGATTATGTTAAAATTCTTTGCGTCTCGGCCTTCGAGTCAACGCTGATAAAACAGAATACATGTGCAACGATGCAGGTCCGAATGGATACACGCCAATGATGATTAACGGCAACCGGATCCCCCAGGTGAATAAATTCAGATACCTAAGTGCCACCATCACCTCCAGTGGTGATCTCCGGACAGAGCTACCCATCCGCATCGGAGCTGCCAGCGGGGCGTTAAACAACATGGATAGGATTGAGCGTCACAGCAAAATACCACCGGTTTAACGCATGTGTCATCCCAATCCTCTTGTACGGCTGTGAATCTTGGCATCTCACTAAGACTCAGGAGTGCAAGATACTTAGTTTTGAAAACAGGTGTCTCAGGAGGATATTAGGAATCAGGTGGTATGACCACATGACAAACGACGCTGTACGCCGACGCACCCAGCAGGGTTCTGTCGTCTCTGTAATTCAGGAGAGGCGATGGTCCTGGCTGGGACATGTTCTGAGAATGCCCGATGATAGTTGGCCGAGAAGAGCGCTGTTTTTCTGTTCATTGGGGTCCCGACGGCCAGGACGTCACTCTCTCACGGTGGACCGTTCCTGTGACAAGTAAGTTAGAGCGTTAGGAATGTCGTGAAGGGAGATTACCAACACCGCCCAAAACCGCTCTGAATGGAAAAGACTGGTGGCCACCCTATGCTCCCTTGTGGAGCTTTAAAAGAAGGGTGAATTGAATTGAATATTTCTAAATTCATTGTATAATAAAAAAATTGTGATGTATGTAATAAAAAAAATATTAAATAACCAAATAATGCGAAAGGTTAACTGACATCTCTAAAACATTTTTCATTTAGACCAATATACCAAACACACTTCCAATGTGATTGGTCTATAGAAACATGCCACCAGTCTGACCTTAGTACTGCACTCGTAACAAACCCGGATCATTCCACCTGAAAAAAAGCATCGGGATAGGAGGTAGAAACACATGTATCGGGGATGAATGTAAGAAGTGGAATAATAAAATGATTCATTATTGAATATTCTTATCACAGTTCTTTTAGTATTTTAATATCCACCTTTGCTACGATGTGGATAGTTTATTGGTTCATAAAGAAATCATTATAGTCATCTAATTATGAGCCAATAGGAATGCTCTCAATAGCTCGATTGGTGAATAAAGCACCGCAAACAACCTTAACTGTCAATCGCGTAAATAATTATTTGGATTGGATTAATAGAACTTTTCACTAACTATGGGTGTTACAGCCAAATTCAGTACAAATTATTTCAATTTTTTTTTATTTATTTGATGAAGTTCTCACATAGTCAACAATGGATAACAAAAGAAAATACGTGAACAAATAGGATTTATTAAAATTATAGGCCAACGTTATTTAAAAATTATAGGCCAACCAAAGTTAAACTCTGTTACCGTCTTCCTATTCTTCTACTCAACAGATAGGTATTTATTTTGTAATGTTTTTTTATTCGTCAGTAGTTGTTAGTGGTTCAAGTCTCGAGTTAGAGCGCCCTTAAGGAGATATTGCTCTTTAAACAGCGCCATATAAATTGTACTTTTATTATTATTAGTATTAATCTCGTAATAACAATGATTTTCCCGATATTCTATACGACACTGATACATGGACATTGTAGAAAAGATCGCAAGAATATAGACGCCATAGAAAAGAGATATTTGCGACGTATTTTGATTGAACCATGGAAATCATGCAGGACCAATGTATTATATCAATTTAAAACTATAAATTGAACGGTGTTTGTTATTAACAATACAATATACTCGTAAGACTCGCTCCATCCTTGGCATGCTTTAAGAAGCGACTGAAAAAACTCTTAATTTCTAGTCAGTAAAATAACGTGTTTCATTCTTGATTTTTCTTTTCCTTTCCTCTCCACCATCCTTTCCTTTCCTTTTGATTGATGATATCTCACTTTATATGAAAAATAATGTTCGGGTGATTGTCCGTCTTTGTATGGTTCGTGGGCATGTGTTCTCACGTATATGTTTATGGATTTCGTGAGGATGGATAGTCATTTAAATGATTTATGCGACCACGTAACTTGCTTCATTTACTTTTGTCTGGTTGGTTGGAAGAGATTGCCGCCTGGCAATAAGCCCGCCAGATTGTATTGCAATAAAAGTGTTAAATAAATAAGTATGAATCCTCAGGTACTTCTGCCATATTGACCGACGAGAAGACACAACAGAGACTGATGATTTAGAAGAAAGCAAAAAGGTCCCGATCACGAGACAGATCACCAATGGAAAGTATATATCTAGTTATGAATGTTATCAACAGCTCACTTAAATAATGTGTCATATTGTTATTTGTTTAGTAAAACACTGTTTATTTTACATAACGTAACGGTGTAACCCTTATTTTTTCAAAGTTTTCCCCTCATCATCAGGGAAGTATCAACACGACTGAATTATATTCAAACTGGTACTGACATACACACGCATCTAACGGTTAAAATTCGGATTGTGGGTTGTTGGAGGAAAGCGGCAGCAAAGAACTTCAGCAAAGAGCGATGAGATCTTGGAAATGTATATATTTACCAGATTTTTTATCGCAATGCACTACTGACTTGGATATTTTTAAGGTTTCTAATGTGTCCGATATATTTCCGTTACTTTTACTTTTCAACAACTTGGCATCATTGACCGAAAATGTGTGAATTGATCGGTGCAATGATTAGCCATTTCAGATTAAATAAAAGGATTTGAAAAGGCGGATTTGTGTTCATGAAGTCTTTTTTCAAAGGATCTTACTGTCTTTTTTTTTTTTTTAAGTTATCGCAGTCAACACACGTAAGTTTATGAACACCGATGTTGGTAAATAATCCATGTTTGTCTTTCCCGTTTATAATAGTAAACATGGAGGTGCATAATTTATTCTGAAATGCAGCCAATTCCTCTCAATATCAAGTTAAGTTATAACGATTGCGCTATAAGGTGCATAACAAATAATGATTAAGGTATTCTTTATAGTTAAGGCTTTTACATTATCGAGGTTAAGGTGTTAAAAATGTATTAAGAAATTTTAGGAGCTTTCCGATTCTGAAATAGAATTTTTGCTGAAGGTTGTGGACTATGTAAGAATAGAAAAATTTCTTCCTTTTTAACTGGGACAGTTGAAAATAATGAGGGTTGTTTGGCTGTTTGATGGCCTATTTTAGATAGAAGAGGTAGCGGGTTCGCGACGAGATAAAACCGATGTAAAGATATTTTAGAAGAGATAATTTTTAATTGTGGATCTTCCATTTTCTCTGTCACATTAAACTTCTTAAAGTTGACATTATCTTAAAATGGTTTTTGAATCAATATTTATTATACGTTGAAATTACCCGTTAATTTAGTTGAATGCTGAGGGCAATATATTAAGATAAATTTGCTTTAAGTTAGATCGATAGATTTAAAATATTTAAATGCAAAATGAATCAGTCTGCTTATTTTTCACCCTTGAATAAAAAGTTTGCCCTCCAAACAATCTTGTAGAAATTGCCCTCTTTATTATACGAGTATATATACTTTTTATTTTCTTTGAATTAATCAATTCTTGTTCAGAATAACTAATTTATATTTATAAGAAATTTTTGTGAAAGCTTTAAAGCAAATTTCATTAGGGAATCTTTAAAAATTAAATAAACGGATTTTAGAACAATTTAAAATGTTTTGATTATTCTTTTTGGATTCTGAATAATTCAGATTCTGTTTTTATTATATTTATCGTGCAATATTTTTTTAGTAAAAAATCTCATACTTTGGAAAAACTTATATATATTCACATTTTGAACTCAGTTTGATAAAGTAATTATTCATCATTTTATTATTTTTTTTAAAGTTACTTTATTTTTAACTTTTGTCTGACACATTTTAACGATTATTAAATAAAATAAAATCTCGAAAACAAAGATAACGTCTATTAAGAAATTAAGTGTTTTTTATTTATTTTTTAATGCTGGTATGATATGTATTACTATTGATTTGTCACGTTCAGCTTATTTATATTCGCATTTTTAAGTCAAGTTTAACCGTTCTGAAAAAAATAATTTACTAAATGTCTGGATTTCAAGGCACGCTCCAAACTGTGTGAATAAAAACATCACAATATTAAAAACTTACTGAGTAATAAAAAAAAGTTCAAGTTGATAAAAACACTCTTAACGTGCAATCAAAATCACACGCTTTTTTACCCAATTGGATGTACGAGTATATATTCATACAATTTTTTTAAATACGTTCTCATATGATCGAATAATTTTACGCGATTTACATTGACACGAATTTTCTTTAACGCGTTTCATAATGTTTGAATTTTTAAATTCACAATAGTTACTCAATTAAGTCAAATAACGTCATAATATTTTTTTGAATGATAGAACATTCATTTAGCGAGAGTGATTATGAATGGGTACAATAAATTGTAAGGAAATATGAACGACAAATCTGCTGAATTTACAAAGGTAATTTTATGCGATCAAAATTAATTGTCAAAATAGCTACGACTGCATGAGCGATATTTGTAACAACGATAGTGATTTTGAATGAGTATGGATACTAAATTATCAGCTCAGTAATTTTTATTTCTACAAATAAATTGTATAGCTCTCATCAAAATGTTTGTTAGTTTTCAGTAACCACTTATATTGTTTAACTTAGTAAGAATATATTTTTTAACTTAGTAAGAATATAATATGTCAAAATATGTAAAAAAATCTCTTTTACATCATATTCAATGTTGACGTTCATTCCATTTACGTACTCTTTTCCTGGTACCAATTATTCGCATGAATGAAGGGAATACTTTCCTTACTATCGATTGCTTTAAACCCCAAACTATCTATCCGTTCAGTTTAAATGTTTCTCACTTTATATTCAGTACCCAATCAATGAAAGTCTTTTAAATGCGATCTCGCTCTCTCAAAAACTTGGTTGGCTTTGAAATACTTTCATGAAATTTCTGTTTTTTTAGGTTCCTACATACATATAAACCATCAAGTCACATCTCTTTTGGAGTAGAAAGAGAGAACAAAGCACTCCAATCTGATGTTTTGTTACAGCTATAGCTTACATCTAAACATATATGTAGCTTGCATCTTATACACACTCATACATGTTCTTCTGTTTCTCAAAGTTTTTATTTTTCACTCAGTTAAAATTAGGTTTACTTTTAGATGATTTTTAATTTTCTTTATAAGAACGAAAAATATGGCTATCGACAAAGTTTTATCAATTGATAAACAAACAAAGATTGTTTTATGTTAGAAAAAAACCATTCGAATGATTCAATTAATGACCATTTTTTTCAAATACTCGCACATTGACATTGTATACCACCATTTTATATCGTAACTTTAAAGTATAGTAACATATGAATGTTTTACAATGTCCATTACAAATTAGATAATAAATTGAATGCAATGAAATACATTTAGTATTGATAATTGGCGTCCTTTATGATCTAGTCGGTAAGACGTTTGAATTTCAATGGGTAGTTTCGGGTTCAATTCCGAATGGTTCTCAATTTTTTTTAATTGGTTCATCTAGTAATGCTCACAAGAGCCAGACCTTTTGAGATTTTTTTGTAAACTGTTCTCTTACGAGCTAGTGTTGTCAAGACGTGTGATGATGACTCACAAATTCAAAACCTCTTACAGTGGTTTTTTCTTCTACAGGGGTCCATTAATACAATCAAAAACAATGTTTCTCAGTCAATTTATTTAATATGTTTTGGTCAAGCATTTTGGGCATTTTGAATTGTACCATAAAAATTAAAAAAAAGTTCGAATTAAATAATGAATTAGAAAATATATATACAATTCATAAACATATTGGAATTCTCAGATATATTGTCCTTACTTTTTATATACAATAATTTATATAAGAACGAAGCCAGGCCAAACCTAACTAAAAATAATGATTAAAAAAACTACACACCTTATCATTATGGAAACTATCAAATATTAACAAGAATATCCATATGAATGAATGCCCATTACCCGTGACAAGTATGATAGAAGACAGAATACAAAGTGAGGGATCAGGGTATTTACTTGATGTTCGTACCACCGGGGATGACTATTTGAACTTATTTGTGATAAGCATATCCTATTGCATGAAGCGCAAAGAGCTTCAGTGATTGAGGGCTATCTGCGTATTTTTTATCTCTTGGGTTCCTTATAATAAATAAAAGTTCTACGATATTTATTTCTACTTGCTACCGTTTGCTCCCAATTGTGCTGAGCATTAGTATTTTTAAGCGTCTCATGCAGTACGTCTTTATGTATATTGCGCTATCCACTGTAGTTTCTTCTGCCTTCCTTCAGCTCGTCATATAGGATATTTTTTTGTAGTCTGAATATCAACATAAATAAAACTTATGTATACATTTTATTTATTTATTTATTGTTACACATGACAAGAAATATACATAATTAGCGAAAAAACAACAGGTAATTTAATTTAGACATACATCATTTTAATTGTTCTGGGTTAGTTGCCTATCATTTTTCGTATCCCCAGTAAACTAGGCTGTATCTCACTGAGGATATTTAGCATTCAAAAATAAATCGATACTTCTTTCCGATTTTAGATGACACAAAAACAAAACCCCGTTGCACGTTCTCATCAACCTGAAAAACAGTGACACTGAATAACAACTGGAAACATCATGCGAAATCAAACTCTTCACACATCATCACTCCAGAAAGACCAAACTTGTTCATCTCATAATATACCGCACACAATCATAAGAATAAAAATTAACACAAAAATATACAGAAACACAAATACAAATACAGCAAAAATCAAAACAACAAGAAGAAACCCACACTCACGAGCCCACACAAATCTTTTCCACACGTCATTCATCCTGAAAGCCCAAGTACTCAAAATCCGGTCGCAATAACAACCACGCTCCGATCGACTGTCTAAATGGTTTTCCTTTCTTTATCTTTATTGAATTCGGCACGCCATTGTACGTCATGGGTGCCAAATAAGCATATTGCCTTTGGGCAAAAGAGGTTTTAACTCTAGGGATGGTGCACATTTCATTAGTTGCCATGCATACATACAATAAAACTAAAATATCCAATAAGAATATTCAAACAAATAAAACTAAAAAATCAATAAAAGCATTACACTCATACCTACCTTAAACATCTTCTATGCTGAGCAAGAATGTAGATTAATGTTTATACGGCAACATAAATTTTCCATTTGTCTTACATTGTCCGTTCGTTAACCGCGCTGCATTCTAGACAAACGTTTGCATTTTTAATGCATCGAGTTCAGACCATTACCCAATTCAATTAAGGAAGCATATTTTCAAGTTAATTTAAAAGTAAGACCTAAAAAGTTAAAATTGAAAAAAATTAAGCACAATTTTTTTTCGTAATGTCAAATTTTTAAGAAAGTTATTTTGAGATTATATCATAAATTAATATTAAAGGGAAATTCGGAGCTGGTGGCATTTTTCTGGTGACTGGAGTACAGAGTTCTTCGTGTGTTTACGCCTCCTTCATATCAGACTTTCTTTTGGGATCATTTCATTCGTTTTCTACTAAATGGTCCTACACATATACAATCTGTTTTATTACATAATGCAAACTTTGGCTATAAATTTTTTTATAAGATAGCTTTTCTATAACTGAAAATCTATTTCACTACCCAATACTAAACCTCGTTTCTTACTATTGTAAGCCTTCATATTGCTTGTCGCTTAGCATTATGATTCTTATAACAACCCTTAACGATTCCTCTCAAGTCATATCTGTACTTATTTGTATAGTATTAGATAAGCGTGGTTTTCTAAAGTCTTTTAGTTGGTGAGTTAGTCGGAACGCATTGATGTTAGTACCAAAAAGGCTTTTTACGCTTTCAGTACCAGCAAACCTTTCCAAACCATATATTTCACAGAAGGTGATGTCTAAAAAATAAAGATACTCATTGTAAGAAGTTTTTTATTTGGATGCAGCACTCAAGATCTCTAGCTTCGTGATAAAACCTATAAATAAATATGACAGCTGTTAGTGAGGTATAGTTAAACAACTGAATTTTATTAAGAGTAAACACTTAGTTGAATATTCATTGAAATATCAGAATATAACTTAAATTAAATATTACTTCATAAGTTCACTCACTGATAAGTAACAAAAAGTACTTCTTACTTATAATACTTCAACAATAAGCTAAGCGAGAAATGGATAGAATACACTTGAATATAAATGGACGTTGATAATGTGTTGAAAACAAACTTGTCTTGTAAACCCCAAGTAAACGGTAGTAAATGTAACGATAATAATGTAGTACATAATAAAAATATATTTTATCAATACTGACCAAACATTGCCAATACTGAAATTGCTGTATATGTGCACATTCTTCTCCAGTCTTTTAGACGTTCCGCTATTCGAAGAACCTGTGGTCAAAGCAGGTCTGTAGCACTCTGCATCTGATTGCTCCAGTGTATCGGTAATCTACCACTGCTCTTGCAACCCTCTATATTGGCAGTGGCATGAGTCTGTCATCACTATTGTATAAAAAATTACCGCAGAACGTGTCGACTGTATAATCAATTCCAAAACTACTTAAAAAACAGGAGTAAATTTTTTATCTGTTTCCATATCAAAGCTACGCAATTTTAATTAAGTCAAAAACAGATATTCTAATTTAAATATATATTTTTTAGTTGACTGTGTTAAAATTGAAACATGTGAGAGTTTAAATGAGATTTCAGAAATTCCAGGAAAGCTCGCAGCACTCACTGGTAGCTTTGCAAAAGTTTGCAAGCTGAAACACAAAGGAACAGCAATTATTTTCATGCATGGATGGTCCGATGCTAGCTCTACAAGCTAATCTTTTACAAAATACGAAAAAAATATTCAGATAGGCATGTGAATAAATGTGTTTGAAAATCGTGAATGAGGTGAGCAAAGTTGAAAAAAAATTAAGTGAAAAGAAATTAAAATTCACGATATAAATTGTCATTGATATTTACAAAATCAAATCACTCGCTTAAAATATTAGATAAAACGTGTTTTGTGATAATTTGATAGACATATGTTATCATACTGATAGACAGATGTTATCAACTGTACATATGGTATCATCTTTCTGGTGGAAGAATCCTACAAGAAATTTGGTTGTTCAATATGAGACGTAGCTCTAAAGAAATCAATAATAATCAAGGATCAATTTACATAGAGAGCAGACCTCCATTTAGAGAGCAAACCTTCCACAAACCAAGTTAAAGATAACCCAAGACCATCGTACTGATAGAGAAAAAATACACATGCGGATTACTATAGCTCTTTACTCTATATGCAACAGGATATGCCTACATTAACCCTTCCTGTCCGGTGATGTGTAACTAGTACACATTGCTTCTAAAAACTTTAATATCTCTATAAATATAATAAATACTGGGTTCAGATTTTAGGTATTCCTACGTTATACATTGACGTATTGAATGAAAAAATAATATTAATAATAATTAGCACTTATTATCAATATTATTTTTTCATTCAGAAAGCGACGCTATTCACGTCTCACTCTCACTCTACTTCGGTATATGGGAACGCGAAAAATATAATTTCAGTTCGTTCGCTTCTCTCTTTTTAGTAGCCTACCGGCTTTTGTTCGAGGTGGTCGTTACGTCCGTTTTGTAAACATCGTCCGATGTGGTTTTCATGTTTTCAGCAATAAATTTCAATTATTATCACTTTTGACTTCAAATGTAATTAATTTAAGCAATTGTCTATGAATATTCTTATTTTTCAGATTTTAAATCGCTCATTTTTACATATGTTTTGATGTGTATTGAAAATACATCACCGGAACGGGCGGATTTTTTTTAGCACAGGAAGGGAAAGGTAAAATTGGCTTACATGACCATTTACGAATGCACCAAAAACAAGTACTCTAACCCCAAACTTTTTACAGGACCATATATTATGCTCATCACAGGTAATGGGCATTTATATTTACATTTAATGTTTTAAAACATAATTGTTTTAACCGAAAATCTCCGGCAGGTGTTTTTTTTCATTTAAGTTTGTGAAATTGACACTGTGTTATATTGTGTAAAAAACTAAATATGCGGTAGGTTCAGTGTAGTAATATTTTGTAATTATTTCAACAAATTTAATCTGATTTGCGTGACGTGGCATGGCTACTGAGAGAAGTTTGTTTTTGCTTTTCAAATTAAATAAAGTTTGTCTGTTGAGAGAAGCCGATAGGATGAAAGTAAGTCCTTAAAACAATTTCGGGAAAGGGTGGATATTTTTTTTGTGCATCAGGCATAATAATCAATCTCAACCAGATGATCTTTTCACTCTACTTATAAGCTTTTGTCTCTTCAAATATTCTCTCGGTGTACGAGGTGTTTCATATATTTAAATAAATAACTAGAAATTTAAATGATTAATGAATTTTTTCTACGCCAGAATATGCCTTAAAGCTTTAGGTTCTCCATCAAGTTTAAAACCAAAATATGTCGGAACAAAAATTAAAAAAGTTTGTGAGATATTAATGCCATTGAAAAGGTGGTGATTATCCAAAGTATCCAAAAAGTATCAAACTTTTAACAGTATGTAAATAAAGAAACTGACAACTGAAAGGCACGAGTCTCTCGCGTAATTTGTATTAAAAGTACAACAAATTTCAACTGTCGCGCAATATAACAGACACTTAGTTTTTACATTCCTAAGAATTACCACCGTGCGACAATTATCTTCTATTGTGTTTACCAACTCGCAGAACCTACCATATATCACAGCTAGACACCCGCTGACGCGTGGTTTAGATATATTGAACCAATTGAGTGACACAGTTGACGTATTCTTGGTCCCGCTTAGCACTGTTCCTTCCACGTTTTACACCCACGCAACAATTTCGGTACTAAAACACTACTGTGGGTATATTAAGCAAATTTTGATATCATCTCATACTTAGCAAATTTTGATAATTTTCGGTTAGTACATATGTTTCAGTGACTTTTTTCCTATCGTTTTACTTCGTTCGACATTCCACACAACTCTTACATAAAATTACATCAAAATAGTAGAATTCATTAACTTGCTATGGGATTTCATTACTTACTCGCGTTTCAAGATTAATTTTAAAAATAATATCAATAAAATACATGCAAATATAATATTTATAGAGTGCTTTTGCCAAACTAACGCTTGAATTCCCAATGTACTCGTAATATTCTTTAATGATAGTCTCAAGGCGATTTGTTGGAAAATTTGGAATAAACAAATGGTCTCCTACAATATTTTCTCATTGTAAATATTCTTCTTCTTCTTATCAGTGTCATGTCAGGTACCCTCAACGTTGAATATCACTTGAGAGTAGATATATTTGTCCCCGGCAGCCCGAAAAAGATCCCCAATGCCCCTTATGCCAGTCCAATCTCGTATATTGCGAAGCCAGGAGATTTTCCTCCTGCCAACACCTCTTCGTTCTTCTATTTTGCCTTGGATGATCAGGCGTAGTAATATTTGTACTTTGCTCCTCTAAGTACATGACCCAAGTAGGACACCTTTCGGATTTTAATATTAGTCAGCAACTCTCTATCGACTTTAGCTCTTTGAAGAACCCTCGTGTTGCTGACCATATCCGTCCAGGGTATCCGTAGCATTCTCCGGTGCATCCACATTTCGAATGCTTCCAGTCGGTTCATACTACTTACTAAATATTCAATGCATTTTTTTCATTAATTTTTATATTATTATTTTTACAATTTGGAACCAATGATTTTTAACACTCTAAAGAAATTGTTTAAAACATTAAATAATTTAAATAAATTTAAGCTTGTATAAATTATATAAGTTAAATTTCAAATTGTAGTACGAGAGATACGCAAAATATGATGGAATGTCCCAAACCTTTAAACATGAACCATCACTTACGTGACTTTTAATAAAACGTGAAGCATTTATTGAATTCCCTTCCCCGGCTCTGTTTTGGGAGCCGCCACTCGACTCTCACCCCCGACAACCATACATAAATAACAAGTTGCCGTTAATTACAAAGCTCGTTCCGTATTGATGAAAAAATCCCGCACTCGGAAAACATTACTGAACCCGAATTCGATTCAACGCGTTCGATTGCAGGGACGTAGCAAGATTAATTGAATACGATTTTTTTTTCATTATTTTCCTTTTTTCAACTATCCATTTTTTAAAACACTGTAAAATGAGGTGGAGTTATTGCACTTTTGTTTTTTTTTTCAATCTACTAAAAACGTGTCAAGTTGATTGTGAGTTATATGAACTACGTCATTTCTGGTTTGGTCACCATCGGTAAATGAATCCGTGAATCTTTATTTCGTAAGTCACACATTTGGCGACAAAAGAAGCTTCTGAGGTTGTGTTGACGAACTTTTCAATGTTTTGATCTTGTCGTAAACTGTATGGTCAAACGCAGTAAATCTTTGTAAGAATTCGATATTTATGTATGCTTGCAAGGATCCAATCTTTGTGTTATGTAATCCTGTTTTACTATTTGTTGGCTTGACATCCTCAAAATTATAAAAATGAATCTTTTTACCAATCCCTGAATTAAAGTATGATACTTACTTGTTAAACACTTCATGTTTATATTATCTCCAAATTTTATAAAAGTTCAATAATAACAGATCACGAAACAGAAACAAACATCCCATTTATATCGGTTCTAATTTTAAAAATTGTATTTTATCATTTATTTGCGAGTCAACAAGTAACTTTTATTCTTCATTATCATCATTCATTGTCTTAGGGCAGGGGTTCCCAACCTTTTTGTACTCTAGAGCACATTCTAAAATATCGGTAGGGTGGCGGGCGCCACCTATTTTTAATCGACAAACTCCTTCCATAACTTCTCATTTTCCCATAATTTATTTTCTTATATTCATAATTTATTAATAAATAATAAACAAAAATGTTTTAAAATAATAAAATTATTATTCAAATTGCATACAAACAGAGAAATGTATTTACAAAACGTAAACAAAAAACACAAATACAAAGAAAACATTTTATAAAAAAATATAATATCAATATGTCAATGTGATCTTTGGCATTGCATATTATTGGCCAGTGCCTCATAATTAGGAGAGTATGACGATAGCAGATAATCCTGTTAGCAAACAATCATAAAGATGCTCATCGGTGAGTCGAGATCTATATCTTGGTTTTATTCAGTTCATGTTTGAAAACATTGGCCAGCGCCTCATACTCATAATTAGGAGAGTATGACGATAGCAGATAATCCTGATAGCAAACAATCATAAAGATGCTCATCGGTGAGTCGAGATCTATATCTTGATTTTATTCAGTTCATGTTTGAAAACAATGTGTAGGATAAATATGTCGAACCGAAAAATGATTCAATGTTATATGCCGCTTTTATCAAAAATGGGAACTTTTCTCTCTCCACTGTATCCCAAAAGTCCTCTGATATTAAGGATTTTAGCAAAATATCATTCTTAAATTAAAACTCTAACAAATAAATAAAAATAATTCACATTTTTAGTTAATGTTTATGAAAAAATTCTGTCTCTGTCGAATAGTGGCGGGCACATACGAATCGTTCCGCGGGCGCCATGGTGCCCGCGGGCACGGGGCTGGGAACCTCTGTCTTAGGGTCTAGGCTAAATACAATGACTCGTTCTTTTTTCGTTGTCTCGTTGATTTGGGTCACTAAGGGTAGTAGCGTAGCACAGACCTTTTGAAAACCATAACCACTCTTCATACTTATTTCATTCTTATTTTATCCTTTGGGCGGGCGCATCTAATCTGTGAGATGAGGTACCTAGTTTTTTGGTCCCCAATGAGCGAGGTTTACCGACAAAGAGGTGAGGCTTATAGTAGCTTTCTGACTCCCTACCCCTCACACAAGGGTATCTTTGTTATTTCTCTAGTACACATACGTTTTAATCTGCTGGATGAATTGCGCCCGATTACATGAGTATTTTTGATTTCCGAAATTTCATTTTTTTTCTCAATATTTATTCGTATATGTATATGTTCTAGCCCCTAATTCAATGATATTGATCGTTATTTACTATATGAATACGAACATGCACGCATGGTATGTGAAAATTGTTATAAGAATGTTTTCGAAAATGTTCAGCGTGAGCCTGATCAGGAATAACGTTTTAATCATATTTTGATTACTCCCTTTTGTTTTGGTGAAGATGTTTTATCATCACAAGTGAATTTGAATTTTACATTCTAAATTATGTTTGACAAAATGCTATCATAGTGTTCTCTAATGTTAAGTTATTGCTTTTTTTTTCATCACATGAACCGTATGAAGATGTGACAGTTAATTCCACATAATTCTTATTGTGCTAAATTTTTTTGACAAACCTATTGTGGTTATTAAATGACTGAAAAAAATTGTGATGTTACTGAATTGCATTAGTTGTGTTGATAAGCTGGCAACAAAAGACTGAGAATGTTGTAAAATAGTAAAAACAATATGAGAAAATTTAAAATTTTGTTATTGAAAAGTGCAAAGAAATGTACAAATGTTATATAATCATGTTTGAGTGAATAGTTTTCAGTTTGATACCCTTTCCCTTAAGACTAAGAAGAAATTTTATTTTTAATCTCACAGATGGGTTGCGCCCAAACGTGCTAGGAAGTGTATTGCGCCCGACGGAGGATGAAATATGCCGTCATAACATATGTATATGCACTTATTTTTATAAATTCTTGTATCATTAATAAAACAATTTGCATATTTACTTATCTCAATAAATGGTTATCTATTCCACCTAAATCTTGCGTAGACTCAGGCTTTACTAAAGTAACTATTCTGCACGTTTTCTTGAACCCATCTTTCGGTGGCAAGATGTCTTTTACTAACAATGTTGATCTTAAAGATTTAAACTTAAATTCTTATTTCTATCTTTTTCATAATATATGCAAGCTACCGTTTTATTTACGTTGGTTATGTGTCCTTAGTTCTTCAGATTTGCGTATTAATTCTTATTACCACGAGTGACTTTCTCACAACCTCTACATAACTAAGACGACCCCAGTGCCCTAGTTTTTCGACCATGGTGCATATTTTCCGACCTGGAATATTCAATTCCCGTCATATTCATATAAAATAAAGATCTATTTTGATTTTCATTTGAGGCTTCTTGTACGTCTTGTAGCCCGAAAGGTTTTACTGAATACAACGAATGTATTTCCCAATACTATAGATATCTTATTACTCGGAACCTCATGTGTCTTAGTGTGAATCAACGCTGTCAACCTGTAAACAAAGTTACTATAAATTTTATGAATTTTTATATTTTCATGTAATCATAATACGATTAGTAATCAATTTTGTCGAGTTTCACAATCTTTTGGGTAGATTTTGTGTTTAAAAAAATTAAGAAATAATGTATTTACATGCATAATTGTTACAAAATTGAAGAAATTTAGAGTAAAAACTCATAAATTATTCCAATATGGGCGTATTTAAGGTTATTGAATCAAATAATGAACCAAAAGCGGTGAAATGGCCCGTTTACAGTAGATTTTACTCAATTTTGTCGAGTTTCACCATATTTTGGATAGATTAACCCGATTAGTGTAACAACATACAGAAATGTGGTATTTAGAAGCGTAAATGTACCAAAATTGAAGAAATTTAAAGGAAAAAATGCATCCAAAATGAAAGTTTTAGTCGTAAATGCATCAAATTGTGAAACCAAAGCGTTGAAATGGTCACTTTATGGTCGATTTTACTCAATTTTGTCGAGTTTCACCATCTTTTGGGTAGATTTACCCAATTGGTTTAAAAAAATCAAGAAATAATGTATTTAAATGCATAATTGTTTTAAAATTGATGAAATTTAGAGTAAAAACGCATAAATTCTTCCAATATGAGCGTTTTTGAGGTAACTGAATCAAATAATGAACCAAAAGCGATGAAATTGCCCCTTTATGGTACATTTTACTCAATTTCGTCGAGTTTAATCATCTTTTGGATAGATTTACCCGATCGGTGTAAAAACATGAAGAAATATAGTATTTAGAAGCGTAAATGTACCAAAATTGAAGAATTTTAAAGTAAAAACGCATAAATGCATCTAATATGAAAGTTTTTGAGGTTATTGAATCAACTAAGGAACCAAAAGACATGAATTTAGGGTAGATTTTACTCAATTTTGTCAAGTTTCACCTTTTTTTGAATAGATTTACCCGATCTGTTTAAAAAAATAAGAAATATGGTATTTAAATGCATAATTGTTACAAAATTGAAGAAATTTTGAGTAAAAACGCATAAATTCTTCCAATGTTAGCGTTTTTGAGGTTATTGAATAAAATAATGAACCTAATCAAATAATGAACATACTTAATAATAGCTTGTTAGCGTGAATGATTCACATTTAAAATATTGTTTTGTGTTAGCTGTGATTTTTTACTAAAAAATATGTGAATGATTTTCTTAAAAAATCTGTGCAATAATTTATTATTTTTGAGGAACAAACATAATTTAAAATAATAAAAATCATTTTCCAGAACTTTTTTTTAATATAAGTGAAAATTGAGATTTTTTTGTAGCGTATGAAACATACGAGTATTTTATTCCATAGCTAGAAAATGTTTGCAATTATTACACATCGCGCTTTTATTTATCTCTTTGTGTATTGAAAAAAATATCCATATATTTCTGTTTGATATATTTTAGTGAAAACTACACAAATGTGATATATCTCCCAATACACGTCTGACAAATGTCCTTATAATACGATTAACTCTAAAAGTTCAACCTAGGGTTGACGCTTCTCAGATTTCATTTCCGCTAACAATTCTTTGATCTTTCTGACATGTTGGCTTTCATTACCCTTTTTTAAGCGGCTCTGAAAAGAATTCCTTTGATCCACTAAACCACTAAACTCCTTTATACTTTTTTTAAACATCCAGGATCTCACATTCTGAACTTTAAAAATAAAAAAACTTTTAGCGTAATGAAAATTTGGCTCCATTATTTCTTTCCTTTTTCTAATCCTGGGATCAACATGCTACTTGTTATATATTTAGAAGTATATAAGCTTCTCAGTACTTTAAAGAATCTAAGAAGTGTTGGGATGAATTGTAGCAAAACAAATCAATGGACTTTCTGTTCTGGTTTATGGAATATAACCACTTACTCCAAGTTGCGGAAACGTGTTTTTAAATGATTAAGGCTTATACTGAGGATTATGTGACCACTTTATACTGAGTATTTTGCATATTTAGAGATAACTAAAAATTCAAAATTTATAAGATGAAAGTTTTAATTGGATTTTCATTGACACATTTGAAACGGAGGGATAAGTTTTTATTTGGATACCGAATTATAAGTTATTTAATGGTTCATTCAAATACTTCTTTATTTGTGGTAGATTTCGACTGTTTACTTTTTTTTTAATATGCGTAGAAGATGAAAAAAGTATATAGTTAAAAAACAAGTACAGTACCCGGTGGTAAGTAATACACATCGGACTTAAGAAAGAGACTATCGGCCATAATCGGCTTACTTCGGCTTTGTAGAGCGTCGTCTCTGTCCCTAGAACGCTTAACAACGACTGACAAATTGCGACGGAACACGTGTATGAATATACCGAAGTATTTAAATATACCGAAGGATAAAATGTTTTAAATAAACAAATAAATAAAAACAGGTTAATTGATAGCAATACAGTATGTACATAATACATTTAGACACATTTCAAGAACACATTAAAAAAAGAATACATTAAAAACAGATGTGGTGAAGAATACATTAAAAACAGAATTCGCTGGTGGTGAATCGGAGATTGTGCGTACGTGTTTATGCGTTATTTTATCATTCATTCTTTTAAAACTGCTTAACTATTTCAATGTATTACTGCCTAACTATTTCAATGTTGTTTCAACTATTTCATTTCCCATTTGTCATTTTATAAAATTTGGACTACTTTGAGGCATTTCTTGTCTTCGTTCTTGCTGACAGTTAACCTGAGGTGGTATATGTGGGTTTACTTTTTATTTTGTTTTGTGCCATACGTTTTTGTTTTTTTATTTATTCTTTAATCTAGATATGCTTGTGTGTGGGATGGAAGCCCACCGATGCCCTTGCGGTCGGGCTCGCCCTACATTGGTGGGGTGTATCTCGGCCGGCGGAATGTTTATGGGATGAGCCCGGACCTTTTAATAACTTCTCTCTTGAATGTATTTTTTTTTTGTCATCTATTTATTTTCTGTGTTTTTTTTAACTTCTTGTTCTACGTGTTCAAGGGTGGGGGCTGAAAAACATCTGGTGTCCCCGTGGCTGGGTTCGCCCTATATTGGTTGGGTGTATCTTGGCCGGAGGGATGTTATTAGATGAGCCCAGACCTTTTGATAGCTTCTGTTTTTTAATGTATTATATTTTTAATGTGTTCTTGAAATGTGTCTTAATGTATTATGTACATACTATGTTGCTATCAATAAACCTGTATTTATTTATTTATTTTATTCAATTGATGTATTGAGGATCAAGAAATGAACGATGAGATGGTTTTGGCATGTAGAACAAATGAATTAAGAGAAACTTACAATATAAATATAAAGTGCTGATCAGAGTGCAAAGCATGATGGAAGAAGAAGACAAAGCATGGTTTTATCAAGTGTATTCTATTTTCAAAGAAGAAAATGTAACAAGTACGAGCTTTATGACAAGGTTTGTGAATGTAGAAGAAGCGATTGATGTGTATCGCGAAAGGAAAGTCTGCTGATTTACCGACATGAAAATGGCGTGAGTATGCAAGTATCAAAATCAATCAATTAGGGCGATGGCTGAAAACATCTGATGTCCTTGCGGCCGGGCTCGCCCTATATTAGTATGGTGTCTCTCGACCGGGGGTATATTATGAGATGAGCCCAAACCTTTTGATAGTTTCTCTCTTTAATGTATTTTCTACTATTTATCTTTAGATGTAGGTACGTGCGATTTCGGAATATATTTATATAATATACTAGTTGCGACCCGTGAAATATTCATGGAAACAAAACAAATTCTACATTTATGAAAATACATATTCATAAATATATAGAATTTGTTTAAATATATAATTTACACATCGTCCCCTTTTACACCGGTTCAAAAATTACAAGCTGAGAATTTAAAATTCGTTCAGTATAATTTTTTATCACAGACCCACCGAGATTCAAATTTCGAAGTATTCCTCTCTCGCTCTCTTGTATTCGAAATTCAATTCTCGTATTCTTTATTTGGCAACAACCATCGTTTGGGTTTTGGCCTATTAATACTATGACTCATACCATGTTGCAGTCAATAAACCTATGTTTATTTATTTGTTTATGTATTTAAAATAAGTATCTTAAATACACTTAAGTATATCAAAACTCATCACGCAGTTAATGCGTGCCACGATCGATTCATAGACTTTTGAGTTAAAAGAATGACATTTAAATCAATACAAAACTGTATTTCTAATTATGAATTATATTTTCCACCCATATTTTCAATCACCAAAGTGTTGCCATTACGTAACCTTTGGTGAAATCCCTCAATTAATTAAGTGTTTTTTGTTCATACTATTTATTACATTCGAGAAAGATTTTTTTCGTAAAATGTAATTTTACGAGACTTTTTTGTACAAAGTAGAAAAAAATACGATTCGTAATACTGTGCTAGGAATACTGTTGTACTTGTAATAATAAATTAAAATTTTGAATTGTAAGAAAAAGTCCTACAGAAATGTTAATACGGAGGAGATGCGAATGGAAATAATATTTGTTGGTAAAAGGCGGAAATTTCACTTGAAAAACGACCATTGACGACCAAGTTAACGAATACAAATGTGCAAAACCACAACATAATTATTATTTTTTCTTTAGGTTTTCGTGTTTTTGGTCCATATTCTGTAATTTTGCGATTTTTCAATCATTTTCGTTAATATTTTGCAAATTCAATAAATTGGTGTTCTTTTTACCAACGAAACACCCATTATCGTTCAAAAATGCTAGACATATCAATAAATGTGTGATAGAAATGCATTTACGTCAATGTTGATACAAAACGTCAACATCTGCTAAATATGTTAGAACATTTGTTAGTAACATACTGAAATTGAATACTTTTAACTCGAAAAACTGCAATTGACGGCCAAGTTTACGCCTATATAGTATGTGCCAAATCACAACATATTTAATATTTGTTCTACGTGTTTTCGTGTTTCTGGTCCTTAACCTGCAATTTAGCAATTTTTTTATCATTTACGTCAATAGTTACTGTATGATAGAAATGTACAAATGCATGATAGAAATGCATTTCCGTTAACCATGATATAAAACGTCACAACCTTATGTAAGCACATTTGTCAGTAAAAGGCAGAAATTTCACAATTTTCACACGAAAAATGGACATTGACGACCATGTTTACGAATATAACATACTAGTTGCAACCCGTAAAATATTCACGGAAGTAAAACAAATTCTACATTTTTGAAATATCGAGTGGAGCAAGATCAGCTTAAAGCGGTTTGGTTTCATTAATATTTAAAGTTTAAAATAAAAAATGGTATATGTTGATTGATGAATTATTTAATTATAAAAAATCTCCTTATACACGATGTTTTGTGTGTAAACATTACTGTTGTTCAATTTATGGTAAATCGTTGATTAAGTTTCCCTTGAAGAATTGTTTCAGATATATTGACTTTAATGTTTTCGTGTTTCCGACATCGTGAAAAAGTCATATAGAATTGACCATTTATTTTTATATTTTAGTGTAAAAGGCATAAATTTTTTTTAAATTTTAGGATTAAGTTGAAGTCTAAAAAATATAATAAAGATGTAATTTTACATATAACTTATTCTATCAGAATAATCTTTTATTCAGGCAAATGGATTCCAGCACTGTATTAAGCGAATGGAATCCAGCATGTTCAAAACTTCGAACACTACTGTCATACAACAATAATTAGAACAAAATTCAAAATAATTCAGAAACATTCTCGGGCATGCGCATAACAACACACCTAAGTTTCATTGCAATCGAATGAATGGTATAGAAACGATATTGTTAAATGACTGTATGTAACTTTTAATATAATACCTTTATATAGATAGATAGATAAATCATAATATTATGCTTTGTTCTGCATTAAAAAAATTACCATAAGATAAATAAACACACGTAATTATACTATTCAATATAGTAGAAAATAAATGAATTACAATTCAAAATAAATTGGCATCGTTTCCTCTAACACCGGTTTAAAAATTGTTAGCTAGGTATTTAAAATTCGTTCATTTATCACGGACCCACGGAGATTCGAATAACTTTCGGAGAGATTGGAAGTATTCCTCTATCGCTCTCTTGTATTCCAAATTCAATTCTCGTATTATTTCTTTGGCGACGAACGTCGTACGGGTTTTTGCCTTTTTATATTATGATGTACAAAATCACAACACCATTACTATTAATTCTTTGGCTTTTGTCCCTAACCTTTAATTTCGCGATTTTTCAATCATTTTCGTCATTATTTTGCGAATTCAATGAATTAACCATCTTTTTCACCAACTAAATACCCATTTTCGTACAAAAATTCTACAACCATCCATGAATTAGTACAAATGTATGATACAAATGCATTTGCTTTAATTGTAATTTAAAACGTCAAAACCTAGAGAATATTTAAAAGTAAAAGACGGAAATTTTACACTTTTCACCCGAAAAACTGCCATTGACAGACAAAATTACGAATATATATGCAAAATCACAACATAGTTATTATTTGCTTTACAGGCTTTCGTGGTTTTGATCCAAAATCTGTAATTTTCCAATTTTTTTATCATTTGGGTCAATATTTATCCAATTCAACTACTTTTTACCAACTAAATACCCATTTTCATACAAAATTGCTACAATTATCCATGGATTAGTACAAACGTAAGATAGAAATGCATTTGCCATTATTATGATATAAAACGTCAAAACCTATAAAACATTTGTTAGTAAAAGGCGAGAATTTCACACTTTTCACCCAAATAACTGTCATTGACGGCCAAGTTTACGAATATATATGCTAAATCACCAGAGAATAATCATTTGTTCTACAAGTTTGCGTGGTTTTTGGTCCTAAACCAGTAACTTTGCCATTTATTGTTCATTTACGTCAATATTTGGCGAATTGAACGAAATTGACTTCTTTTTACCAACAAAACACCCATTTTCGTACAAAAATGCAACAATTATCAATGTATTAGAACAACTGTATAATAGAAATGCATTGCGTTAATATAAAACGTAAAAACCTTCAAGATAAGTCAGAACATTTGTTAGTAAAAGGCGGAAATTTCCGACTTTTCATCCGAAAAACTGCCATTGACGGCCAAAATTACGAATATATATGAAAAATCACCAGATAATTATTATTTGTTCTACAAGTTTTCGTGGTTTTAGTCCTAAACCTGTAATTTTGACATTTTTAGTTCATTTACGTCAATATTTTGCGAATTGAACGAATTTGGCTTCTTTATACCAACTAAACACCCATTTTCGTACAAAATGCTACAACTATCAATAAATAAGAACAAATGTATGAAAGAAATGCATTTGCGTTAATTATGATATAAAACGTCAAAACCTTCAAGATAAGTCAGAACATTTGTTAGTAAAAGGCGAAAATGTCACACTTTTCACCCAAAAAACTGCCATTGACGACCAAGTTTACGAATATATAAGCTAAATCACCAGAGAATATTCATTTGTTCTACAAGTTTGCGTAGTTTTGGTCCTAAACCTGTAATTTTGCCAATTTTTGTTCATTTACGTCAATATTTGGCGAATTGAACGAATTTGGCTTCTTTATACCAACAAAACACCCATTTTCGTACAAAATGCTACAACTATCAATAAATTAGAACAAATGTATGATAGAAATGCATTGGCGTTAATTATGATATAAAACGTCAAAACCTTCAAGATAAGTCCGAACATTTGTTTGAAAAAAGCGAGAATTTCACATTTTTCACCCGAAAAACTGCCGTTGACGGCCAAGTATACGAATATTTATGCAAAATCACTAGAGAATTATTATTTGTTCTACAAGTTTTCGTGGTTTTTTGGCCCTTTACCGTTTTTTCGCCATTTTTCAATAATTTATTCAATAATTTGCGAATTCAAAATGAATTTGACTTATGTTTACCAACAAAAGACTAATTTTCGTACACAAATGCGACAATTATACATGTTTTAGAACAAATGTATTACATAAATGCATTAGCCATAATTATGATATAAAACGTCCAAACCTATAAAACATTTGGTAGTAAAAGGCGAGAATTTCACACTTTTTCACCCAAAAAACTGTCATTGACGGCCAAGTTTACGAATTAGATATGCAAAATCACCAGACAATAATAATTTGTTCTACAAGTTTTCGTGGTTTTGGTCCTAAACCTGTAAATTTGCAGTTTTTAGTTCATTTACATCAATATTTTGCGAATCCAACGAAATTGACCTCTTTTTACCAACAAAACACCCATTTTTGTACAAAATGCAACAATAATCAATGAATTAGAACAAATGTATGATAGAAATGCATTTGCGTTAATTATGATATAAAACGTCAAAACCTTCAAGATAAGTCAGAACATTTGTTAGTAAAAGGCGGGAATTTCCCACTTTTCACCCGAAAAACTGCCATTGACGGCCAAGTTTATGAATCTATATGCAAAATCACCAGAAAATTATTATTTGTTCTACAAGTTTTCGTAGTTTTGGTCCGAAACCTGTAATTTTGCCATTTTTAGTTCATTTACGTCAATATTCGGCGAATTGAACGAATTTGGCTTCTTTATACCAACAAAACACCCATTTTCGTACAAAATGCTACAAATATCAATGAATTAGAACAAATGTATGATACAAAATGCATTGGCGTTAATTATGATATAAAACGTCAAAACCTTCAAGATAAGTCCGAGCATTTGTTTGGAAAAGGCGAGAATTTCACACTTTTCACCCCGAAAAACTGCCATTGACGGGCAAGTTTACGAATACATATGCCAAATCACCAGATAATCATTATTTAGTCTACAAGTTTTCGTGCCTTTGGTCCTAAGCCGGACCAAAGGCACGAAATTTTGCATTTTTCTGTTCATTGACGTCAATATTTTGCGAATTGAACGAATTTGGCTTCTTTATACCAACTAAACATCCATTTTCGTACAAAATGCTACAACTATCAATGAATTAGAACAAATGTATGATAGAAATGCATTGGCGTTAATTATAATATCAAACATCAAAACCTTCAAGATAAGTCACAGAACATTTGTTAGTAAAAGGCGGAAATTTCACACTTTTCACCCGATAAACTGTCATTGACGGCCAATATTACGAATATATATGCAAAATGGCAAGAGAATTATTATTTGTTCTACAAGTTTTCGTGGTTTTGGTCCTTTACCTTTTTTTTCGCCATTTTTCAATAATTAATTCAATAATTTACGAATTCAAAATGAATTTGACTTCTGTTTACCAACAAAAGACGCATTTTCGTACACAAATGCTACAATTATCAATGTTTTATTACAAATGTATTATATAAATGCAATGGCGTTACTTAAGATATAAAACGTTTAAAACTACAGAACATACTCCTATGTTAGTAAAAAGCGGAAATTTCACACTTTTCACCCA
Source organism: Odontocerum albicorne (assembly GCA_949825065.1). Lineage (NCBI taxonomy): Eukaryota > Metazoa > Arthropoda > Insecta > Trichoptera > Odontoceridae > Odontocerum > Odontocerum albicorne. The sequence goes on from OX463839.1 coordinate 50,347,529, forward strand.
AAAAACTGTCATTGACGGCCAAGTTTACTAATATATATGCAAAACACCAGAGAATTATTATTTGTTCTACAAGTGTTCGTGGTTTTGGTCCTAAACCCGTAATTTTGCTATTTTTAGTTCATTTACGTCAATATTTTGCGAATTGAACGAATTTGGCTTCTTTATACCAACTAAACACCCATTTTCGTACAAAATGCTACAACTATCAATAAATTAGAACAAATGTATGAAAGAAATGCATTTGCGTAAATTATGATATAAAACGTCAAAACCTTCAAGATCACATTTGTTAGTAAAAGGCGAGAATGTCACACTTTTCACCCAAAAACTGTCATTGACGACCAAGTTTACGAATATTTAAGCTAAATCACCAGAGAATAATCATTTGTTCCACAAGTTTTCGTGGTTTTGGTCCTTAACCTGCAATTTTGCCATTTTTAGTTCATTTACGTCAATATTTGGCGAATTGAACGAATTGGGCTTCTTTATACCAACTAAACACCCATTTTCGTACAAAATGCTACAACTATCAATGAATTAGAGAACAAATGTATGATAGAAATGCATTTGCGTCAGTATGATATAAAACGTCAAAACCTTCAAGATAAGTCAGAACGTTTGTTAGTAAAAGGCGGAAATTTCCCACTTTTCACCCGAAAAAACTGCCGTTGACGGCCAAGTTTACGAATATATATGCAAAATAACCAGAGAATTACTATTTGTTCTACAAGTTTTCGTAGTTTTTGTCTTAAACCTGTAATTTTGCTATTTTTAGTTCATTTACGTCAATATTTGGCGATTTGAACGAATTTGGCTTCTTTATACCACCCTAAAAATTTCCATTGTGACGGCCAAGTTAACGAATATATATGCAAAATCACTAGAGAATTTTTATTTGTTCTACAAGTTTTCGTGGTTTTGGTCCTTTTACTTTTTTTTCGCTATTTTTCAATAATTTATTCAATAATTTGCGAATTCAAAATGAATTTGACTTATGTTTACCAACAAAAGACTCATTTTCGTACACAAATGCTACAATTATACTTGTTTTAGTACAAATGTATTATATAAAAATGCATTTGCCATAATTATGATATAAAACGTCCAAACCTTTAAAACATTTCTTAGTAAAAAGGCGAGAATTTCACACTTTTCACCCGAAAAACTGCCATTGACGGCCAAGTTTACGAATATATATGCAAAATCACTGGAGAATTATTATTTGTGCTACAAATTTTCGTGGTTTTGGTCCTTAATTTATTCGATAATTTGCGAATTCAAAATGAATTTGATTTATATTAACCAACAAAAGACTCATTTTCGTACACAAATGCTACAATTATACATGTTTTAGTACAAATGTATAGTAAATTAATAAATGCATTTGCCATAATTATGATATAAATCGTCCAAACCTATAAAAAATTTCTAAGTAAAAGGCGAGAATTTCACACTTTTCACCCAAAAAACTGTCATTGACGGCCAAGTTTACGAATATTTATGCTTAATCACCAGAGAATAATCATTTGTTCTACAAGTTTACGAGGTTTTGGTCCTAAACCTGTAATTTGGCCATTTTTTGTTCATTTACGTCAATATTTTGCGAATTCAACGAAATTGACCCCTTTTTACCAACAAATCACCTATTTTCGTACGAAATGTAACAATTATCAATGAATTAGAACAAACTTATGATAGAAATGCATTTACGTTAATTATGATATGAAACGTAAAACCTTCAAGATAAGTCAGAACATTTGCTAGAAAATAACGAGAATTTCACACTTTTCACCCGAAAAACTGCCATTGACGGGCAAGTTTACGAATACATATGCCAAATCACCAGATAATCATTATTTAGTCTACAAGTTTTCGTGCCTTTGGTCCTAAGCCGGTAATTTTGCATTTTTCTGTTCATTGACGTCAATATTTTGCGAATTGAACGAATTTGGCTTCTTTATACCAACTAAACATCCATTTTCGTACAAAATGCTACAACTATCAATGAATTAGAACAAATGTATGATAGAAATGCATTGGCGTTAATTATAATATCAAACGTCAAAACCTTCAAGATAAGTCACAGAACATTTGTTAGTAAAAGGCGGAAATTTCACACTTTTCACCCGATAAACTGTCATTGACGGCCAATATTACGAATATATATGCAAAATGGCAAGAGAATTATTATTTGTTCTACAAGTTTTCGTGGTTTTGGTCCTTTACCTTTTTTTTTCGCCATTTTTCAATAATTAATTCAATAATTTACGAATTCAAAATGAATTTGACTCTGTTTACCAACAAAAGACGCATTTTCGTACACAAATGCTACAATTATCAATGTTTTATTACAAATGTATTATATAAATGCAATGGCGTTACTTAAGATATAAAACGTTTAAAACTACAGAACATACTCCTATGTTAGTAAAAGGCGGAAATTTCACACTTTTCACCCAAAAAACTGTCATTGACGGCCAAGTTTACTAATATAGGGTAAACTTTCCTAAATCGTACCTCCTGCCTAAATCGTACCACTACGATAACTCAAAATGTAATGCTCATTCAGCGCCACCGGTGACAAAAACAAGAAGCCCTAGGCAGACATATTGCTTTGTATGTTGTTGGACGCTGTGCATTTGCTCTACAGAAAAAATATATAAATTGTAAGTATTTTTGCTGTTTTTCAGTATTTTTTTTACTTATTTGATAAGAGGTTTGTTCCATTATCGTTTGCATAAGTTGATGAAATGTATATACATACCGAACTATGTGTATTTCTTCATATTTTTGTATACTTTACGTCACGCGTGGACGCACGGTATTTAAACATAACCTATAAAAATGTGAATGACATGATTTGCCTTAATAGTACCAGTAAGGTTATTCTGAAATCGTACCGGTACGATATAGGAATACTTGGTTTTAAGTGCTAACATATTTTATTCATTTACATAGTTGATTATTATTCATGTTAACAATAATGTATTGTATTTTCAAGTTAGTAAACATGTTATTGAGAAAGATTTTTTTATAATTCTGGCAATCCACCCAATTATTTAAATTATTTGTTTCCTATTTTTAGTTAAGCTGAAAAATGACAAAACGTCAGTATAACACATGGTCCAAGGAGAATATGGAAGAAGCTATCAAGATGTATAGTGACGGAAAATTAAAATTCAACGAAGTGTGCCGGAATTATAAAATTCCAAAGCCAACATTCCGACGACACTTGAAGAATCTGAATACTTACGAAACTAACGGAAGACCCAAAGACTTAACAGAAGACATGGAAAACGAATTAGTTAAACATATACTAGAACTAGAATCCAGTTTTTTTGGACTGACAATTAAAGAATTTCGCCACTTGGCGTACCAATTAGCTGAAAGATATAAACTTCCGCACAGATTTAATAGAGACACTCAGTTAGCTGGCTGGAAGTGGTACTACAACTTTTTAAAGACCCACCCGGAAATATCATTGAGAACTCCTGAAGCAACATCAATGGCTCGGTGCAAAGGTTTTAATAAAAAAAATGTGACGGATTTCTTTGACAAATATGAAAAGATTGTAGATACATTCAAATTTACAGGGAGCCATATATATAACGTCGATGAAACGGGACTCAGCACTGTACACAAGCCATCTAAAATTTTAGCAAAAAAAGGAAAACATCAAGTATTGACAAGTGGAGAGCGAGGAACGAATACAACGTGTGTTTGTTGTATGAATGCTGTAGGTGAATTCGTACCTCCAATGCTCATATTCAAAAGGAAAAGGATGACAGACGATCTGACAAGAGGAGGTCCACCTAACACATTATACACTTGCTCTGACAGTGGATGGATTACATCTGGTTTATTCCTACAATGGATGGAACATTTTATTAAGTCTGTCAGGTTACAGAAATCAGATGAAAAGCAAGTGTTGCTAATACTAGATGGGCATTCGACCCATACAAAAAATATCGACGCAATTCATCTTGCCAGAGAATGTGGAATCCTTATGCTTTCCTTGCCAGCTCACACATCCCACAAACTTCAACCCCTGGACAAATCATTTTTTAAATCTTTGAAATTAAAATATACCAAGGCAAGCGAAACTTGGATGCGTACGCATCCAGGAAGTTTAATCAAACAGTCGAATGTGGCAGGAATTTTAGGAGACGCCTACCCACGAGCTGTGTGCATGGAAACTGCATTGCATGGCTTCGAATCGTGTGGTTTGTGGCCATGTAACCGTTTTCAAATAAGGGATGAAGAATTTGTACTTATAAATGACACCAAAGAAACTGACGAAATACCGTCAAGATCAGACACATACACTCGCAATGATATTTCAAATAACACAGTCTTGCATATTCCACAGATTTCCGCACCACAACTAACTGATGAACAGTGTAATTCTCCTGACATTTC